>JBAMIG010000010.1:7524690-7544523 GCA_037177335.1 Kiunga ballochi | reverse complement strand
AGGTGTTCTGGTAGATTTAATCTTTATCAGGAAAAAGTCTCTGCTTAACAGTATTAGAAAAACAGATATCACCCTCACATGGCTTGAGTCTAGCTAAACTGCATCCTGCAGTCTCTGTTAATGGGAATTAAGGGGCTAAGGACCAGAATTTGACACCCCTGCTTCTAAAACTTATATTCTACAGGATAAAACTACATTTAGTAAAAGGAGATAAAAAAAGTTTTTCATTGTGCTTTGGGAGAAGTTTTCCATCCAAAATCAGTTTTCTGTCAAGTTACAAAGATTTGATTGGACAGACATAAGTAGTTTTTTTTTAAGTGCATATAGACAACTTCAGATACACCGCTCCACCAGGATGAGAAATGGTGATCAAATTTTATTCATAGAGCACTTTATTATACATATAATGCAACTCAAAGTGCTTTGCAATAAAAACGGTTTGGAAATGCATAGAGCTCCTTGGACAACCTCATCGGGCTTTTGAATCCCAAATTTTAAACATAATCCAGCACTTATTATTCCATTATTCACTTTAATTGACAGAATCAATAGACAATACAACAGATGTACAATGAAAATGAACAACTGTAACAATAGTTATGGAGAAGCAGCTCGTATGAACCATGTATATGTTTGACATTTAGTAAATATTAACTAAATAACATCACTTCTGCAACATATAAGCCACTGGTAACCGGAGCAGAAATGTCCATACAGATCCACTTCTGGGGAAACCTTTCATCAGTCGCCTGGGCTTCCAGTTTTTACCCTCAACTACATATTCTAGTGTCATGCTTCTGTTGAGGGTGAACACAGAGTCACCTCTCACCACAGATGTGAACAGGGAACCTTTGCTGTTGGCAAAATGTCCTGGCAGGGATGACCACTGACCAGACCTGAGATTGTAACAGTCCATCAAACATCTAAGGAAGTCATCAGATGGGCCATTTCTCATGATGTAGAGGTTATCTCTGTGACCGACCATGCAGTGACCGTAGCTCTGATGCCTGATAAGCGTGGCAATGAGCTGCCATTGGTCTTTTCCTGAGACATATTCATAAATTTCTGTGGTTTCCATTGGCCTCCACAGACATACAAATATCCTGCTCATGGTTTCGGTGCAAGCCACTCCTGCTGTTGGCCTTGGTAAATGAGCAGCAAAGGTCCACCTCTCGGTCTTTATGTTGTATATCTCCACAGATGACATGACCTTTCGTTCATATTCTCCCCCAATAGCATAAAGGCAACCACCCACACCAACAAGACTTAGGTTATAGCGCAGCTGGGCAGGACTAGAAATCCTCGTCCAACTGTTGTTTTCAACACTGTAGCAGAAAGAAGACTCCACAACTTGTTTGTGGACTCCACGAACTCCACCAATGATGTAGAGTTTGTTGTCTAACACCGTGACTCCAGCCATGGAGGTGCTGGCCTCAAGTGGAAGATCTGCAAGTATTTTCCAGTTATTGCCAGTTTCATCCAGGTAGCAGACAGTTCTGGAGGCAGCATGCACACTTTTATCCTCACAACAGGTCACATGGGCTCCCACAGCCACTAAAACACTAGGTGCCAATGATTCTATGTAGGATATCAGCTCAGATGGTAAGGATTTTCTTAGCTCAGCCTCCAGGTCACTGAACATGTCTCGAATAAAGAGTGCAGCAGCATGGTAAAGATCCATGAGACCAAATGTTGCAGCAGTGTGATACATTAGCAAGCAGTTGTCAGTGTCGATTAGGTCAATAAGATACTTGGTCAGAGGTGTCACCTGTAAGAAAGCAGCACATTCAATTGCTTCAACTATGTCATCTTCTTCCAGAATTGGCATCTCTCCCCGTAAAACGCCTAAGGCAATAAGGAAGCCCCGAGCACGCAGACACCGGAGATGTATTTCCTCTTGGTGACATTCTTTCATTCCAGAGCGGTACAAAGCTTGAAAATAGTCACAACTCTGAACAAGCAAGGTTTTCTCCTCAGAGAAGTGTGTGTCTCCAACTACAATAGTTAATTTGGGTGAGACAAGACCAGAGGCACAGCATGGCTGGTACATTTTATCCTCCTTACCATTTTCGTCTTCTGAAATATCACTGTGCAATGACATTGCGTTTACCTGACAGCAAAGCAGAAAAAATTAATACGACACGAGAAGCTGAAGTATTCCTGAACTCAGCGAAGTGGAGCTGAAATGGAGCACAATCTGAAGCTGTCTCTCTCTTCACAGGTGGTCGGGCTTTTTGTCACAGCTTTCAAAATAGAAATGGCTAAACATAGCTGAGAGCAAATGGCTGGAGTCACTTTCATATTGTAAACTTCAATGGACCAAAAAGCATAATGATGGTTTTGAAGATGACAATAATGGATTTTTTTTATCCCACCTAAGTGACTTAAAGTAAGGAGTAGATGCACCAATACCAACATTGGTATTTGTATTAGTACTGATACCAAAATCAATACCGAGACCGTGGCTGTGTCCGAATGTGCACCCTAATCCCTACATAGTGCTCTATATAGTGGACACCCCATTTTGTAGGGGTGTCCGGACGTACTTTCAGAAAAAAGTAGTGCCCTCAAAATTACCCACAATGCACCTTGAAAAGTAGTGAGCATTGATGGTCACTAGACGGGACAATCTTGGAACTTTATTGCACCTATGGTGGAAAAATGACCATCTGTTGGGTCTGAGAGTCAATTTCCCATTTTGTGGAGCAGCTTTATGTGAGTTAAAAAAAAAACCTGAAACTAATTCATTCATTCATCACAGTATCATCATCAGTTTTCCAAAACAGCAATGTAAGTTTTATGTAGACTTTATACATATTTCTTACATTTACAGGACATAATTCTTTGGTCACCAATTCTCTGTATAATTTCAACACTGAACATGAGTTAAACATTTCAGGTTGTTGTGGATGTGTTATAAAATAACTAGGAAAATATTGTTTTGCTTGTGTCATATGCAATTTGCAAACAAGTTCAAATCATACTTTTAGGCATTTTTTAAATCATATTTGATCTAATGTAAAGCTTAATCCTAAATATTTTTTAAGAAATGTCTTGCTTTGGATTTAGAGGACCTCCTTGGTAGGAGTAAATATGTCACCATGTGGTCCTGCTGTGGGTCTAAACAAACAAAACGCAGTTATGCTATTTTCATTGTGAAGCATGGTCTGATCTATCATTTAATTATGTGTAACACAAAGTGCCTTACATAGGCTGATTTCAGGATGTAAACTCCAAAGTACAGCTTGGTGGAATGCTAAATAACAGCAGAAAACAGGAAAATTCTTGAGGAAGCTTGGGTACTCTCTACAAACATGTGATTGGGAGTGCAGATGGCTCATCAGACATCTGTTTGGTCAATAGATTCATTGCCAGATAGTGAAAAATGCCATTGTTTGCACACCTCGGACACAATAATGTAGTATTTACAAGAAAAAGGTCCACTGCAGGAAAGAAATGAAGTGATTCCTGCTAAACTAGTTTTTATCCATATTCATACCACATTCAAAGATAAAAAAAAAAAAAAGAAGCTTAAATCCATCCATGTTCAAACCAAGTCAGAAGTGTAAAAGTGAAAATAATTAAAAAAGCATGTAGGGAACTGTTGTGGAGATAATTAACATAATTTAGACTTATCTCTGCTTCATGGAGTGCTCTTCTTATTATTTATTTAATTGAGCTGTCAGGCCTGCATCTTTACTGTTTGACGATTTGAAGGCACATTAACCTTTACAGAGAATTTAAAATGCCGATTTCAGAAAAATCAGGGTCAATCTTGTATGCACAGTAAGGCATAGAAACCAACCAAACGTTGAGGTATTGGTCATCTCTGGTCATCTCAGGAATTTGATGGTAGCAACATATAAAAGATTAGAATGGGGCAAAAAAGCTTGCAGAGCGTGTTTCAAATAGAAAAAAGAGCACCTTAGAAAGGCAGAGTTCTACAAAAGCAAGAGTATGTGGAGGTTTAGGAATTTGCTAAATCCATCTTGTTACCCATACCCACTGCAAAAGCCTCCAGTTCCCAACAAGGACAAAAATCTGCACAAAATAGGCCACAGTATATGCTCCATTATATTGTGGGGAACTTGGTCCTCTTCTGTTCTTTTAAGTTTTTGACTGAAGTCACACCCACTTATCATATTTACCTCATTTTATGACATTATAAGAATAAGACCATTTTAATGAGGCCTCAAACATAGAATCAAATAGTTAAAAGTGAAGGATGTTACTTTTTTTCTTTCTAATAATATCTTTGTCTTTTTTCAAATATAGGCTACTTTTGAGATTGTTTTAGGACTGTTGCTTCATCCTTTCCAAAATTGGGAGTCCTTTTAGTCTGTTTGTTCACCTTTGCTATGATGACCCTAAAAAGTGTTGCACTGCAGACATAGGATGGCCATGCACCAATTTAAGACAGTTTAAGCTGTATTAGATTTGTAGTAGGCTGACAAACTCACGGCACGTTACGACGGCAACTAATCTACCTTGCATGTCACATTAGATATGGCTTGGTGCTTTTCTTAAATGGAACAATAATGTAAACTAGAACAGGCTGTAATTAACACATTTCCAAATAATGCTGAAGCAATTATCCAATATGTCTGCAAAAAAAAACAAAAAAAACAATAATAATAATACTTTGAAAGCTCAATCAGTCAAAAAAAATGTATTGGTTCAACAGTTTGACAATCAGTACTCTTTCTCCTTTCTTCTGTTTTGTATTATTTCAATTAAATTTACTATTGTGCTTGTAACTCTAAATATTGCTAGTTTTATTTTCAAATGTCACCTGTGAAGATGCAATAGTGGGGTTTATTTGGAATGGTGGTGTTTCAAGATACATCTTAGTAAAAATTAATTATAATAATTATAATAAAAAAGACATTAGAATAAATTAAACAAACATAAAAGCATAGTACATGTTCTCTTGTTTTAGTCTGTCTAGTTTGTGCTAGCACTGATAGTGACCCTCTTAGAATCACTGCGCCTGCCTTTAAACTACACTTTGTATATAATTCTAAGTCATTTAAAAACAAACTATTAAATTCACAACTGCACACTTGCAAACACGTGCTTCTAGATTACCATTACCATTTTCCCATACCAAACCCATTAGTGCATGTGTGTTTGTGAGGTTGTGATGCGGCAGTTTCTGCAGAAACATTGGGTCCTGCGGAAGGATCTATTTGATGCTGGTAAACAGGCGGTGGAACGGTGGAGCAGAGCGTCGTGTCTCTCTGTACGTGTTGGGATTTCTAGCTTGTTCTTCTGTGTCGGAAAAATGGCCGGACTGGCGATTGCTTTTTACCGCGCCTTATTTTTTATGATTCCCACGAGAAAAGTTTTTCTCTGAGATATAAATATTTTTGATATTTGACAGCTGCGTTTACATTTTTTGGGAGAATTCCCAAGCGGTATGCTGCTCTCTAAATTGGGCTCTTTCTCTCATATTGCATCCAGCGTGGATCTTCCGGCCAAGCTGCAGCAAGGTACACGCCGCCGGTATTCCTTCTTGTTTTGTGGGCCGCTAGAGCTCATGTAACCTAGTTTGTTTACTTGTATATGTGTGTTTTTTTTTCCTTGCACAATATAGCCCTATTTTAATTTTTCCAATACTAAAAAATATTGTAATCTGATATTTTTAATCAGGTCATAAAATCTAGGTCACCTCTGGCGTAGCACGTGTACCGGCAGTTTATTAAACCCAGCAGAAAAAAATGGGCGATATTCGTAGTATTTGTTTACATTTGACTAACAAATACGCCATTGCATATAATTTATCGTAAATATATGTTAACATTAGCAGATGAGAATCACAAAGTGGTGGCGTTTTAAATAGTTGA
Source organism: Kiunga ballochi (assembly GCA_037177335.1). Taxonomy (NCBI): domain Eukaryota; kingdom Metazoa; phylum Chordata; class Actinopteri; order Atheriniformes; family Pseudomugilidae; genus Kiunga; species Kiunga ballochi. Next base: position 7,538,677 of record JBAMIG010000010.1, on the reverse strand, counting down.
GCCTATGACAACAAAGACGTTGGCCAATGTTGAGAGGCCTAACATCAATAGTAAACATTATCACATGTAGCATCTCATCAATTGTTATGTAGATACTTTTTTTGACTGAGTCACTTAGGAGTCTATGAATAATGATAGAAAATAATGTAAGGAAAAAATGTTGGAAATTTATATTTTTGTTTTGTTGTAGTGAGACAACTGGGGAAACATAATAATGTCTATGCATAAAAAATAAGGTAACAGGACAGCAGGAGTAATGGGCGGGAGTGGGGATCAGCGACGCGTTCGACATTGTAAATTTTTATCAATTCTTCTTTTTTTTTTTTTTTTTTATCTTTTTCCCTCTAGCTAAGGCTGAGAAGCAGACGTTTGAGAAGCTGTACAGGTTTGGTTCTGTGCTTGGCAGTGGAGGTTTTGGCACCGTGTACGCGGCAGTCCGCCTGGCCGACGGGCTACCGGTAAGAGCGCGCGGTGCTGCTGCTTTGTTTTGGTTCCACCACATGGTCGCGCCTTTAAAGCAACACAAAGCAAGCGGCTACATTTCCGGGCGAAACCTTTCAAATTAAAATACTCTTAAATAATACTTTTTTATTTTAATAGTGTGAAGAATTTTGTCTTTTTTAAATTTTAACATTTGAAGCCAAGCAAAAATCTCTTTGGCCAGTGTGGTTGTGCTAATACCCCCGAAGTTGATTTGACAGATGTTCTGTGGTACTGAAATTAAGCTCAAAATAAGTCTGTTGCAGATAAAGCTGTCAACGTTTTGGCAACGTTTTTTTATGGATTTCACCCATATACTTAACTCTTCTGCTCAATTTGAAAAATGTGCCATTTTAATAGGAAAATAATCAGACTCCATTGTCTAAAATAAACTACCAAACAACAACTTCCTGACTTTTTGAACAGTTGTTCAAACAATTTTCAAACAAATTTTCAAAATTTCAATTTCAATTTCAAATTTTTGTTCAAACAAGTTGTTAGACAATTTGAAGCTTCAAATTGTCAGACCAAATCCATGACATCTAGAGATGAACTTTAGTTACAGCAGCCACAACATGCTAAAGGACTCATATGTGGTAGTTTGTTAACCTTACAACACAGATTCAGCCTTAAGCATCTTTGTTTTGAGTAATTGTTGAATAATGCAAATGTTGCATTTTAAAACATCAGTTAAATTTTTATAAAATGTGTATAGTTACTACTTATTATGACTCGAAGCATGATTTCAAATATATAAATAAAAACTGGTTTACACTGAAAGGTGACATGAAAAGTTTTCAAGATATTGTTTTTGTGGAAAGACCTGGTTGTTACAGGCTGTGATCTTAATGATTAGTAAACTAAATAGCCAACACATCTATATTACATTGTCTGATTTATTTCTGCAACCATTTAATCCTCACAATGGTTACAGGACACTTTTGGCTATGTGGCATCAGAAAACACCTACCTTTGTGGGAAACGCAAGGTCAAAATGTTGGGTTTGTTTTTTTTACATTCTCTAAATGAATGAAATTGCACTGAAGACACAAGTAATCTCACTGGTGGTGCTTTACTGATATGAATAACTCCTCCAAGGTCTTTGATAACATGATTAGAGATAAAATGGATGAAACAGGCTTGAGTTTCCGAGTGAAATGTTCAATCTCTACTTTTTGTGCTAAGTTTATCTGCATCAGTGTTTGCCACAGCTTTTATCAACAGAATGTAATTTTACTTTGAAGGCCATGGACTTCCTGTTTAACTCCCCAGCTCTGTAACTTGACAGTGTTTTCCAGCTCCACATGCAGCTTTGTTTTCACAAAGAAAGCCAATGACTCTAGGTTTTACTTTGAGTTAACTGAGTGATGATCTGATGTAGTCAGTCTCTGACTGAGAGTAAGAACTAGTCTAAGGATTTAATTGCAACATTTTAAATTGTGAGATGAGTGTCTAATTGCAATATTTAAAGGTAGATGCTGGAAACTAGAGGATTGGTGTCAAGTCACATGGACTACGGATGTAAATTGGCGTCGAAGCTATAATCTGGCATTTGTTGACAACAAATGTTCATTAATGTACATTGTCCCTATCAAATAAAAATAAAAACAGGATTATGTTGTGCTTTGAATGCAGGTGGCGGTGAAACACGTGAGCAGAGACAGAGTGACCGAATGGGGCTCTTTGGTAAGACCTAAGATTTTCAGAACAAGTGATATGTTTAAAGTTGCTTTGCTGTCACATTCATTTATCACCACAAGATCATTTTCCTTGTTTATTTCAAATTTGATCAATTCAGCTTGTTAATAAAGTTCTTCTACAATATATTTACCTTTTTTTTTTTTTAAGAAAGAGCTTAGCAGGTTGACAGTTACCATCATATAATGTCATTTGTTCTTTTCTATTTTTGTTTGAAATATTGACTCAATATACATCTTGCACTGTACTGTGCAGCGTCAAGTAATTTGTTTCTTAAAATCATCTCAGGTGAGGCGGAGTTGTTGACACGGGAATCAATTTTAACTTGTAGTTGCATCTACAACAAACTAATAGCCTGTTTAGTGTTCCATATATAAGCTTAATCACACATGGTCTCTCTGAAGTGAACAAAAGTTAAGTCATTCTTAAGGAAGAGTGATGAGGAAAAAAGACTGCCAGATGATGGGAACTGGGCGGAAAGTTAGTATTTACAGGTCTTATGCTTTAATAAATCCTTACAGAGCTTTATGGAACATTATGGAAAAAATATAGGTTCAAGTTGATAGAGAAGCAAACAATACCCAAAAAAGAGCTTTCATAGTCCCTCAGGAAGTCTGGGGAATTCCTGAAGACTATAAAGAAGTCAAGGAATCTTGTCTAACATGATTCACATGTGGTCAATAATAATGTTGGTCATACCATACGTAAACTTATTGGAATAGAGTGAACTATCATTTTATTTATCCAGAGCTCATCAATACACTGATCCCAGGGCTCATTTAAGCTTTGCTTTGTTTTTCTTAAACATGTGTTGTTTATTAATGAAAGATTCCCTTTCCAGTGTGGCGTGGTGGTTCCTCTGGAGATTGTGCTGTTGAAGAAGGTTGGTGGGTCATTCGGTGGGGTGGTGCGACTTTTGGATTGGTGGGAACGGACAGATGGGTGGCTGATGGTGATGGAGCGCCCTGAGCCGGTGCAGGACCTGTTCGACTACATCACAGATCACGGCGCCCTGGACGAGGCGGTGGCACGGGGCTTTTTCCTCCAGGTGCTGGAGGCAGTGAGTCACTGCTACACCTGCGGAGTCATTCACCGTGACATCAAGGATGAAAACCTGCTGGTGGACCTGAGGACCAGACAAATTAAACTTATTGACTTTGGCTCTGGAGCCTTCCTAAAGGAAACGGCTTACACAGAGTTTGATGGTGAGTCTGAGCAGTTAACCGACTTAGCTGCAGCTCTCTTGCGTTTTAATATACTTCTCTCATGACTCATAGCAAATTAGAAAGTCCTTATCCCACTCTCCTTTCTGCAGGGACTCGGGTTTACAGCCCTCCAGAGTGGATCCGCTTCCATAGATACCACGGACGTTCCGCCACCATCTGGTCGCTTGGTGTTCTGCTGTATGACATGGTTTGCGGGGACATCCCCTTTGAACAGGATGAGGAAATCTTAAGGGGGCAGGTCTACTTCCGGCGCAAAATTTCCACAGGTCAGTCTGACTGGTTGGGAGAGCCATACTAATCCTCTGGAATTTTCAGATACGCTGACCGGTTCAAATTACAAATACTCATTTCAGCTGACATGACAGCAAGAAGCTGCCACGCACTATTACAACTTTCACAGCCACACCCATTACAACTTTTGTTGAAAGTGTAAAACTTTCTTAAACTTAAAAAAACTGGTGTAGTTTAAACTGTTTTTAGTAAAACAAGAGTTAAGATGGAAAATGTGTGACCTGCTTTTATGTAAGCTACATAACATTTGCTGCTGGAAGAAATGGTCTAAAACAGTCTATTCTAAGAAAAATACTCACAACCAAGAAAAAGCCTATTATCCTTGTTGCATTTTTTTTATACCAGTTAATCCAGTTTGTGGTTGCAGGGAAGCTGGAATCTAACCTTGTAATTAGCAGGCAAGAGGCAGTGTTCACCCTGGAAAGTTCACCAGTCCCTTACAGGGCCAACGCCCAACCACTCATGCTCACACTCACTGCTATGGATGATTTATTGACCAATTAGCCCAACATGCATTGTCTTTAGATGGTGGGAGGAAAATGGAGAACATTGAAAGAACCCACGCTTACATGGGAAGAACATGTGAGCATCTCACAGAAAGGTCCCTGTTCAGACCTTCCTCCTCCTGAGGCTCAAACCAGCGACCTTCTTACTGTGAGGTCACAGTCCTGACTACTACTTTGCATTAGCCGTGTTTGCAAAAGTGCAATCACAAAAAAAGAAAAAAGATGGCAACCTAATGCAGTGGTTGCTGATGAGGAGGAAGTTGTGGGAGTGTCCAGTGATTGAAATGCTTCCTCCAGCAGGACAGGACTGACCAGGACAATGATGATGTCTTCTTTGTCTTGGAGTAAGGTCGAGGAAATAATTTGTGGTGTTTTGTGATACAAGTTTGACATTTTTATATATAAAATACATATTTGTACATAATTAGCATTTACATTCCCAGTCATCAGGTGGTCCCATAAACATGTTAGTTTTCTCACAAAGAAATCTGCCCTTTTCCTACTTTGATTCCTTTTTTGTTGTTGTTGTTTTTTGATTAATTTACGACTTATTTTTTTTTGGCTCCAAAGTGTAAATACAGGAATGTCAACTGTGAAGTGACATGTGATGTTTGATCAGACCAAAAGAAACCAGTTTTAACCCTTTAAAAGTATTTTTAGGCAGTCAACATACAGACTTTATGTTTAGGACAGCCTCAGTTGTCCAAGCACAAGGCTAACAGATGTAAAATGAAGGTATCAATTGAAATAACATGTTTTAAACAAAAGAACAGAAGTCATTGAGCTTAGCGAGCCCTTTGGTGAAACAGTTTTTCTTCCTCTTCTTGTTGCAGAGTGCCAGCAGCTGATTGAGTGGTGTCTGAGCCAGCAGCCATCTGAACGACCCACCCTGGAGCAGATCCTCCTCCATCCCTGGGTGACGGGCAGCAAACAGCACACGGATGAAAATAGCATCACGCTTCATTCAGTTACAGCCATCTCATCTTCCTCATCTTCAAGCCTGCAGAGCGTCTGATTGGTTTGGGGAGTTTTGTTTGAATGGACTTGACAGTTGCCGTTAGCAACTTGGTCTGCATAGGCACACACTATCAGACTGCAAGTGTCTCAGTGAATGAGCCGGTGCATGTGCTGGACACCTCATTACGTACAGTTAGTGAAAGTGATGTGTACAAATACCACAATGACAAGATGACTGACGGATTCAACAGGGTTATTGGAGAATTGGATAAAATTGCTACAGGCTGCTTTTAACACGCAGATGGTTGCTGTTCTAGTCGTTGTCTGACATCAGGTCGGTGACAAATAGTTTGACAGAAAGCTGTGTGGGTGTAAGATGCAGCCTCTTATGCTTTCCATGTCTATATAGCAGTTTGTTGACATCAAGAAAAGAGGTGGACGGCTGTTTTTTTTTTTTTTTCTTAATTTTGGGAAATTTGGTGGTTTGACTGGAATTGTTATGGGACTGAGGATGACACACATGCATTTGTTTTGTCTTTGTTTTTTGGGGGTATTTTTTTGTGGAAGAAGTCACAATGTAAAGGGGCATATAAAGGTCATGTGATCTTGCATCTAATTGCTGCTGAGGCTCCCATGTAGCTGGATATGTCAAAATGTTTGTTCATTTTTTTTATATATATCTTTGCATCTGAGAGGTAGCAGAACCTGTTTACTGTAGTTGCATCAACATTATTTAAGCTTCCACTATTACTCCCATCCTTAAATATGCATTGCATGATGCTAACAAACTCAAAAGTACTGATCAGCAGCCAAAACTCTTTCCAGTGACGGAAACTGGATTCATAAAGACACGTTTGTAGTAGCGCTGAGAAGACTTGTCTGCAGACATTGTTAAATATTCTAGCCAAAGTTAACAACACATACACCTCCATCAAACTGCGAGGTCTTTGGGACGCCAGAAATGTGACGTTTTAATACTTGAGTCATGAAGAGATGGTTTTGTTCATACATCCTTCATTGTGTTGACTCTACGCAGCACAATGGTTAGGTTGGTGGTTGTCCATGTGTTTTTCATGTTCAAGCAGAGCTGGATTTTGTTTGAAAGTATGGATGCCGTTTTCATGTGTTTTACTGACGCTTCATTAGAGTATTTAGTTATTTGAGGAAACCATTTTTCCCTCCAGAAATTGTTGCGGTCCTTCTAACGGTCCTGCTTGTATGTCTTAGTTTGTCTCTCAGGAAAGACATGCTATCTGCTGTGTCCTCTGCAGTCAGGGTGGAAAATGCACAGTCAATGCAAATATTCTGTTTTTCACTTTTGAACATATGTATTTGTTTTTGTCAAATGTATTAAATTCCTACAGACCTTATTTTGTGGTTATTTAAAAGAACTTTTGGTTTTTCTCACTGATTTATCCTTTCATTTCCTTTTGATTAGTTCATTTTTAAGTTAATTTAAAATTTAATTAATTTTAATTGTTAAGTTTTGTTTCTGTAGCTTATAAATGTACAATATGACAGAGACTTCTTTTTTTTCCCTTTTATTTTTTCAGAAAAAGAATTAAACTTTGTTTTCACTTACACTTATTTAGTGAATCCTTCTTTCTCCTCCAGCCTCAGATTTGCAGCAGTTGGTCTAAGTTAATGAGTCAGTCAGTTCAGTCTTTTTATAGAACTTTATTTTTCATTTAGCAATCTTAAAATTTTTATTATAATTCATTTTGTAAATGAAATGTGGAATTTTCTATTTAGAGTTTTACAACAAATGCTTAAGTGCTATTACCCTATAATACAAGCATGAGTGACGACAAACCTTTTTTTTTATATTTTACTTCTACATATAAATAAAGCTATACTTCGCTTCCCTCCAACTATTTTACTTTAAATGTAGCTAAATAAATTTAAATTCTTGTCAATTTGCTGAAAAGAGTGGAAGATTGTCCATGATCTCCACACAACACGGTGAACAATGCAGTGTGTTTAGAGCAGTGGTGCTAATTTCTGATCCAGAAAGTAAAAACTGTCTGGCAGCTGTTGTGACCATCCACCAGACTTGCTGAATTTAAAAAGTGCAGTTCATCTGCCAGGAAAACAAATTTGTTAAGGCCTCTTCTAAATGTACAGCCAGATCCAAAAGCATGGCAGAATTTTTGTTATGGCAACTTGATTTTCCATCTCTGGTTCAGCTTAACTCCAGTGCACACACACCACACATTTAACAGGCAACAGCGTCACCATGTGGTCTAAATTGAAATAAGAAAATTGTTAAAATTAATGATGGAAAAAAATTCACATTTTCTTAAAAGATTCATATTTTAAATATTTAAGAAAATATTTATCAGTTTTAACCAGCTACACAATTAAAAACTGCCTTTATTTATTTATGTATTAGTATTTTGAACAGGCGCTACCGAGACGCATCGGGGGTCTTTCCATCGTCAACATAACACAAAACGTGAACAGTGAGTAGATTCGTTTTTACATTTCAAGTAAGTACAAATTAGATTTTTGATTTTATAACTGTTAAATCTTTTAAACCCAGTATAAAATATAAATGTGCTTATAATGCTGACATAATCCAGCCTTGCATAAGAACGAAGCTATTGGGAGATTAATGTGCACTCGTTGTTAAACTATCTTTTAAAAAAATGAATACGACAGTAGTTTGGAGTGAACTATAAATAATAATAGTAATTATAAAAGATGTACGTTTTATTGGTTATTAGTTCGGGTGAGATAAGTATATCCACAAGTATAAATAAGATCTCTAAGTCGTATTTCTTTCAGTCGTGTTATTTTCACGCTGTGAAATATAAGGATTAAATTCTGGCAAGTTTGTCCTAAATTGTAATGTTCCCATTGTCATTTGTTTTCACGTGATGTGAAAAGTATTATATTTGGATATATTTTTATTTTGTTGGCCACGATTCATTACTTAGGTTACTGTACAACAAAATATTAGGATCAACTAACTATACCATTGAAAGACATAATCAAAATTACTAATCAAGCCTTCAACAAGTTGCTCTTGTATTTTTTGCTACTGCTACAGTGCGTGTAAACATGTCTGGTGTTTTACTGCTTCATGTGTTACCTGATCTGAGTAGGAATGGGTCGTTCATCTAAAGATAAACGGGACATTTACTACCGTCTGGCCAAAGAGGAGGGCTGGAGGGCGAGGAGTGCCTTCAAGCTGCTGCAACTCGATCACGAGTTCAACCTCTTCAAAGGTGAGATGCAACACATTTAATGCACTCATTAAAATGATAGAAAATTAGATGTCTGCAAATGTTTTTCTGCTTTTTATCATTAAATGAATAAACCCAAGTCATTGTTATTGAACATGCACAATGATACAGCAGTACACCCCATCCAAGAGTGAAATGCCTTATTTCCATTACTAATTTACATCTAAAGTAGCCAGATCAGGTGACTCTGGCATCTGGTCAGGATCCCTCCTAGTGTGCTTCATTTGCCAGCACATGGAGAGCTGGTGAATGAGACTGGGAAATTTGGGTTTCCCTACTTAGGTAGATACTTTTGCAACCTGACCCTGGATAAGTGGCAGAAAATGGATGAATATGTGCATTTAAGAAGACAAGTCTGACTAATTAACAACTATAACAGCTATAACCATCTGCTAATTATCATAAATAGTCTTTTGTCCTGTGTTGATCTTTTTTTTTCCTTCCAGGTGTTAATAAAGCAGTTGATCTCTGTGCAGCGCCTGGAAGCTGGAGTCAGGTTCTCAGTCGAAAACTCAGGTCTGCTTCAATCATCTACACGGCACAAAGCTTATTAAATGGGCAAAATAATTATTTACAATTTTTTTTGTCCCTACATAGAGTACAGGAAGAGAAAGTTGATGGGAGTGAAGCGGTTAAGATAGTGGCAGTAGATCTGCAGGCCATGGCTCCTCTGCCGGGAGTCACTCAGATACAGGGAGACATCACCAAGGTAACATCGCTCTACATGTTACTCTGATCTAGTACAGAACTTCTAAGCACTAACCCTGCATCCGATCCACTAGAGTGGTCTGCTCTTGCTTTAAGTTGACCATAAAAGGTTCATTCAGATGATTTAGACCTGCCATCTCTTCTTTTCTCAGGTTTCAACAGCTCAGGAGATAATTCATCACTTTGAGGGGCAGCCGGCCGACCTGGTTGTCTGTGACGGAGCTCCAGATGGTGACTGCTTTCTTAACTACTCTTGCTGGATTTGAAGTTTCCACTCTTTCTCTAATTATTGGTCCTTGTTTAACGTAGTAACCGGTCTCCATGACGTGGATGAATACATCCAAGCACAGCTGCTATTGGCTGTAAGTATAGAGTGGCGTTGGTGGCGGCGGTCAGATACTTTGTGTTTTGTTTTTGTTTTTTTGTTGCTGACAGCTGTGTTTGTCTCAGGCTCTGAACATCACCACACATGTTCTGAAACCTGGAGGAACCTTTGTAGCTAAGGTGAGGTGAAGTAATTGATTTGATCATTTATGAGTATTTTGCATTGTTTAGGATGCAGTAATTCTGTAATGTCATTAGGTTACACATGCCTCCTGCTGAAGTGTCAGGGATGATGCAACTACTTATGCAAAGTGATGGTTTGATGTGTCTGCAGTAAATTTGAGTATTTCACTGGACTTTTAAACTGGTTTTGAACAAATGAAATGTAGAAAACTGCAGGCAAACTCCTACTAAAGGATAGTGTTGTGAAGAGAACAATAAAGATTCCCAGTTCTCAGCCTCATTTAGATACTTCTGGGAAATTGCACCGCTAAATGAAGCAAAAGTAGGTTTTTTTGGGCCCAGTGTGAGTAGACTTTAGTTTTATAGTATTTAAGGATCTAGTTTGATACAAACAAAATGTTTTTATACCCAATAGAATCTGTTATTAAAACTTTAGGTAGCAGTACAAATTTCCAACCTTAAAACGATGTACCTCTGACTCATTTTGATGGCACAGTGTCAGTGGCATTTATTTTGTACATTACCCTAGAGCCATTTTTGCACTGTAAAACACACTGCACACAATATTTTTTTTAGCTCCAGTGCATCATTTTACAGCACCATGTCAAACGCTAGCAATTGGATATAAACGCACAGAAAAAGGGAGTAAAGAAAAATGTGACAGAGCAAGAAATTAGATGAGCATCAACATCTTGCCGGTAGCAGAGAAGTGACAGAGAAGCCACCTCTACAGAGAGGTGCCTCAGAATAAAAAAAATCTGCCAATGTTTTTTACCGAAAAGCTCGATAGAGCAACAAAAACAAGCTAATTAAATAATTTCTCATTGCCAGTTCTCTGAAGGCAAATAATTTCCCTAAACCACCAGGGCTCGAGCCTGCAACATCAGCAACACAAATTAATGACATCACAGTCGGCCTCTAATTTACAAGACATTCTAACATGATTAGGTTTGTTTATCAATGTGATTGAAAATCAGCTACTTTGTAGTCAGTTAGATTGATTAAAATTTGTGTCAGATTTTTCCCATGTTGCTCCAGATCTTCTGTGTGGGACACTGCAGTTGTTTTCAAAAAGAAAAGACCACCTTTGCTCTTTTTTTTTGGCCCAGACTGCAGCTCTGTCATTGAAAATGATTTTTTGTTCCCTAGAGCCAAAGTAGTCACCTGACCCAGAACCAAATGCAAATTAAACTCTTCAAAGCCGTATTTTTGGCTTACTGACAGTATTGGAGATTAAAAAATAATTAATCAGGAACTGTTTTTTTTTTTGTCAGTTTTTAGTTCATTAATGATAAAATTCTTTGCTAAATTCTCCCAGTATGATATTTCTATAAGTGTCCAATTTCAAAGCAAATTTTTGCAAATTTCTCACAGACAAGACTAACTCAGCTCTAACTGTATCATGCTGCAGTTAAATATCTATATGCCACAAAGTTGCTCAGCTAAACATCTAAATAATAGGATTTTTGTTTGTCTTCACTGCCATGAAGACAAAAAAATCACTGTTTATTGTAATTTCCATTGAGATGAATAAAGCGTATGAAATTTAATTGCATATTTTGTAGATCTTCCGAGGTAAAGATGTGACGCTGTTGTACTCCCAGCTGAAGATCTTCTTCAGCAGCGTGACCTGCGCCAAGCCTCGCAGCAGCAGAAACTCCAGCATCGGTCAGTATCAGCTACGGCTGGCCAATCACGCAGCTCCGTGTGCACTACACTTTCCCAACTCAGTCATTTGGTTGTACATTGTTAAATATCTTTATTATTTAATAATTGTTAATAATAATGAAAGACTATCTGCTTCATGTTGTATTATGTTTCAGTAATTTTTTACCCAAACAGTGTCAAAAAGAGAATGTATTAACTTCTTCCTTCAAAACGTTCCTCCTCAGTCATAAAATCTGTTCTAAATCTTCCATAATTTCCTTTTTTTGTCTGCAGAGGCCTTTGTTGTGTGCCAAAATTACTCTCCCCCTGATGGTTATGTCCCCAACATGTCCAACCCTCTGCTGGATCATTCCTACGGTAACTATACAATGCAGACTGGAGACAAAATTAGCTCATGTGCACGTGTAATACATGATCTGTGGAACCCTTCTGTGTGTAACTTTGGGTACTTGCAAATGTAGGATCAAATGTACTTACACACATTAAGTAATTAATAAAAAATAAACATTCATATTTGACACAATTTATTGAACTTTTAACATAAAATGGGATCGTCTTATGTTCAAAAAGGTTCCTGCATGTACAAAACAGTAAATACATGTGCATACACACCTGGTTCTCACCAGTAAAATAAAAACAGTGTGTATGGTGCATTCAAGTACTGCTGGAAAGCTGAGTTAACTGGGTTTTTCTATAGTTGTTCAATATTCATCCACCCAATCAATGTATGTTTCCCACCTTAAATGATTTATATATGAAAGTCCAGATAACCAAGCTGCCCACCAACACTTGAACGCACCATGTATGCATGGAACTGGGAACACCCCTAAATGTGTAAGAGTCTTAAAACCACTCATACATTTCTAAGATGATTGTAAGATGAACATTTATTATAGTGAAAGCCAGAAAATTGTGTATAAAACATGAATGTTTGTCCATTTTTTCTTTGTGATGTGGATGAGACAATCAGAAAGAGAACTCGGCATATGTCAGAACAGATGTCAGAGATTAAGATGAGATTATTATTGAGTCAATGCTTAATAGAAGTGTCTAGCCTCTGGGCTGTATTCAGATGCAGCAATGCTTAACACTAAAACCCAGAGGGCTCAGTTTTAACCCTTTAGGAACGGATGTCGCATATTTGATACATACTGTTTCTGAGACATATTGCATCACTTTATGGCAGAAACTTCACTCATAATGTTGTTGTTTACCACATGATACTGGTCTCCTGGACCCTAGTGATCACCAGACAGCAGGAGATTACACTGTAATCATTTGTAAATAGTAAATATATGGAAAGAAATAAATAGCCTAGTCTTTTCAGATTTAGTTAAAGGGTCAAATAAAGTTCTTAGATTTAAAAAATTAAATGTCTCTGCCCAGTTACTCTCAATTCAGGCATTAAGGGGTTAAGGCACGTAGAATCTCACTAGAAAGATTTGAACCTGAATCTGGTTTCTGTCCTACGGTTTTTCAGATGTCGACTTTAACCAGTTAGAGGGTCCAAACCGTATCATTGTTCCCTTCCTGGCATGCGGTGACCTCAGTGCTTTTGACTCTGATAGAACCTACCCTCTTCAGGTGATGAATCCATTCTTCAGTTTTCTTTCTTTCATTTTTCCATACGCCATACTTTCTCACCACCTCAATCAGCTGTTTTATTAAAATTGTTTGTTAATCCTGCATCAACAAAAATGTGGAGGCTTCACACCTTTCCCGCTTTGGCCACGCCCACTTTGTTTAAACAATCACACAATACTTCAGAGAAAAGAGTGTTCTGCTTGGCTGATGCACCGAGAAGAAATAAGCTTAACCCTTTTTGCTTTTAGTATCGCCACTGCTGCTGTTTGAATGTTTGCTGTTGCCTACCATGGGTCTGTCAGTTTGGTCTGTCATATCAATAAATTGATAATTGCATTTTGTGCTTATCATTCTTATTAAAATTGACAACAATCAATGACATTTCTCTTTGTGAATTAAGAATCAAGTAATGCTTATGTTAAAATGCTGCCTTATTGGTATACTTGTCTTTTATCTTCTTTCTTTCTATCTTTCTTTCCATTTCCAGCTTGAGTCTGGTAAGCATTACCAGTACACTCCACCCACCCAGCCTCCTATATGCCCCCCCTACCAGCAGGCCTGCAGTCTCCGCAAGAACAACCTGCTGTCAAAAGAGGAGGTGCCATCTATCTGTCCTAGGCAGGGCACAGATGAACTGCAGCAATCAATTGAGTCCACCTGATTTCTCAAAAACAACCCCGGGACTGCTGATGATCTGTGGGACAAACAGACAGACATGGACACAGAAGGACACCATTACTTGAGATGTGGCTGAATGAGATAAGCATGTCAAGTAATGAGATCCATCCAGAACATGTTCAGCTTGACTCTGCATGAACTACTACGTAGTCCTGGAGGTTAACCCAAGGAGATATTATTTTATATGTTAAGTCCAAGCTTTTTGTCATCCAAGAAATAAAATGATCTGACAAAGCAATAAGGTGTATATATATATATATAAACTCCTTCCTCACCCACCCTGCCAAACAAAGACTCCAAGCATTGGCGCGACTGACGAGATATACAAGAGACATTGAAGCCAGAAGAATAAACAGGCCGTTCTCCACTAACCCAGCTAAAGTGTACTCTCAGTGGCAGGGTAGTCAGTCACAAGCTAGCCCACCAAGGCTGGAGA
>JBAMIG010000010.1:7507429-7518077 GCA_037177335.1 Kiunga ballochi | reverse complement strand
GCTTCCTCCCACAGTCCAAAGACATGCACCTTGGGGATAGGCTGATTGGTGATTCTAAATTGCCCATAGGAGTGTGTATGGTTGTTTGTCTCTCTGTGTTGGCCCTGTGATGGACTGGCGACCTGTCCAGGGTGTACCCCGCTATTAATAACTGGGATAGGCTCCAGCCCCCCCACAACCCCGGTTGAGAATAAGCAGTAGAAAATGCATGGATGGATAAAACCTCTCATTGTTTTATGGATGTTAGTTTAAAAGCAAATCAAATTATAATTTAGGAGATTTTATTACATTTTCTTTCCTGTTGCAGTCAACTTCTTATTAGGGCTTCAAATCCCAACAGAATCAGTGTATCTATGCTTTCTGAGCATGGACCCTGGAAAAAGTAATGGCAAGCAGGACATAATGAGTGTGCTAGATGAAAGGACAGTATTTTACAGATGGAACGAGATGTTACCAAAACAAAGGAAGGACAGCTCTTTCAGAGTAAAGTTTATATTAAAAGACCACACGTCAAGTTAGAACATTTCTTATGTTTAACAGTGGTCGAATTGTTCTGCAGTCATTGTTTCCACTGTCAAGGGAACATTCATTTTAGGAAAAGACTCAGTAATACCCAGAGTCCTTAAATCTCATTAGAATATATTTTTAAAAAGGCTAACACTAAGTTTTTAATATGGTGTCTAAAAAAGCAAACTAAATGTAAACATTCTTCATTATGACCTCTAAAATATTCACAATTGAAATTCCATATAAATGGTGGATGAAGAAATACAAATGCTGGTTGACATAGACAATGATGTGTAAAATTAAATCATGCCGTTTACATCTGTTTAATTTTAAGCCAGTAATTGATAAGATTTAATGGGATACAACACCTTGTATTGTTAATTGTTAAAATGATGCAAGCAAAATATGTTTTTGTTTTGGCTTTTGCAGTGGACCGCCTGCTTACTCCTACATACCGTCAGCGGACACCCCTGGAAGATCAGCTAAAAGAACTTTTGGAGAAACTGGACTTGAGTACTGCCATGAAGCACAGTCCGTCCCGCAGCAAGAGGCTTAAGCTGCTAAAGAAGACCATCATGGAAGTTCGTAATGAGATAAGCCTGAAGAAATCCCTCCCACCACCACCCCCCTGCTGCTCCTTGGATCTCCTCCCATCCCCCACCGACTTAAAGGAAAAACCACCACCAGACCCCTGCATACCACAAGAGGTTAAGTCCTCACATCCGCCAACATTAGAGCTGTTAACCTCATCGTCCCAGCCTGAAATTTCCCCCGGCAACAAAGAGCCTTCATCTCTGAAGCCCATGAAATCTTTATCTGGCCAAATGCCCGTGGAGCTTGATGACACCAACAGATCTACCTCAATATCTCCAGAAACCCTTAACGGGCACATTCCAGATCAGCCACTTCATCATGGAGACATTCACATAGAGGCCTCTGGTACCTGCAACCGGCGGACCAACGTCCTATTCCGCAAGTCCAAGAGTGCCAGCCCACAAAAACCACCCAAGACCCAGGAGGTATCTGCTGTGTCGCCACCGCCCCTGGGAGCAAAAACCTTCCTGTCAGTGGTGATCCCGCGACTGGAGACCCTCCTCCTTCCAAAGAAAAGGACACGCAGTAGCAGCGCTGATGGTGAGGAGGATGAGGAGACACCAATCAAACGACTCGGCACAGGTACCCAACTGGGAAGAGAAAATACAAATCAAACTTAAATACAGTTCTAGCAAAACATCAGTGATGTTTAACTTTTGATGAAATTTTCAGAAAATGTTAAAAAAAAGTTACACTTTCATATCCTGAACTGAAAACGCGGAAAATTGCATTACATGATGTAAGAATGAATCTAAAATGCACTCAGTTTAAATTGAATTTCTCCACATTTCGTAATGTGTTCACACCTGTGGAACACAGACAGTTAACAAGTACAAATTAATGTACTGCAGGTGTGAGAGATGTATGTAATTTGTTAATTATTCCCCTTCAGGTATAGCAAATGGATTTGTTGTAGAGGAGGATGTGGTCTCGCCGTCTCCACGGTTACTGGAACCACGTCGCCGCTGCGCCTCTGAGTCCAGTATATCCTCCAGCAGTAGCATCCTCTGCAGCACAAGGTGACTGAGGGTTCTACTTTATTTTATGTTGGGTCTACTATTGAATTAAATGAAACATTTAAGCTGGTTCAGGGCAATAATAAAGCAATTTAATTGCAAATAATCCCATGAAATTTTGCAATAGATTTCAGGCTACATGCAAAATTTGCTTTTCCTTTTAAAAGCACTTCTGGATTAAAAAAAATGCAGTAACCTTTACTTTCCAAACATAAAACATCAATAAACAAATAATGAACATTAATATTTAATGTGATATTTAACAAACTAAAATATTTATGATGAAGAAGAAGATAAGTTAGCAAGTTAAAGCTGCTTACTTTTAAACACAGAAGGAAGAATATCTAATCAATATCAGGTGAACAGACAGAATGATTAGAATCTCAGATCTTCGTTTGACAGAGGAAATCAATCTTCAAGCCCATGACTTCCCAGGATAAACTTCTTTCACCCTGTGGTACCAGGGATTAAATGGTTACCATCCAGTGTCACAGATGTAATTTCAGGTTTGCAGTGCAACTGTAGATGAGCGGTATCCATATCCAGTTCAAAATGCTGCTTAAAAACTCCCTGAAGACATTTAAACCTAACACTGTCAGGACTATAAACAATTCATTGACAAGGTAAACAAAGTCAAAAAATGGTAAAAAGAATTGATTTATCCCAGTGTTCCGACTGCATCTTCAACCTTTTCAAAAAAAATATTTCTTAAAACATACAAAAAAATGAAACTGCATTATTGATGTATCGATGGGACAATGTGTTAGCATGCCCGCCTCCAATTTAAAGAAAATCTGCTGAAAATTGGGCTTTCTTTGCTTGTAAAATGTACGTTGTAGTAACTTCCACTTCTTTCACGAAGTCTGCAGTGTCAATAAAATAGTTTTGCCAGTCAAAACCACTAAATCTGTAATTATTTGATGAGCAAAAATAAGAAATTTCTAAAGGCATCAGACATTTAAAAAAAACATTTCCTGACCTGCTATTATTATTATTATTATTTTTTTTTTTTTTTTAGCCCTGTCATGATGTCTAAAAGTGGTAAAGGGCGACCAGTGACCGCTCGACGAAACACTGTTGACGACAAAAGTACTTTGATGCCCTGCATTGAGAACAGAGAATTCACCAAAGCTTCCAAGATCTCCTCAGGTAGGCAAATGTGTCTCATCATTAGAGTCCTCTAAATAGTTGGCATCAGCAGCATGGCAAGCTTTAATTAATCAACTTTAGTCTTCTGAAACATCTGATGAACTTCTATACTTAATATTGTTTGTCAGCATGCAGTACTTATTTAATTTAGTTTATTGCACTCATGTCATTCCTTACTCTCGCTGTTTCACCTCTGAGGGGCGCCGAGTGACATAATTGAACAAAGTGTTTTGAATGTTTGGCCTTCTAATGGAAAGGTCCTTCAGTACAAAAGCCTTGAACTGGGGATTTACAGAGCCAGCTCTAGACATCATCTGTGGCATTATGAACCTAAGAGTCTGCAAACTTGAACTCCAACTATAGGTTTAATTTTTAAAAAAATGTATTGGGGACTGAACAAATGTGGAGGACCTGCAATAACTAAAGACCACTACTGTTTCTCCCACAAGAAGACATTAAACTGCAATACAATCTGTCTGCTCAAGAGAATATAGCTGGCAAACTATTCTTTATGATGACACCTTGGTTATTAGGTATAGTTACATAGTGTTTTTCATTCAGAATAATTTAATTCTGAATTAGGGTTAACCTGAAAAGACATTTATATGAAATCTTATTCCACTCATACGGATGATTCCGGAAGGAAACCAATGCCTTCCTGTTTTTCAGTATTTATTTACAACATTGAAAACCACACAAGTACAGTTTTCTTCAATTTTATCTTAGTTTTGAAGTCCATATGAGCATACTACTCAGTGTTTTTAGCTGCTGAGGAGGAAAAGAAAAATAGAATATCAAAGTCGGAAGACAGAAGACTGCGCACGTGCGTCATCACGGTGGGACAAGGTAACGAGCATGCGCAGAAAGACCTGAATTAACTTGTAGTGGAATAAAGGTTTATATGACTGAACTAATCACACTTTAAAATGGGAATAAATCAGACTCTTTTTTTCAAAAGTTTAATTCTAAATGATCATTTTAGACATTTATGTGCTTATTTGTAATCTTTCTTTAAAGTGGAATTAACAATTATTTGCAAATAAAGAGGAATTAAAAGTCATGTGTAAATGTGGCCATTTTTCTCTTCCTGAAGGAGTCTAAGTAAAACCTAATATTTGTTGGGACAGATGAACACTTCCTGTGTGTTTTTTCCATTCTGAGTCGTCACAAGGAAGAAAAACGAAGCTGTGCAGGCAGTAACCTGCAGACCATATGCAACTTTTTTTTTTATACGAGAGTTTTACTGAAGGGTTCAGACAAGAGGATTTATTAGAAGCAATTAATTATGAAATCAAGTTAAACTGACATACATGGTTACAACATGGGATACTAGAAGACGGTGTATTTGAAATGACACCCACTGAAATGCAGCACGTTTTCTAACTCACACTGTGGTCCTGAAGTGTTTTGGGGACGTTCCGGAGCAATGGTTTGTGAATGCACAAATCTTTTCACAACTGAGAACTCTTCATTTGAAGATTTTCACGCATCCAGTGTAAAGTCTCTGAAACGTCAGCAAGTGTATGAATGTGAAATCTTCTACCTCTCTGTGTGTTTGTGTGTCTGTTTGTCTATCTGGGTGTGTGTGTGTGCTGCTGGGATTTGTTCTTCCCATACAATGAAGACCCCATCATCAGCTCCTTCATCGCATTGTAATGAGGACTCCTATCTTTGTCTACAACAGGTCTCCTACTGTATCGAACAGCATCGCTGCAAATCTCAACTAATTATCTGCACTTCTTTTATGAGGAACTATAGTTTTCATGTATAAAAACAGCCACACAGATCTGGTCTCTCTTTAACCAGGCTCATCCATATGCTTTATGTCATCACGTTGACTGACAGCCAATCAAAGTTAGCTGACCTGCTTATCTCAATTGTGGCCTTTAATACTGAAACAATATTGCATAACAGAAAAGACCAGAGAAGCCAACATTCAGCAGCACGTCATGACAGATGAAAGACCAAATCTTGTCTCATAGTAGAGTCGATGAATTTAGGACTTTTCCTTGGTTGTTTTGGTTCTGACAATTGTTTCTGGTTTCGCTCATCATTGGCTCAAATGAGACTGCTATCTTCTTAATGTCACTGAAAGGAATATGTGTGTGTTTTATGAGCAGATGCTGTTTGAGTGAATTCACTCTGACATGAGATGAATTGTCTCTCAGCTTTCTTTTGAGACCAAAATTTACTTTCATGTTCTGCCATAAGATAAATCGCTTACACACACTCAAATATTGTGTTCACCATGGCTTTAGACTGAAATAAAAAAGGAAATATTGATACTTTTAGGGCTCAGTTCAATGATTAGATCAAACTGCTGAATGGAAAAGAATAACAGAAGTGCCTCTACCTCAAGCTGTAGGTTTAGGACCCTGCAGAGGTACTACTAATAGAAAATGCACATCACGAGGACAATCTTCTGCTTTATCATTAACTGATGGTATAGTACTGTTTAAACATCTTGAATAAACCTAAAATGATGTGGAAGACGACTCTTTGTGAGAAAATCACAATATTCTATTTGTAAAGCAGAGTCAGGTTATTTCTGTCAGCCACAACTGTATGAGATTACAAAAGACATGATATTCAGAAGTTTGAATGCGAAAAAGCATTTATACATTCAGCCATGGTGGGAGTCCGTCTTTGTTCATCTCATGATTTAGATGTTTTCGGTCACAGTTTGCACTTGTAAGCGGTTGGAAAAGCAAAATCTTCCTCAGGTTCTTAAAAGAAGAACTAATTTCATAAACTTAGTGGTAATTTGGTTATCCCGCGGCAACAATACATAAAAAACAAAACAAAATAACTTCTGGCAGCTCGCTGTAACGTATAAACGAATGTGTGTGTGTGTCCTTGTCCTTGTTCCTGCACGCTTGGCTGTGTGGTTGGACCAGGTCTCGGTCCGTGTCCTGTGTGTATGGCTGTGTTTTGAGAATGGTTGTGCTCTCTGTTTCAGTGAATCCTTCATAACTTGCCTGTCGTTGCTCCTGTAGAGGTGTGGAAACCCACTGCTGCTTCTCCATTTGTTCTGGAGCCTCTTAAACTAGTTTGGGCTAAATGTAATGGATATCCCTCCTTCCCTGCCCTGGTGAGTGAGTGTTAGTCTGTATCTCATCACCCATCTGCCCTTCCTCCATTATCCATGCCTTAGCTTGTGATTTGTGCTCATAGCCACGCAGGAGCATTCTGGCCTAAAGTGGATTGGTGGGTGGGTGTGTGTGTAGTGGGTCGCTTTGCTCGGCGCGCTCTCTGCTGGTCTCGGCCTTGCATGCGTCTGTCCGAAAATTTAGCAACAGCACCAGGTTGCTTTCGCTCCCGACTCTTCACTTTCAGAGGGCCACCTCACTCAGTAGCTATGCTTTTCTTGTTCTCTGGCCTTCTCAGATCATGGACCCCAGAGCTCGGAGGACAGCGTTTCAGCACAAAGGGGTGGAGCTTCCCAAGCCGCCGTTGGACGTTCTCCGAGCCGGAGAACAGATGCAGTTCAGGTCCGCAGAGAAACTCTTCCTCGTCCACTTCTTCGACAGCAGACGCAGCTGGTGAGGACGTCCTTGACTTGTTTGCAGTGTTTCTGGCAGGACACGAGTTACTAATAAGTAAATAGTTTGGCTATTACTGTGTGACATACAGTCACCTGACAGGTGACCCTAAACTCTAGACTTTATCATCAAAAATGCCATTTACCAATATGGCAAAGTCATTGGTGAAGATGGAATAGCCTGGTCATTAAGTGACCAGGTATCACATGACTTCATTCTTTAGGCTTATAATGTTGCTGAACCAGCTGCAGCTCAGGTGGAAGAGAAGTTGTCTTTCAGCCAGAAGGTTAGGAGTTCAAGGCTTCCCCTGAAGCCACTACATGCTGAAGTGCCCTTGGGCAAGACACTGAACTCCAACTAGCCCCCCAATGTGCCTATCGGGGTGTGAGTGTGTGCATGAATGGGTGGACGTGGCTACATAGTGTAAAGTGCTTTGAGTGGTCGCTAAGGCTAGAAAAGCGCTATATAAGTATGAGTCCATTTACCATGAACCTACAATTTGACCTGGACCTAGATCTAGAGCTGACCAGCTGCTGCAACACCAGATCATAGCCTGCCCCTACAGACTTGTACTTTAAATGAATCCCCATCCTTCTAGATCCTTTTTTATTTACATTTATTCCAGATGTATGTGGAGGACAGACTTCACGCGTGCTTGTCGAAATATCCCCAAATGCGTTCTCTGGGTACGCAGTAGAGGTAAGATCGGGCCTAAACAATCCAGCCCGACCCAACCCAGGCCTGCGGGTATTAAAGCCTGAATCAGCCTGAGCCCGAACAACTAACTTGATTTACAGTCCCGAGCCTGAAGCAAATGAATCTGTTTCCGTGTTATTGATTATAATTATACAATGTCTGATGTGAATTATAAGAAACATGGTTTAATGTTGCTTAAATGTATGATCTTATCTGCTATGCTGCCAGTTTTCCTTCTCCAAAATGTTACTATGTAAAGTCCAAAGTGGGCGCAATGATACACACTTTTCTACGTCACGTTTATTTTGGAAAATCCCAAAAAAAAGTTTTCAGGCCTGTTTTTTGCCTAAGCAATCTTTATGAATGAGGCTCCTGTTCAGTAACTTTCCATCAAATAACAGGAACATTTAAAAAAAAATGTCCCCTTGTTCTCTTCAGGCAATGGCTTCCTAGCTCCAAGATGGCTCCCTTTGGAATCAACAAGGTGCTTGACAGAATGAAGCTGAAAGAGGCTCGTGCTTCCTCCCTTCGAAAAACTGTGCGCATCGCCTTCGACCGGGCCATGAACCACCTGAACCACGTCTGCAAAGAGCTGGAGCCGAGCACCAGCCTCGCCGTCTCAGACTGAGGCCTCCCACCAATCCCACCTTCTCATCTCCACCACCTCAAGAATTTTCCCATCAATTAACTCACCTCTTTAACCATAGTTGTTTTCTGTTCAAGTCTTGTTTAAAATACAGACACTGCAAATGCACTCTGTCTCTGCCTAATACGCACAACTCCCACACATACATTATGTTTACCATTTCCTGTGAACTGGAACCAAATCATATCATCACCCTGTCACACATCTGTCTGAATTACTGTAGGTTGTGATGCTCACCCTGTTTGTCAAAGAGCTATGCAATGAAAATGACTCGGTTAGTGAGTGCAAGAAATGAAAAGGTAAGAAAAACTTTGGCTGTGAGGACTGAGAAATTTGCAGGTTTAAACCTGCTGAATGTGTCGGAGTTTAACCTCGGACCACTTTCAATGTGCTGCAAGACTGCTGCAACTATCTCACTGCCATGAACATCTGTCCCATCTGTGTGTTTGTGAAAGCGTGTGTATGTGTGTGTGTGTGTGAGAGAGAGTGTGAGAAAGAAAAGCAGCAGCTCCTGTAAATATCCCGTATATGGCCTAACACTAATTTATTCACTCCCTCAGTCTGTTTTGGTACATACATTCTGATATTTATACAGAGGCGATTATTCCCATCGCCATAGCCGGCACTGATGGTGTCTATGTTTCTGCTGGTGCTATCTCCACAGAGAGGAAGAAAACAACCATTCTTACTGTATTAAACATTTTCATTTCAGCTTCTTTTGTACGGTTTTTGTAATTTATTGAGTTCTCAAGCTTCAAGTTCTCTAGTTTGTGGCATTAATATTTTTTTGTGTATCTTTTTCCTCCCTTTTTTAAACTGAATGTTTTCAATGAACTGCTTTCTTTGTTTGTAGATATTTATATAAAATCTATATAGAAACTAAAAGTTTAAAATGCCTAAAGTGCATCATTCACACCGAAACCAAAAAAGAAAAGAAAATAACGTGTTGGAAAAACAACTGCTGCCAACAGGTTTCCCACTTCAGTTCTATTTTTTTTTCTTCATCTTTTCCAGTTGTGTTTCTGGTGTTTGGCCTTTTGTGTGCTGTGATGAATTCAAGTCTTCTGTAAAACGTCACATAACCATCTTCTCCAGCTGAACTGAGGATGTTTAGGAGAAGAGAATGTGCCTGTACTTATTTATTGTAAAGCAGAAAATGTATATGCATCACTTTATAGAGAAGGTGTGATGAGAAAATACTACAGGCAATAGGAGCCATGTATAGAGGCCCCTCCTCTGTTGTGAATCATTTGAGTTTTAATTTTTTTTATTTTTTTCTGGATTGATAGCATTAAGTCTGAAAGGTGAGGTGATAGTGTTTGATGTTTTGCTTTGGCAGGGTTAGCTGTTTACTTTGGCCCCTCTATGTGGATGTTTTGTAAATAGATTTGGTACTTTAGCGGATTCTCTGGGATTAAACCACACTTATAGCCAATGGGAGCAGAAACCAGCCGACAGCAGGCCGGTGGGATTTTTATACTAAAAACACTGAAAATTAAAATATATTGAATCACTGACTGTGTCCCAACTTTTTTTACCACTTCATTTTAATTAGGATTTTTCTGCTACTTACTGAGTTGTGTTATTTTCAAACATTGTGAAAGGATTTTGGTTTTAATTCTTGTAAATAATAGTAAAAGAAAACAGAAAAAGTGACAAAAAAAAAGTTCATACCACATTGGCTGGGGAATACAAACCTTAATCTCAGCAACTAAAACATTCAAACAAAAAACACATTAACATTAATGTAGTTTACGATTAAACCCAGAAAACGACACAGCAAGCTACTTGGTAAATGTGGGCGAAAAGTATCAGGAATGAGTAGTAATAAGTGACCACATAAATGTGACCATCCTCTGACAAAGATCTGAGGTAGGCAAGGAAGAACAGCTGCCATCCCAGAGCATATATCCCAGTCACCCCACCACAGAAGGAAACTGCTGCCCGAGGGACCCACAGCAATAAACTAAAATGTGATAATTGTACCATTATGAGATTGGTGCCTGATTCAGAGCATGCAGGTTATAAGGGCATGTTGAAGAGGGTTTCTCTCAGACAAATCAGAGATAGCTGCTAAAATACCATTAAAAGTATCTGAGACTGTTGGTGTGAAAATGACCACATTCTCCCATAGTTAAAAATAAATAAAAGAAGAATAGGCTTTCTAGATATAGAACTGGATGAATCCCAGTAAAAGGGCAAGGATCAAGTCAACAGTGGGGTTCTGGTGGCGTTTCATGGAAATCCTGACTATCGCCAGGTATTGGAAACTTAGTCTCACTTTGACTTTTTTGGTTTCAAAATATTATGCTTGGACTGCAGTCATCAATGTTAGAAGATCTATTGTATGCTCACAAATCTACAGTATATAAATAATAATAACAATAATAATAATAAAACTCCATGTAGACACCCAATCTTGCTGCCATCATTTAACCACAGGGTGGAGCTGCTGTTCCGTCACTGGATCCAAACATGAACAAGACACATCTAAACAT
>JBAMIG010000010.1:7487846-7506109 GCA_037177335.1 Kiunga ballochi | reverse complement strand
ATCCATCCATCCATCCATCCATCCATCCATCCATCCATCCATCCATCCATCCATCCATCCATCCATCCATCACAAAAACGACTTATTCTGTGAAACAACATTCACGCATAACTATAAGCCTTCATGCTAGCTGTTTTTTCTCCTCTGCTTTCATCAAAAGCCTCAACACATAAGTCAGAACAGGACCTCAGGGAGGTATACATGCTCCAAAGGGCCCACCATATATTTCATGCGGTTAACAAAAAGCCACTTCCTTACCATATAAACAGAAACAAACACAGACTCTATGTGGAACTATGCCTGAGTTCCCCAGATAGATTTAGAATTTGAAACTATTGTTGCAAACACTATCTTTTGTTTTGGAATCTATTTGTGTTATAGGCTCCAATTTCAAGGCAACCATGTATCTATGAAGGCACAATATCCAA
The DNA here is from genome assembly GCA_037177335.1 of Kiunga ballochi. Taxonomy (NCBI): domain Eukaryota; kingdom Metazoa; phylum Chordata; class Actinopteri; order Atheriniformes; family Pseudomugilidae; genus Kiunga; species Kiunga ballochi. The sequence goes on along the minus strand of JBAMIG010000010.1, from coordinate 7,505,681 downwards.
TAACTGGATCGATTACATTACCAGTCTTACTCGGGTCCAACTAAAAACGAGGAGTACGTTTCCCAAAGCTTCACCTAGAGGGCAGACATGTTTGGGCCTAATCTATGTCACTTTTAGCACTTATGGCTCAGTTACGTCACTAGCGTGGTTTACGCAAGCCAGATGTTGTCCAGATGTCTGAACCTGGCCTACACATGGGTTTTGGTAGTGTCTTGTGGGTCAGCTGGTGTCCAGCTGTCAATTGTTGGCTCGGATATGAACTATGTGCTGTCTAAGCAGATGTGGTCCAAATATGAGGAGGCTGCTGGAACACAAATTACAGCAATTTTCTTTTGGGCCACGCAAGGTGGTTATGCGGTGGAGTCAAAGCTGTAAGAGAAGGCCAAATATGTGCCAAATTACACGACAGATGTGGGCCATATTTGGGCCAAACATACCAACCATCTGGTTCCATTTGGGCCCATTTTTTTACTGTAAGATTTATAATTAAGCGCAAGAGCAAATGCACAGTTAGTGTACTGTTTCTGTTTGCACTGTGTTAACACTGGACTGGTGGGTCATCTCTGCTTTTGAAGATCATTTTAATGACTTTCATTTTACTGTTGTTTGCATTGCATAATCCCTGTTGGGTGGGTTTTTACTCGAGTGAATATGTGTGAATATTTTGCTGGTCATTATCCTCTAATTAACAGTAAACATTTTGTGGCGTCCTGAGCTTGTCGTCCAGCTCAGCCACACATAGACTCAGCACATCTCTAGAGGTTAAAATGTCTTTGAAGTTAGATTTAATTATCCATTCAGATGGGTAATTAACAGTGTCCACCTCATAAATAAACACACTTGCTGTGCACACACACTATTAGCACACTTAACATTGCTGGGGAAAGAAAGTAATGGAAGAGTCTGCTTGGTCAGGACCAGCAAAGATTTGTCCAACATGGTTTGGTTTTCATAATATTTCTGACCCTTTTTACTAATTTTGATGATCAACCCCACCATATGAAAAAAGCTGGGATACGGGTGGAATTTGTGATACTTACTGATTGAATTATTTTATTAATCTCTTGATTTTTGACATGTCTGTTGCTTACAGCAAGTAGTGTAAAAAATATCTTTTGAGACTTTTAGTTTGGTAAGATATGACTAGTTAATTCTTGAGCAATATTTCATGTTTTTGATCTTCAGGAAATTCAGTTTTCCTGGCTGCCTTCCTTTTGTTTGTGACATCACAACCTGCAAACAGGATCCTCTTACCACCTCACCAACAAGTACCAACTTCAGTCTGTGAAAAGCTAAGTTTACATGCCCTCTTGTTGCCATAATTCAATGTAAAACGACACCACTCGATTGATATGCTGACATGTTTATGAGCTGCTTTGCCCAAATGACCAAATTCACCTGTGGAACCTTTTCGGAAAAGTTGTGATTTAAAAAGGGAAATTGCTTGCGCCCGTGCATAAGCATAGTTTTTTTTACATTAGACTTTTACTTTGGTGGAGCAACTTTTTAGTTTTTTTTGCTTAAGTACAATTTTATAAATAATACAAAGTTTTATAAATGAGGCCCCTGATCTGTAATTGTTATGTCCACATGTCAAATTAAAAGCAATTTTCCTTTTTGCTGTTTCCTAATGCGGCTCAGGATGGGAGATTAGATCAAAGTCAAGATTCTAAGCAATTCTTTGGTATCCCTTAGCAATGCTATTGATTATGAATTGGCTCAAACAGATGTCTTTGAAGCGCCCTGAGATGATATTGTTGGGAAGTGCCGTGACACAAATAAAGCTGAATTTAATTGAATTGAATATAGTTCATTACAGCTATAACAGTCTTTCAAAATTTGATGTGTCGCTTTTCTTTTACTTTGACCTATCCCTGTTTATTCACTGCATTTTCAAGAGATCCTGAGGCTCGTCACAGAGCTGTTTTTTTCACAACGGTTTCAAAGAGCCACACACAGTAAATTAATTGTATTAAACCACAAATCCCAGAGCTGAAAACCTGAGGAGTCACAATACTCCAGTCATCTTGTATGGATGCAAATGAAAGTTTTACGCATCTGAACACCAAAAATAGCCAGAACAACCCTTTTGAATGTCTTTCTCAGACCAAGCCAGCACATGGAAATCCACAAGAGAGGAATGTGTTGTTGCTTTGGCACACACTGGTATAATGGCGTCCAATCGCTGTAGGTTGAAAATTGTCGCATGTGGAATTGAAAATGTGAGACCTGAGACTTTCAGAAAGTTTTTTTTTTATAAAGTCATTACAATATGCACCTAGACCAAACATACAGAGATGAATATTCCAGTCACATACTCAAGGAATATTCTGAATTTCATGAATTTTGTATTTGTAGGGCATGTCTCTTGTCTGGCCTGGGAACGCGTCAGGATTCCCCCAATGAGCTGGCAAATGTGGCTCTGGAGAGGGAAGTCTGGGTTTCCCTCCTTAGGCGGCCACCCTCATGACCCGACTCCAGAAAAGTGGGAGAAAATGAATGAATGGATGGTTGGTCAACCAAAAAAATATGTCTTAGTATGATGAAATCGTGTTGTGTGCAGTGACATCCATCTGACAAATACGTGAAATAATTTTATTTGCAGATTAAGTCTGTTAAAAATCATGTATGTGTTACAGTTTATTCTGCTGGGATTAGATTTTGAAGACCTCTTGCATGAAAAGAAATTCAGATACTGGATACCAGATAGTGGTTGTAAATCAAAATTGCTACGCTCCATCATCATCTTAGCTTCGATGAAATTGACGTTACATATGTTCTGTACCGGCTTTGAGTCAGAAAAAGAAAAGAAGAGAGAAGGAACAGATGTCATATGAACTACTGAAGGTCCTGTATGATAAATAAACCACGAGAATGTTTCCAAGAAGGGAAAAAATGTGCAGCAGGAATAAAGGGGATAAAAAATATGAGCTTGCTGTGCTTACAGCAGATTTGTCAGTGTAGGCAAATTTAATTCTTTGTGTTAAAGAAGTTTTATTATTAGATTTTTTTTTGTCTTAAGCATTCCAATAGAAAAAATGAAATCCTTAATTATGATCCAATCTGACACTGTAAATTATAGCCTTTGTATGAATCAGGAGGGAAACATGATTCATATGAACATTCCCGAGCTTATGTCATCCTGAATTGTTTCCTTTCCTTCCTTTAAAACTCAGCTACTGAACATTAGGAGCTTTTTCTTATTGAGTCTCCCTCTAACAGCAACTAATTCAGCATTCAGACTATTCTCTAAACTCTGTCCAGCCAGTAAGTCAGTCAAATGCTTGACTCTTGTCTCATCTCTTGCTCTGCCCTTTCTCTTTTTCTGTTCTTCTTTCTTTGTTGAATCAGCCATTGTGCATTTAATACATGGCCGATGTCTCGATATCCAGTTGCTAGAAAGTGATGCAGTGGGATACAAAAAAGTTGTTAAATGTAGGTTCTCACTCTCAGATAATATAAAAAGAAGCCTAAATAATAATAGATATTAATTTGCCATCATCACAATAAAAAGCTGGGATTTTGTCACAAAATCCTTAAAAAGAGTCAGGAAGCTGAGAGGGGAGATATGAGCTTTGAGATAAATGATTGACATCTATTAAACTCTGAGCTGTCTGTTTCTAAAAGCTAACTAAGCTTAGCTAACTTGGATCTAATGGAGCTAGGTAAGCTAAGGTACACTGTTAGCTGAAAACTGTGCTGATCAGTTTTTCTACACTCTGCCTTCTTGTTACGGACATCAAACGTACACGCCCAAAAATATCTATTTTTTAAGATTGGATAACATCTAAATGGATGACTTATAAAAAAATAAATTCCCTCTCACACTTGACCTGAAGGTATATTTGACTTAATAAACGTAAAATGACTTTTTGTACCAGGCTGTAAACATGTTTATTTCTGCTGGGAGTAGTTTGCCCTTTTTAACATATGTGTTCAGGGGGATTTGCTCATAATGCTGTGGTGTGTTAGAATACATGCGATCAGATGTACCATAAATGTCAGCATATTTTCCAGAATAAACCTGCTTCATATACTTAGCAGTCTAGGCTCAGTAATAAGCTTAATAGCTGGTTTAAGGATTGACGTGGTCTACAAGTGTGTTCCAAGCATTATTTTTAATTTTAAAAAATGTTTTCATTGTAGCTTTTAACTATGTCATACACACAGACTGAGAGCATGGAGAAGAATCAACACGAACCCAACCTAAACCTAAAAAAATCATGTCAAAACAAATACAGTTACTGATGAGCCCTGGACAGTCTTCATCCTGGTGAATATTACTGTGCGCCAATGACTGGTCATCACTTTTGAAGTTTTATTGCTTTTAGAAGCAAAGCCTTCTACACAGCAAATATGGCAATCTGGTAATCTGCAATAAAAAGAAAGCCAGTGTCCTTAGGCTGCGTTTAACTGCTGTTAATGTTTCCAGTCATAATCATAGAAACATTGGTTGTCTTAGGGAGCTGCAGCAGAGTTGGTGGAGGGTCTTTTCTTGATCTTGGGAGGTCTGGTTACAGGACTAAAGTAAAACACTGCTGCAATGATACAACCTCCCAATTTAATCCCAACTGACAGTAAAAAAAGTTGTTCAATTCAACTGAGTCATCTGAGTTGAAGAAATTCAATATTTAAAAAAAAATCTTGTAATTTCATTATGTTTATAGAAGAACTGTAAGCACTGATTATATCAGTTTTAATGTTATTGTATGTATACCAGTGGACACTTCAGTGGTTTAGACTTTAGTATTTCCCTCTCATTTTTAATTGAACCGTAAATTTTGACCTCGTTCTTCTATTTTACAGCAGACATACTGCCCTGGTGATGGACAGGCCCTTCTGATGGTCGTGTCTCCTTCTGTTTGCTGTGTGCATATGGCTGGCATATAATGGTTTAGGTGGCACTCACTGGGGAGATTATTATTATTTTCAGCCTGTGCCACGGGCAGCAAGCCTAAATGCTTTTTGGCAGGTTTTATCTTCTTTAAAACTGTTCTTATTTAAAAACAAACTATTATTTTTAATCAATCTTGTCTTGCAAGTTGCGTGGTGGTGAATGTAGCTTGGGAGAGGGAAGTCTGGGCATCCCTCCCTAGGCTGCTGCCCCGCAAACCAACCACGGAAAAGCTGTGGAAAATGGATGGATGTTTAAACTAGTTATCAGTACAAAAGACACCTGTCAGACTTCAACATCCACTATGGCCAAGACCAGAGTCCATACATCCATTATCTTCCGTTTATTCCCCAAATGAGGTCTCAGGGGGGCTGGAGCCAATCCCAGCTCACGTTGGGCAAGAGGCATGTTACAGGGTCAACACACATAGACTGACAACCATACACATTCACAATCCCTCCTATGGGCAATTTAGAGTCTCCAATCAGCTACTAATCCTCCAGCAGGACAAGCAGGCTCCTTACTGTCTGTTCTGCAGGTAGGAAAGATTTGGTATCAATATTGCATCATACAAATGACTCAAAAATTTTGAGTGAAGTGAAGGAAATTATATTTTGAGTCAAAATATAATTTCCTTCACTTCATCAGTTGTTTATCTAATTTTGCAGAACAGCATTCATCCTCCTCCTCCACTCCTCTTTAGCTGAGCCAGACAACACCCATCACCACAGCTATGAATATAAACTTCCGGTATTTCCTGATTCTATTATGTCAAACAATCGGAACCAAATACTTAATACTGGAATTTTTTAACCACATGCAGTGGTATTTACTGACCATAGGGAGAACCAGCATGTCATGTGTCATGAACAACATACTTCCACTTCTCTGAATACAATAACACACTAACTCTGTTACATATCCTGTAAATATCTTTACTGCTGATAAAATGTACTTTGGCTATTGGTTCTGCAAATAAACCAGTGCTGTTGCCAAGGTGATAAAGCTAGTTGTCAGAATGAGTTCACGTTTAACTTACCTGGATTTGCATAATAATAATAATAAAAAAAAAAGAAAAACGGTCAGTGGACTTGTAATGTTTTGTTAACAACGGTAAACATGTCTTTTATTTTGAAACCGGAAACAGCAGAACCGGAAGTTCTTGTAGAAAATGTGATTGTGTGCACGGAGAAGCTCAAGCGGCAGAGCGATTAAGTAATAAAAAGTCCTGACTGACGTTGGCAGTTCACGCACAAATTGTGTCGGATTCTTCCAAGCAGCCAGGCACAACAGGACTGTTGCATCCTGAACATGTAGCATGTCAGTGTTGGCTCTCCTCAAATGAAGTTTGATTAATTGTAACGCTAACAAGGAGGGAAATGGGAAGTTTCAGACTTCATTAGAAGCTCTCTCATCCTCTGAAGTACTGTGAGAATGTGCTGCTGGATAGGGTTGATTGACAACACACTAATTAACCAATCAAGGAGCACCAAGTGAGCAGGCACCTGTGTGGTCACTGCAAGTGCAATTACCTTCTGCCTGCTCCCCTGCTTCCTGTTCAGCCAATCTGTCAGCCATGGTGAGCTTAATGACCCCCTAATAAGACAAGTGCTCTGGAGTCCATCATAATGAAAATCAGTAGTTCTCTTTATAGCGATGTGATGTGGCCATTGGTCATGGAGACTGTCCTCAACCTTTTTTCACCTTTACCAGCTGCGAGGCCACATTGCATCAGAGAATATTCAAGTGGAAAGATGGCTTTGGATTTAATTCTATTCTCTTGAAAGAAAATGGGTTGCTGGATAATGGAGAGCTCTCAGCATGAAAGGGAAACAAATGTGCTGTTTACTACTCATTTTATTCTTCATTCCCTGGTCATTGTATTGTTGATGTATGTCCTGCTGCCTGGAGACAGTTTGATAACTATTTCTTAAATGTCTATGTCTGAACAACTCAGGATACATAAATAAAAGGAACTGTCTAAAATGATAAGTGTTTCAGCTTCCTAAAAAAAACATCAAAGTTTACCATGCTGGTCAAAGCCCAAATCTATGGAAGCAAGATAATACATACATAATTCGGTTGAGTAATTTGGGTATTTTCATTGAGTATTTGCTGTGTATTTGTAAGTTTATGCAACAGAAACCTTAAAAAGTTTAGTAATGTGATGTAATAATGTGATTATTTAGCATACATACAAATTTAAGCATAAAACAGAAAAAAAACTCATATATTTATTTCCCTGCGATTAAATTTTCTGCTGCTTCAAATAAGCTTCTAACCTAGTGTTCCTGAGGTTAACATGGTTATATCCTTCACACAACCATCGCCTCGCTGCCTGCGCGCCATAACTCAGCCGAATTGGTTTGTTTTCAAAGACAAACATGTCATTTTTGGAGTCCTGAGATTTTAATGACTCTGAATGTTTTGAGTATATTATGGGTTGCAGATGATGAAATCCACACATTCCTGCAATTTTACATAGACAAATATTCTTAAACTAGACCCTGATTTAGGGCCTATTAAAACATTTGCTAACTTTATTGATCTAAGGTTGGCGGTTGAAAAAAACTAAATAAATAGTGTCCACAATCTATTTTGCAAATAGAGTGTCTTTTATAAATATGCGATCTTTCAGAACAGAAAAGATGCTGGCATGAGTAGATGCAAATAAAGCCGCTTTGCACACCCAGTGTGATTTACTAAATGTGGAAGTGATTGCGGTGGCTGTTTTATTGTCGATCTGAAAGGCAGTTGTTACTTGCCAAATATCACATGACCTGAAATACAGCTGAAATTTGTTTAATGCAATTTGAACATTAAATGTGTTTAATATTTAACTGAAAATAACTTTAAGTGATTTGCCAATAATACTATACTTTTTATTCACATTATACACTAAGTCTGTGTTGTGTAAAATGTTGTCGTACTTCGTTTCCTCTCATAGTAAGTTAGGGGGGAGATCCGCTGGCCCACGGGGGATTTGCGGTTTCTTTCAGATTTCTCTGATAGTCTCTTATGCAAATTTTTCAGACCATCTCTCCTGAGATAGAAGCTGCCAGATCTATGCTGCACCTCATGCAGGGTAAAATGACTGTTTTCCACCGTGCCGTTGGCTTCCAGACCAAAGCTGTTGACAGTGGCTGGAACTAAAACAGGTTTTTAGTCCGACTCCTTACCTTTGAATTGTTACAGGAGGCCAAGATTTTCACCATACTGGATCTTTGAAATACTTACCTTGTTCAGATCTGTGGAGGAAATGAGTAGAAGACTTCATTTAACACCCACAATGGTCATTATGGATACTTGAATACCCTGTGGTCTCACCAATGCACCTGCTGTCTTCAAGGCTCTGGTAAAAGGCGTCCTAAGGGAAATGTTAAATGATTATGTTTTCATGTTATCCTTATCTTCTCCCCAGAGCCTAATGTTCACAGCATACCCGCTGAGTGTTACAGTGACCACTTGACAACTAGCTATTTGTCAAGGCTGAGAAGTGCACATCTCATCTCCAACAGTATCATTCCTAGGTTACATCATCTCTGAAGGGGTGTTATGTGTGGATCCAGTTAAGGTTAAAACAGAGAACTGCAAGCTGCTGAAGTATTCTCTCGGGTCTGCCAATTTTAGCAGAAAAGGTCCCTTTCCTTTGGTCTCATGAGGCAGACCCAGCATTCAAAAAACTGCCAGCTGGTCACCTCCAGTCCTCCTGATACCCGACCATTCCTGACAGCTGGTGGAGGTTGATACTTACAACTTGGATGTTGTTTTGCAGCAGAAACCTCACAACAACAGGCTGCACTCATGTGCTTTCCTCTCCAAGAAGCTGTCCCCAGCAGGTTGGAGGGCACAATGCAGCCTTTTCTGTTGTAGAAGGAAGGAAACCAGATGCACTCTCTTGTATTTTTGAGTCTACTGGTAATTCACTGGGGACATTCTTTGCACATTGCTTGCTATCCAGTTGTCAATTTTATGATCCAACAGCACTTATGCTGGCCTATGGTTAGAAATGTGAAGGAGTATGTTGCTGCCTGACCCATCTGTGTTCAGCACAAGACACCCAGCACACCACATCCAGTCAATGCCAGGCCCTCATCATCCTTGGTCTGACATTTCTTTGGATTTGTCACTAGTCTTTTAACATTTGAAGGTAGCACCATAATTCTAATGGTGGTTGACAGATTTTCTAAACTCGGTCATTTAATTCCCTCCAGCATTGGTAGGCAATGGGCCACTCTCTCACATTCTTAAGATGAATACATCCTGTTATATTTTGGCAAATATTAAGTATAGTTATGAAATAAGGAGGTGCTGCAATAGATATCTGTATGGGTTCAGCTTGGATACTGTATATAGGTGCTATCAAGGATCTTCTGGAGACAAATCCAATTTATCAAGGTTTTAATGACAAATAGGAAAATAAAAAAGCAGCAGTTCACATTATACCAGTTTCGGATTAGGAAGCTTGAGTACAGTGATCAACCAGGTCAGTCGGTACTGAAGAAAGGGAAGCGGAATAGTCCAGTGTTGCATAAACAAGGTCCGATGAGGAATGGTGGATATAAAGACCATTTAACCAGATTGCAGACAAAAATGATTTGTTTTGCCTCAGTGTACATTTTTTTTGTTTTGTCGGTATCACCCATACTGCCTGCATTTTACTTTTTATCGGATCAGAGAGAAAAGGAGTATAACATATGACCAGCTGCCACCCTGCTTTACATGTGATGCAATGAGGATCTCACGCATCACAACTCAAAAGAAATTGATTTTTTTTGCTGTTATCTAATTTGTGAATGTTTGGGTATTTTCCATCTGTGGCTGCTATGCTTTCATAAACAGAGGAACCTGTGCTCATAGAAACAGTTTTGCTTGAGTTTCACACAAACAGCAGGTCATTCTGGCTTCTCTGCAGCCTCCTCTTCTCCTGTTGTTCAGACAAGGCACCAGCTGGAAGGGAGTGTATACATAATAAAGTGAGGGTGGGGAGTGAAATGCAATGAAAAGTGTGATGTTAAAAACATTAAAAACATTTTAGTCTATATTAACAGGGATGTTGCCAGATCATTTTGAAATCCCGACATGTATTTTTTGCTCTTGAAAAAAGATGGTAAATGGTCTTGTACTTATGTTGCGCTTTTCTACACATCAGTGTACTCAAAGCACTTTGACACTATTCGACACATTCACCCACACAAACACTCACACATTCACACACTGGTGACGCAGCACCGGGAGCAACTGGGGGTTCAGTGTCTTGCTCAAGGACACTTTGACACGTGAACGCCAGAGCCGGGACTTGAACCACTAACTTGGTGGTTAGGAAATGATCCGCTCTACTACATGGACCATAGCTGCCCCAATGATGGAAGTAAGAGTTGCATTAGCTATCATCTGTCACAAATTACGATCGGTCATAATATGTTTGCTTATAGGCTTTTTATTACTTTATTACTTATTATTACTTTACCAATATTATTAGTAAAATAAATTAATTTAACTAAAGTTAAAATAATTGAATTATTTAAATAAATTAAACATTTCAAATGGTCACTCAGTACTTGACTAGTCTTCATTGGATTAGTCTTTTCATGCAATGCTTTTTCAAAGTAACAGTGCTCTTATTTTAGTACCCATCTCTGATTTTATATGGTTTCTGCACCTCCCCTACTACACCAGGTCCTTCACACACACAGTGTGTAGGAACTTAGTAACAGTGATCAACTGATGGTTAAAATTGTACAACCTCACCTTCTTTCAAACAGAATATCAGTGTTACATGTGTATCCGTGTGTGTGTGTGTGTGTTACAGTAAAGATGACAGTACATTTGCAGAAGTATGAATATTTTATGGAGTGAACTCATTTCGTGCTCAGCCTCTTGGGAGCGTAGAGGAGAGTTTGTTTTGTTCCAGATTACTTGTGTGATGAATTATACATCTCTGAGACTGAACAATATGAAAACAACATGGCTACAATTAGCAGGAGTCGCTGGGCACAGCTTACTCCTTGTCTATGGAAGATGCTATATCTGCTTAGATATAAATTACAGCATACCATTTCAGGACATGTCTTTTCTCAATGAGATGGGGAGATTTCTGTGCTTATGAGTGTGTATGTGTTTGATTGTGTGCATGTGTGAGTACTAAAGTATGAGCATGTTACCTGTCACAATTAGCAAAAGCTCCACATGCTTTTCCTTTTAAGAAATAGCTTAAAGCATGGCAGATCGGTAATCAGCATTGTGAACACTAAATGAGTTCAGATATGCATGCATGTTTGTGTATAAATGCACATATTATTTTCTGATTGACTCTCGCATAGCATTTTGAATTATTATTAATTATTGATCTCAAAGCACAATTTATTTACTGTCATTTGTCTGTAATTCATACTGTTTTATTGGGTTTTTTCTGCGAATAATTTATAGTACTAGTCCACTATTGTTTATTGTTGTTATGCTTTTACCTGATGGACTACGGATGAAATCAAGAAGCTTGCTAAATCTGGCATCTTTGTTCCATTTAAATAAATAATTAACTGATTGACACAATGCTGCAGTACACATATTATTAGTACACATATTTCCTCTGCAAATCACAAGTTGCATCAGTTTAGTCTCATATTTGCCTATTAATTCTTTCTTTTTAAATATGGATGCTTATATACATTGAAGGTTTACGGTGATGAGAAAAAGGATGACATTGACTCTGTTAATGCAACATGTATCCAACATTTACTAGTTGACATTACCATTCGCAGTAAGCTGGACTTTGTGAGTTGGGAGGCATGTGTGAACTATTAACTCTCAATGTGTATAATGTCTGTCATTCATCTTTCCCCGGGGTTTGAATGACCTTTCAGCATGAGTCTTCAAAGTGATAACTCATTTTGTTTTTTGCTAGAATCAGAGTATTGGAGCATCAGCAACATCTCAACGCGAAGGCCATCTTGTAGTCGTAACACACAAGCAACAACATGATGATACATGTCTCTGTGTTGCTGTTCTGACCCACAACTACTCAGCAGGCTTCACTAAATTATTAATATAATCAGCCCGATGCAGCCTTGAACCAATGCCTTATTTTTCATTTTAAACTTGCTTTATTATATTTGGATGCAAACCTTCTCATCTGAAAGAAAAACCAAAACACAACAGATTCAACAGCTTAATACAACAATGTAATGAATTTCCTTCACCAGAGTCAGCAGGAGCCTTTTCTTAATCACACCAAATGACTTGTACTAATAAGGTTGGTGATTGTGTGTTAGACTAAAGCCCTACACTGAATAGGCTACAGGCATTTTGATATAAACAAGTGTGTAAATGTATTAACCAATTGCAACTTTGCTGATATTACAACAGGAAAAAATAGCTCTTACACTAAGCTGATCAACAGGAAATTTTACACGTATGTTCTAAATGCACAGCTGTCTCAGAAAAAAAAGGCATCTCAATGTGCTATGGAGGTTATTGTTTTATTATTCAACACAAAAAAGCTGCTACTTTTGCTGGACCTGGTCAGACCTTTAGCTGAGGGACATCCTTGACAACAGAGAGGAGGTTTATGCTGCATAACAGACCAGATTTCTACAAATATTTAATAAAAAATAAAATAATAGAAAGAGAAATAATAAAGAAATAAAATGAGTACACAAATTGGAGTGAAAAAGCAAATGAATAAATTAAATATAAAAACTAAGTATAAAGAATGAATTATAATAAAGGCTGGAAGAGATTTGTTTTGATTTTGCAACAGCAGGCATTAAGAGCTTAAAGATGCCACAGCTGTCATGTTAACATTAAGTAAGCAACAATAGAGAAATTTAGCTACTACTTTCCTTTCATTTTCAATATTTTCCAGTTAACGATACCTTTAATAATGTGACATAGGGGGTGGCAGGTTGGGGTTGGCAACTATGGGGTCATCTCCAATCTCCTCTGGCTCTATTAGAGAGCTGACAGGGCTGAGAATGGGCAGGAGGCCCTGTGGCCTCGAAGCAATCACCACGGCCATTTCACACCCTGCTGATCCCCTCATCTGCAGCTGAGATGAGAGAGGGGCTTCGAGGGCCCCAGAGGGCCCTGATGAAGTCCTGACCTCACTGCCAAGAACCCACTGGATTAAGAAAATACTTCTATTCAAAGTTTCAATGCTTTCTCGTGTTAGTGGACGGACAATTTAAAAAGTTTTACTTCGATATAAATGAGGTTCTCTGCCTTTATATATTGAGTAGATAGATATTACGAACACATCTATATATTATGGAGTTTCTTTCTTTTTCTTTGTTTTTAGTCTCCTTTAGAATATTTCTCTTTTAAGCAAACTGTGAAATTAACTTTTAATATAATAATTATTATATTAATGTACAGAAATGCAGGAGGGTGAACATGCAAGAGTATAAACATATTTCAGCTTCCTTCAACCTTCCAAAGAGGTTAAGTCAATTGGTTACTCTGAATCTTCCTTAGGATTTGTCACTCTATATTGACCCTCTGATGGACTGGAGACTTACCTATTTTGTACCCTGTCTCTATCCTTCTGTTTGCCAGGATAGGTTGCTTCCAAGAAAACCAGTTGTTTCAAGCATGATTTTAGAATCAGGAAAACTGTTAAACAGGGTTGATGCTCATCACATTTTAGTAACTACTATTCTGTAGTTGGACAACACACAAAGCAAGAAACAGCACCTTTTGGGTGACAGAAAAAAAATACATGTGAGAGCAATAGGGACTCTCAGAGAAGAGACAGGGGGCGATGCCAAATTAGCAAATTAGAAGATGCCACAATGTAAAAATCTTCCAAAGCTGAGCACTGCCTTAGCTTCCATTTATCTTTAAAGTAAACAGTAAAACTTTTTGTCAAAGAGTTGAAGTGTTAAGAACCAAGAGAAAATGTTCCTTTCATCAATGTAAGTACTGATAAAAAAAAATAAAGAGGCCAAGGACAGAAAAGGATGTTAGGTAAAATTTTAGCATCCTTTCCTCAAAATCCCATATGATCAAAATAAATGAGTCTACCCTCTTCCCTCTTTGCATATTATGGCGAAATGGAGGAATTTTTTTGGTTATTTATTTATCTTATAGCTATGATACAGATCTGTTAATTGTTTGGTTTATAAAACATGGTTAAAGATGACAATTGTGCCACGAAGACCCATAAAGGGTTTCAGTTTAAACTTTAAATATTAAATGTAAAAGGTTCAACTGTGCAGATGAACCCAGCAGAGCAGAATCAAAGGCATTTGTGATTCAGTCAACTGCTTGAAAGATAAGGCAGTGTTAACCAACAAGGCAGAAACTCACTCCCATTAAAGTCCCTTTGTGCTGTGGAAATATGTTACCCAGCAACCCTGTTTACTGGCTGCAAAAAAAAGGAAAAAAAAGATCACAATAAAATGTTCAATCAAGACAGTAAATAAAAATCTACTGCCCACACAAAATGAAGTGGGGGGAAAGAAAAATAAGCTTTTCTTATTTTTCTTTCCCCCACTCCATTTTGTGTAATGATCTCCAATAAGAGTCCAATAGATACACATTTTCCCTGCCCAGGATTTAATGTGCGATACCCATCAGCCTCTTCATGTCGGATAGAAAGTGATATGCCCGGTCCTCGCTTGTTTCTTGGGAACGTGAGAATTTCAATTACCTCGCCTCAGTGCCGGCCAATCTTAATAACTTCTTTCTTAATTCATGTTCACATCGGCATCGAGGCATTGCATCCCGATGGTTTCTCCTCACAACGGGCCAGCGAATACAGGACTGGCACCACTTAACTCCATCAGGAAACATCTCCCCTCCTTCCTGCTAACTACCCATCTCTTTTGGAATAAAGGTCAAGTAATCAGGCATCTGGAAGGACAGCTCATTTGTCATCCCTTGATAAATGCATCAGTGGCTAATCTGTGGAGCAGGACCCCGCTGTGACATGCTGAACAGAAAGGTTAACTAATTCAAAACAGAGAAGAATGGAGGAGGGTGGCTCAAAAAGGCAGCAGAAATGAGGGAAAAGGAATCAAAGTGACCAGCAGATTGTAGGAAGGCTCCGACAATGACCTCCACCTGCCACTAAATGACAGCACCCTGCAGTAAACATTAACAGTGACAGGGGATTAGCAGCGATGTGGTGAGAGGTTTCAGAGAGAAAGAGAAACTGGTTTCTCCATCTCTCCTTTTACTTACACCTCATCACTGCCTCCCTTCAGCTTCTCTCATCTGCTCAAAGTTAACGTCACTGCTCTAAAAGAGATGTTTAGATGCGTTCATGACACCTTACGCAGTAATATTCTTTGAATATTTAGCCTTGAAGCTACTTCATTTTATAAGCATGTTGATACGGCCTTATATTTAGTCACTGACCCCTTTATTGGGTCCACCTCAGGAGGTTGGACCTCATTTTCACCACTAAAACAGTCATTCAAATTCAGGGAGAATGAAGAGTCTTACACCAGGGACACAATAACAGAAGAAGGATTTGATTTGCCAGCCGTCTGGTCATTGGATGGCTTGCTCTGGCCAGATCTTTATATGAAATCTCTTTGTGTCATGTTTGCATTTTTATTGAGTTTTTAAAAAATATTTATATGCAGCTGTAGTCGTCATAAGTCTCACTGTCTTATTTGTATGAAAATTACCTTCATTTTTTGTTTTTGGCTGTCCATCTACATATAAACAAGCTGACAAATACATCCTGTAATTGTAGTTGCTGCAAAGTCATAGAAATTTACATTTACTCTGAATTCCTGCTGAACTTTTTAATGCGTCTTTGAGAGGAGCCGGTTGTCAGGGAAGGTTTTATTTTTCTTGAACTTCTAAACTAAATTACTTTGAGCCCCCTCACCTAAATGATTTATGAGGTGAGGTTTGTATAATCAGAGAGACCTATTTTCTGGAGAAACATCAGCCATATTCCATCCATAACAATCAACTCAGAGCTCATTTAGCATGACAAAACACAGAAGTATAATTGGATTAGTTTGTATTAAATTTTGAATGGATGAAATATTATTTCTAGTTTCAGAAGCTTTGTGATGTGCACAAATACTGTGACTTCAAAATAAACATTTTAATTACAATTTTATTCCTTATTAGATTTTCTCTTTATTAGACAGTTGTATTAGAGTTACATACATAAATACTTTTAGCACATAAAAAGGTGCAGCACAGTCAGAAATTGAACTTGGTAGTAGGTGTTTTGGTATGATGTGAGTATTTTAGCCACTCAGCTAAGCAGTACAGTTTATATTTTTTAAGAAATGACCACATGAAACATTCGTTTGTGGATCAAAACTCTTACAACTGTATGTGTTGTGGTGAGTGTAACCGATTGATAATAATTGTGATTAAAGGCAAGTGTAGTTTTTAGAATATGCTTCATCCCCCTTTTTCAGACATATTGCCAACCCAGAGCCCCCAAAAGTTAAGAGTTTCATTGCTCCACAGAACAGCATCCAAAATTTATCTTGGCGCTGAGTGCTGAGTAAATAATGATTGACATCTAAAAACTACCAGCTTCCTGTAGTTAAGAGTTAACCGCTATCTAACAGGAGCTAACTGGCAGGTAGCCTAAAGCTAAAGCGGCTCTTCTTGTTGTTGTTGGCTAAAAACTGTAGTGTGACTCTCTGCTTTTTGGATACTGGTCAATCAAACGTATATGCTCTGAAATATAATAAATTTCAAGATTAAAACATCTAGTTCTATAAAAAAATAAGTTTACCCTTCTTCACAGATGTCACAAAGGTAAATTTAACCATTTAAACCTAAAATGTTTTTTTGAACCATGCGGTGAACATGTTTCTTTCTGTTACTGCTCTGTTTGTCACATGAGAGTGTGGGGATAAGGGTTGGGTGTCATTGGGATTTTTCTGATTCCTCCTTTTGTGCTAAACAATGTTCAGCGGAATCACCTGGAAATGGCAATTATTGTTTGCTAAAACTTTACAAATATCAAAACTGTAATGGAAACAGTGACTCCGGGCAGCCAGATCAACAAAAAAGAGTGATTTCCACAGACTGACCTGACAAGAACCCAGCCTAAATCCCCCCTAAAATGTTTGGGATGATCAAAAGAGGGCCATGCACGGGACATAACCTCACAATCTCACACACTTATAGCCAGTTTTTATGGAAGACTGGTCAGATATTTCCAAGTCAAGATTCATACGGATAGACTCTTCACCATGAAGTTTGAATTATGTGATTAAATCAAAAGATGCTTCAAGAAACATTTTGACTGAACAAACACAAACTCTTGGAACCAGTTTATTTTACTTTTTGATTTTATTTTAGACTTTTTTTTCCCACCACATAATTTGTATTCACTTATTTCCATAATATAAACCAACACTACTAATGATTTTATTTAGCTCTGCTCTCATCTTGTTGCAAAAGTGCATATCAAAGACAAGTCCAAACTTTGGACGGGCCATCCATCAGTGAGGTCGATCACTGCTGATATGGCTGAATCACAGACTCATCCCCCAGGGGGTTTGTTAAACAGCAGTGGTGATTGACACAGGTACTTAGGCATCAGGATGGATAAGACAGCAGATTGTTAAAGCTGAAAGGTGAGGGGGCTCGGATAGGGTCATTGTAATAATAAAGTACTAAAATGTATGGAGCTCTTCTCTTCAATTCAAATCCAATCAAACTTTATTTATATAGCACTTTTCATACAAAAGCAGCACAAAGTTCTTTTCTAATTAAATTTGCTGTGATCAGTTCGGGACAGATCCTGAATACACTGGTAGAATATATATATATATATATATATATTTATATATATGCTCACTAGTCCTCTGCCTCCTTCCTTGTGCTTAGTGTATAGTCTCTGGACACTGGACTTGGGGTGGAACCCTTCATGCTTGGTGAGCAGCTTCCGTGTTCTGACATCTGTGGTCAGGACTTCCTCCTTTGGCCAGCTTATTATCCCAGCTGGGTAT
>JBAMIG010000010.1:7458750-7469968 GCA_037177335.1 Kiunga ballochi | reverse complement strand
TTGAATTGATCATGAGTGAAAATGAAGCAGATGTTCTCAATGTTCACTGGAACCTAAGACCATGACAGACAGACATAAGTGAACTGGACTGACCTTTACTAACTGAAGAGAGTTCAGAAAAGAAACAGGATGAAGACAGATACTGAAATAACAGTCATTGGACGGTACCTTATTCAGAAAATGTGCCAAATTTGATTTGTGATGCAGTGCAGGGTGGTGAGGCTTTGATTCTTTAAGACCCACTTTCACTCCAAATGGTGGAGCAATGGCAATCCAATCAGGGGCCCCAGCAACCGCTGCTGGTATAAAACTGGGGACCTTGTATTTTTGTTTGAATTTCAGTTTTTTGTTTGATTTCTCTGTTTTCTTAAACAATGGCTCTGTCTATTTTTGTTCCCGAAAAAAGAAAATGGGAGATTGACAAATGACCATATGGGACTTTTTTCTCTTAGCAGATCAAATTATGGCCCAGATGAAGTAGCAATAACTATTTTTCAATATTACTATTACTAATAATACTATTAACAATATTTTCATGATTGCTTATCCTGTTAATTTGACTGCGGTAATAGTGCTGCTCATTACATGCAGCCTTGCCAGTGAGGGCATGACGGCATTCCTCTTAAGAAAACATTAATTACTGCCCTTTAAGCCTCACCAAAGCTCTGTCAGACCTTGGAACAGAAGTAGAATCCAAAATTATAGCTCTCATTGAGATACTGCTGAAATATAAAACAGTTTATTTTTTACAAACTTCTGAGGATAGACATTTTTATCTTTTTCTTTTATGTGTTGCAGCTTAAAATAATCAATTACATTTTCCATACATTAAATTTTCCAAATTAATCTGAGAACATTATAATGTGTGCCTTAAGTTTACAAATTACAATTACTGCACTGTCAGTCATCCTGTTTACACAGGAACATGTCTCTTCAGAACAAATTTCTACTACATTCCTGTCATGGCTTTTCAAGAAACTTAAGGCCAGTTGTGGATGTCCTCATGAACCCTTTAATGAATAAGTACTTAGAAGTAAATAGGAAATAACTGTTTTAAAAATGGATAAATCATCAAGCACCACAGTCACTCACCACACTTGGATTATAAGGTTATAAAAAAAACTACCTTGCATTAGTAACATTCCCCACCTATCACATACATACACACAATGATGCTTGCCACACAGAATATAATAAACAATCATTGCAGGAGAGAACCACAGTTGAAGCAAAAATTAGTTAAAGCAGGTCTTGCCACAGCAAGCAGAAAAGCTACCACAGGGGAATAAGTTGTCTTTGTTGTTCATCTACAACCTTGCAACCTTTTTTTGCCATAAAACGCTGAATTTATGAGGAATAAAACTAAACTTGAATTCTATTATGAGCAGTAAAAACAAAGCCTGTGAAGATTCTAACAATGAGTTGTGCAAGGCCAAGTAGCGATTAAGCCCCAAAGAAAAGGACTCTAGACGCTTCTATAATGAACAACTATAGACCTGTGTCTAACCTCTTTTATATCCAAGATAAAGTTGTATTTAACCAGCTTAATGGTGTCTGAAATGAAAGTGGGGAAAATTCCAGTCTGGCTTTCAACCTCATCGCAGCACGGAAACAGCTCTGTTCAGAGTCCTGAATGATATCAGGATGAATATTGATTCTGATCACAAATCAGTCCTGATCTACTGGATCTCAGTGCTGCGTTTGATGTTGATCTCAGAATTCTGCTGCACAAACTGGAAAACTGGGTTGAACTCTTTGGTCCGTATTGGGTTCTGGTCCCTTTTAGATGGTCAGAGTTGTTTTGTTACAATTTGCAGCTATAAATCTGAGCGAGTGGATTTGACTAGTGGAGTACCTCAGGGGTCAGTGCTTGGACTTATACATGCTTCCTTTGGGTCAACTGCTACAGACATCAATAATCACAGGTATGCCGATGATTCACACTTTAATGTGTCATTGTCACCAGGCGACTGCAGTCCACTAGATTTACTGTGTCAGTGCCTGAAACAAGTAAACGCCTGGATGAGAGAAAAGAGGTTACAGTTAAATGAAGAAAAAAAAATCCTGTTTGGTAGCAAAGAGGGTCAGCATTGGCAAATACCTGTAGACTCAGAAATTTTAAAATTACTAATCAAGTCTGTAACCTTGGAGGGCTGATTGACTCAGATTTATACATCAAAGCTTCACTGAGAAGCTTTTTACTATCAGAAACACCAACTAAATTAAAGGTTTAGTCTCGTAGAAAGACCAGGATTTTGGTATTTTAACAAAACTGTCCAAAAACAGTATTAAACATTGCAGCTCATCTAGATACTCTGCAATGATTGGTAGCATTGTCTTTTTTCTGTTATACACTACTCCTTAGCTCAAGCTACTTGTAAACAGGATAAAAGTGGTGAATTTAGGAGCCAGAACTGAAACTCTTCTAACACTAGTTCTTAATACTTTAAACATTTCAGTTGAAATTGTTATATAAAAAAAAGTATCTAATAAACATTATGACATTTTCCAGTGATTACATATATGCTGTAATGCAGAACTGTAGGAAATTAACCGTGGCACAGCTGAGGAAACACTTGACCCTTTTTTTATTTATAATGCTGTCTGATTTCCAGTTGTTGTTCCCCACTGTCTGATTATGAATTAAATCATATTTTCCCTTCAGGATTCATCTTACTTCATCATTTATTCTTGTGAGCAGACTCACTCCAGCTTCCAGCAACCCATTTACTAATTTTTAGTGAATTTTTATTAGTGATGACTGCGTTTATTTAATGGGAAAGAGCAGTGGTGGTGATGGTGAAGTTTTTCCTGGAGGCCATTTTTAGAGGAGTGGTTAGTTCCTGTGATGAATGTTAGCTAATCACAGGTGTCAGATGCAGTGTTTTATATAATTCATCACATCTTTAAAGGATGTTTCTCTGGGAATATTAACCAGACTACTGCCACAGCTCCACTCTTTAAGATAGTCTTTAACTATATTAGAACTGCTCAGTCCTAACATTAAATCAGGTGATAAAGAGAGAACTTCAGGACAGAGGAGTTTATATTTTTTTTATATATATATATATATATATATATATGTCTCTTTGTTCTTTGAGATGGAGATGATTTGTGAAGGGGTTTTCTGGTTTGGTCTCCGGTGGAGAGACAATCAGTTCAGTTCACAAGTCTTCAGTTGTTACAGTCAGGAGTTCTGGGATAAGAAAGACATTTCTTTTGGTCAGATAATCTCCAAAGTGTTTTCTTAGGTGAAGGCTCTTCTGCTGTTGACCTGTTATCTTTGAGTCTTAAATTACACAAGCAAATGATCTCTTTCAATGTGGGATCTTTGGGCTCGAGTCTGCTACAATGGAATAAGTTTTTGCATTCAAATACGATCTCTAGACCTTATTAATCTTAACATGGATGGAATATCAGGAAAAATAAGTTATTTAACAGGCAGTGAATCATGAAAAGTGAGATGTGTATGTACTTGAAATACTAACTTAGAGGGCCTGGAGCAGGGATGGCCAGTAGTCCTGTGAACTTCGGGAGTTTCTCTGCTGCACCACAGTACAATACACTGCAGCTATTGTTATTGTGCCCGTTGTTGTCAATTGTGTGATTCAGATGTACCTCAAAGTGCCTGCTCACCACTCCACAACACTAAATATAGCTGCTCAGTCTACTTCTTTAAAGCCACACTTTCAGAACTCCTCAGTCTCAGCTGTTCAGATAGAGCCAGAAAGTTAGTTGTAGGAGTGAGTTATTATTACCGAAAAAGAACCTTAAATTGATTTACCTATTAAAAGAACATGAGATTCTCCCTGCAGTTACACACCGATGCAGACTGCACCCATGAGCGCTCTGAATCTCTTGCAGAGCTCTGAACAAAACCATTACGCAGCTGAAACAAGGTGCAAACACATTCGGTGTAAATGAGCCTTTAGAAGTTGCCCTGCTGCAACACACCTGACTCAAATCAACGGGTAACAAGCAGACTTGTGCAGAGTTTGATGTCATGCACAAGTCTGCTAATTAAGTCTGATGTATTTCAGGTATGTTGCAGCGGTGAGACTCCGCTTAACTGGACTCCGCTTAAGTCTTTACTTGCAGTACTGGAAGTTAAGATTTAAGCCTGTCACATATTTTACACTTTTTTTTTTGTTCTCAAATCCAGAGGAGAAAATTACGTCATTTCGTTCTCGCAGACGTGACTGACGACATAATTTTTCTTCTTATTGGGCTCCACGAACTATTGTGCGATTGGTTGAACATTCGATTTAGGCCTTGTTACTGCGTAAAAGACAGAAGTGAACATGCCGCTTCTGCATTTTTACCCAAGTGAGGTTGAACAGATAGTTTTAATAAAAGAGCTGAGTTACAAGTTATTTACGACACATGCAGCAATTAAAGACACACGGTTGCGCGCACAAGCCACCCTGCTGCAGGACTAAATTCTCTTGCTGTTTATGAAATAAGTGTGTCCATTCCTTATAGCACTTAAAAGCACAGACAGACCACCTGCAGTGATCACTGCTTTGTTGCAGATGCAGCTTCTTGTAGAGTATAAATGGACAAAACCAACAAGAATTTTGTTGTTGTTCTCGCTGGCTCAATTGCAAAAACAAACTTCTCGTTTCTCTTGTCGTATGTAACTAGCTTTATTCATTCTTAATATAAGTTTGTGCTATGAGCTCTCTCCAACCATTAGGCTACAATACAGTCTTATCAGCCATCCATCCATTTTTTACCATTTTGGTCATAACGGGTCACGGGGGAGCTGGAGCCTATCCCAGCTGTCAATGGACAAGAGGTACACCCTAGACAGGTTGCCAGTCCGTCACAGAGCAAACACAAAGAGACAAACAACCGTACACACTCACTCCTACAGTCTATTTAGAGTCTCCAATCAGCCCAAGGTGCATGTCTTTGGACTGTGGGAGGAAGCCGGAGGGAACCCATGTTAACACGGGGAGAACATGCAAACTCCACACAGAAAGGTTTACAGTTGAAGCTCCGCTCACAACGAAGCTCGAACCGGCAACCTTCTGGCCACTGACTTAAGTTACATGAAATTTTCACTGGCTGAAACAAGAAACTTTGTAAGCCCTTCCCTGTCTTTCTCTTCTAAGGACAGGGAAATTACCTGATGTTGAGGTCATTTCAGAGGACACATTCTTGGAGAGACTTTTAGTTTTCAAATAAACAAACTCTTTTAAACCAGTACATTTCTTGGCCTGGCCCAGCTCAGACTCGCACTCCTAGTCAGCTCATGATTTGTGGGCCTTGTAGAAGAAGAATGAGACAAACTCCTCTAGCTTCAAATCTGCAAACAATGAGTCTTCTGCTGTTGTGATGGATTGCATACATTGCAGCCCATTTGTCTGTGTTTTATTCTCACCAGTATCAATTGTTAAAGAAACTTTGCTTAACATGCAGTCCTGACTGTTGGCCAGTCACTGCAGAGCAGAGAGTAGGAGAGTATAAGGAAAGAAAAGTGATAAGATGGATGTTCACTGAGCTCTGGGAGAAACTGAAGGCAGTTTCTTGTATTGTTAATTACAATCTTTTTAGAGCATACTTTCTCTCAAAGGTCAAAGTAATTCAGCATCCTGTCATGTCCTAAAGTCACAGGCAGATTAATACAGTACTGGTGAGCACACATGATTGTTTGAATTTGTCTTAATTATATTTTATATATTTTTCATTAAATTCATTAATTTTTCCATCTAGGTCCAATCCTCTTTAAAAAGTCAAATTAAATTAATTAAATTAAATGACATGAAACTGAATCAATGTTTAAATGCTTCCCACTTCTATCTTGTATGTAATTTTGAACTTTTCGATTAAATTATTCAAACATTTCAGTATGTTATAACATTTAGTAGATCAATCATCTTTTAGAAAAAAATGTCAGTAAAATCCATTTTACAATCATAAAAACCAAAACATCTTAAAAGTTTTTTCCAGTTTTCTTTTTATCTTGTTTCTCAAAGAGGGTGTCTGAATTATTTGGGAAAATTGAATCTAAAATACATATCACATGACAGTTATCCAGGGAATTAAGAGAAAAAGTCTCTAAATTTGTATTTAGCACACACCTACCTGCAAAGGAAGGTTAAAAAACTCAGGCAGGACATTTTGCCCTTTCAACAACACCCAGAAAGACTCCTTCAGTTTTACAGGCGTGTCAGATGTTTTGGTGTTGTGTCAGCCCATGCGATGCGGCAGACAGTATTGCAATGACATACCAGGCGCACAATGTTACCTGGACAACATCACTGTAGGCAAGAATGATGTTATTCCCATGTTGATACCGTTAATTTTGTTTCCATGCCGTTTTCTGCTTTTGGATATATGTACTGACACTGATGTGGCGATTTTAGCAATACCAGTCATACTTTTCCCATTATAGTGCAACTTGCACAGCATGACAAAGCACTACTGCATAAACCAAAATGAAACTGCTTCAAGAGCTCACAATGGACCCCAAGGTGGTCACCTAACCTCAAAACTCCCCAGATGCTAGTGTAACTGAGCATCCCTGCAATGCGGTTTACTCACACAGGCTCCACCCTGAATCCCACAGGGCCTTTAGGACTGATTATACGGCATCCCAGTGCCGCCCAAATGTGAGCAATGCTCTTCTTTACTTCCTGTCCTTGACTTTTCTTTTCTTTTGAGATTGATCTTTCACACCTGTGTCTCATTACCTCATCATTTTTTCTCTGGGATTCCCAAATGCACATCTTTTCCTCAACACAGTAGCTTTCGTCAGCAGGAGAATCTCACAGATGAATGGATGGATAGAAATGAATTACCGACATCTAAGCTCCTCCCAAAGCCTCCTCTTCTAAATGACTAAATGGCTAACTCCCTGGTGATTGAAAGAAAAGGATTTCTGGGTCTAGTGGAATATAGGATTTAATGAAGCATAATGAAAAGCCCAACATTAAGTCTCCAACAGAGGTGAAGTTTATTGGAGCAGTCTGCTTCACCCTTAACATTTACAAATTACACTTGAAAAAGTTAAACAATAAATATTGGTTATTTTTTAATGTGACTTTTATAACTTCAATGTGAATTCAGAGGACCAATCCCATGTGTTATCTGTGTTATTTATACTTCACAAATACTCCACAACTAATCACATACTCGCTTTCCTTTAACCTGCGTATGTCAATATTAACCAAGCCCAAATCCCCTGCACCACCTTTTTACATGGTTACTTACAGATTACACCCTCCCCCAACTACCCTCCACAATATTTAAACTATAAATACAACTACATAAAACAATGTTAGAAATGGCTTGAAATAAGTTCTGGTTTGTTGGTTTGTTGGTTCGTGAAAAGTGACAGAACCGCACTCAGTCATTTGCTAAAACAGGATTTTGCAAATTCTTGCATATGAGTCCAGATTCATCACGTCCGTATGTCACTTCTTTAAATTAAAAGTTTTTGAGCAAAAAGCCCAAACTTTTACTCAGAATTTTCCTGAGTCTGAAGCGCTGGGTTTTTTTTTTCAGTATCTTTTGTATAGACATCTAAGCTAACGGCTCCTTGCTGGAAGAGCCATTTGCTTCATGTTCATCCATTGTAAAGCTAATTGGACCTCTAGAGAAATAATTAGGTGGTACGATGAAAGTGATAGGGTTTATATTTGGCCTCACCAACAAACGTTGTGTTTCTGCCTTTTGAACGACAGATCATGGTTGCTGTCGCTGCCGGATGCTGTCTGTACACCTAAAGTATGATGAAACTTCACCCACCTTGTGGTGGTTCCAAAAGCGCTCGTGTTTGGGCTTTTTTTTTCTAAGCAGATCACACTGTTATTCGCTTACACTGAAGCCACATACAAACATAGTCCAGCGCCACCTTATTTTAATAGTGCATTCAAAGAAACCCTCCCATTGCTTCTTGAAGCCTTGTATCATAGCAATGCTATTTTTGCTTCAATAATCTTGCTCACATATGCTTCATGCTTCCCAATTCTCTCCACTGAATCAATGCTGTACCTTTTCATTACACATGTCTAAAGATTAGTGTGACCTTTCAATAACTCCAAAGCTAATATTGGTAATGGAATTAGTTATTGTAGATTTGCGCATTGAGCAACAGGCTAGTTCAACGGCTAACATTTAAAGTAAATGTTAGACTCAAAATGTCAGGCTTCTTTTTATGCCAGAAAAGAAAAGACTTTGTTCATGCTGAAGTTCCAGTATCTATGGATATCAATCATTATTGTCAAATGGGGTTTGTGTGTCAGACATGTAAGCCAGTTTTGCATAAATAGTGGGCAATTATGTAAGATCTCTCGTTTTATGGATGAAAATTTAACTGTGAGGTGATTCTGTTCTGAAACAGTGAGATAATGGATAGATAAGATATTCACTATGCAACCTAAGGTTTATAGTTTATTTTCTTATATTTAAAAGTTATTTAGCAGACCCTTTTCTCCAAATTGACTTGTATATAAGAGTGAGAATAACAGAAGCAGGAAATCAAACAGGACCAAACAACATAATTAAGTGCTTGTCAGGCTGCTTTGAGTCCAGTTGGACATAAGTGTTTTCATGTCATGCAATTGTTATTCATCTCTAACTGTCCCACTCCCCACAATTCCTCCATTATTTATTTCCACGTTACGCTTTCATGACACAATATCAATTTGGGCGTGATTGCATGCAGCTTATTCAGCACCGAGTTGTGCTGGAGAAATCTTTCTAACTTATTCTGACGAGCAGAAGAGTTAAGATAAGTGTAAAAATTTTCTGGTACAGCTGAGTGTATCTCTTGAAAGTAGATAAGGGTTATATTCCTCCACTAGGGAACAATAGAGAAGTCTAGCTACTGATTTCGCACCACAAGATTTCGCACCACGTTGTGGTTTGAGCACCAGATGTCTTTCACAGGCACAAGACATGATCCACGTAGGTTATTGTTTTATAAGCCAGGAGAAGAGATTTGAATTTCCCTCACTGGCTTCTAGTTGCAGTCAGCCAGTGAAGGAGGATTAGCAGCAAAGTGACATACACTCTTTTGAGCTGGTTGAAGACCAGATGTGCTCCATTCTGAATCATCTGCAGAGGTTTAAATGAGCATGCAGGCATACCAATAAAGACTTGCAACACTCACTGCATGAAATAAACAGATCAGCAGAGATAGGGAACAATTGGCTGGACAAACAGTAAATCTGTCTTGGTATGAGCTGAAGGTTGACGTCCAGAGATATGAGCAGGACATGCTGATATTCACATTGAAACAGCCGTGGGGAAAAAATCAAGTCTTATCCTCATGGCAGTGATAAGTGAAGCTATAACAAACAATGACTGCAATAAGTGAGGAGGTGTATAGTGAAAAGAGAAGAGGCCCAAGCACCAAACCCTGAGGAATCCCTATTGTCAACCCATGAGATTTGGACAATCTTGCCAAGTTACACAGAAGGATCTTACTGTGAGGAATAACTTAAACCACATAAGGAAAGACCCTGAAATCCAAGAGTGTGAAGAGGATAATTTGAGTGTTAACTGTGTCAAAGGCAATGGACATGTCCAGTATTGTAAGGAATGAGGATTGCCCAGTGGATCTGGCAAGCTGTAAGGAACCAATAACTGACAGCAAAGCAGTTTAGCAGAAGGACCTTGCCAATATAATTGCTTGTTTGATAAAAAATACATTTGTGCCATTTTACTTGTTTGTTTTTATTTTTCCTTTTACACATCTTTGTCTTATTTAAATTCTAAGGCAGCAGGTCTGTTCTATAGCAGCTATTCAACAATATTATTTTTAACATTAATCTGTGAGATGTTGTATTTAAGTTAGCAGAAAGCTGGGCCAATCAAAGCCTAAATGAAATTCTAATCAGATCTTAGGGAGTTACTCTTTCAATACCATCACAAACCAATTATTTACCTGTCCTCTCTGTAAGCGAATGACACTGCACAGGAAAAACAAAGCAGTGAATCAATGCTATTCTGATCATCAGAATTTTTATTTGACTTAAACTCAGGTAATCAGGGAGATCTTGACATCCGGTTTTTCATAGTCTATTCAAATCATAAAGAGACTTTATCTTCTTAATTTTTTTAAATACGGTTTCTATACTAAATATCATAAGAAAAGTTGATTCTCTAGCCCTGTGTGGCCTATTTGATACATACTGTTTCTGAGACATTTTGCATCACTGGCAGACACTTGCAGTAGAAATACCAAAAAGAAGATTATTTAATGATAATTTAACCTATTACATGGTAATAATTAGTAAATATACTGAAAAAAATAATGTGGTTTTTTTCAGATTTTGGTAAAGAGTTTTAAAAACTATTAAAAATTGAATATTTATACTTTTTTATTTTTTCTTAATTCAGGCATTAAGGAGTTAAGATTATTACCAGGCCAAATATGACATTGCATATAATTTCATAAATCTGTTGATGAACATCAAATAAATCTTCAGGGTCCTTGTGTTTTAAAGCATGGGCAACTTTCATATAGGAAGAAAGTTTACTCACAAAATTTAGAAAAACAGGCACACAGAAAATCCACACAGAGAAAATTCTGCATGCTTTTTATTTTAGCATTTCTTTATACTGTAAATTCCACTAAATGTGAAATTAAGTGCATAAGCCAGTTACCTCGCTTTTCCAAAACTGCAAAACAGTAGCCTAATACACCCTTCCTTCCTCCTCCCGGTTATTGTCTAAGCAACATGTCAAATTCTCTTGCAAAGAAGAAAAGCAACTGAAAGAGCGCAGATCAACAAAGTTTGAAGCAAATTTGGCAGTTTGTCCTATAGGGTGAGTGACAAATTAAAAATACTCAGTAAGGCAGAGATTTACCGGCAGAATTTAAATATTAAAAGTGATCCGACATGTCATGGTCTGAACCATCTTTAAATTTAAAAAACGAAAAGAAAAAGGACGGGAATGTAGGCAGATAATATGGCCAATACTGGTATAGGTGTGCTACAAAGCCAGAGATGACAGCTCATGAGGAGTATGTGACTCCTTTTCTTCCAAATTTCGGCCCAGTTCAGCACAATGTTCCAAGAAAAAATATTCTAATAATCTCTCAAGTCAATCATCATCTTGGGCCAGTAAACCGTGTGATGCCTGAGTACACGCTTTCAGCACACATTTCCATTTAAAATATTGTCCAACAAAGCAAGAGCTGTTGCTGTTTATGGCACCGTTATGTTTGTGCATTGTTTTGAGGCTCAGGAGTTTTTTTTTT
>JBAMIG010000010.1:7420855-7443258 GCA_037177335.1 Kiunga ballochi | reverse complement strand
ATATATATATATACTGATGCAATACTGATGCAAAGAAAGTACAGTTTAGTAAATGAGACATTTTAAATTTGACTGCTGAATTGTACAGATGATAAATGTCTCTGGGATGTAATAGAGGGTGTAAAGTTAAGGAAAACTGAGGCGGGGAAAGCTCAAGGGAGGTAAATGAAGCTTCATCTATGAGATGCTGTAAGGCTGGTGAACAAAACATTGCTCTGCAGCCCATCCACAGATGTCATAGTGAAGAGTTGGGACCACTGATTCAATCCTCACCCGCCTCAGTCCTCATCTGACCTTCAGGAAACTATTATGACCTGTACATTAATCATGTGCAGGCAGCATCGTCTTCTGTTATACCGCCAGCATGTCTCTGAGGGAGCTACTGCAGCTGTCGCAACATCCACAGAGGCTCAGGCTGCTGCGTTTGGACCCGTCGTGCCCGTCCTCCTACAAGGAGCTTGCCTTATTAGCCCATTAACCCCAACCCCACCCTCCCATCTTTCTCGTCCTTCAGTACTTTTCAATCTCACACTGTTCTCGTGACCTAACCTGCCCTGTCTGTTTGTTACATGCGCCGACCTTCAAGCTCACACGCATTCAGGCATAATGTGTGCATTTGTGTCTCTGAGAAATGCTGTTTGAATTGCATTTCTGTTTGCTGATGCTGTTAGGAAGACTAGCAATCTGCCTCCACTGTCACTTATTTGTGAATGAATGAATGAAAAATGTTTGTAACTTTCCTACTAAACTAAGAAAAAACTTAGGATATGAAGATTTTTGTGTATGCCATGATTTACGTTTGCAAAAAGAACAAATTTGTATACTTTTTTTACGTTGTGACTATTTTATAAATTAAACACATCTGTCAGGCATATTTGCTTCAGATCAGTATTGTCCAAACCCACAAGGTAGACTGGAGTGAGAATAACCCTCATCATCAGTAGAAATGCACTTTAATGCAGTAAAAATGAAATCCCTAATTAAATTCTATCTATCTATCTGTCTGTCTATCTGTATCGGTCGGTCGGTCTGTCTCTGTCTGTCTCTGTCTGTCTGTCCGTAAAACCTTGGGGACAATTCAAGAATATTTATATTCTGGTAAGAACACGTCCTTCCTGTCCATACCCAGTTCTTTGCGTCATGTGGACTCACTTGAAGAAAGAATGAATCATAAACACAGTCCTGCCCTTTTTTATAATGTTGTTTTTTTGCTGCAGATGTGGAAAAAATGTGGAAGACATCTGGATATTTGTAGATTCGGGGAA
Source organism: Kiunga ballochi (assembly GCA_037177335.1). Classification (NCBI taxonomy): domain Eukaryota; kingdom Metazoa; phylum Chordata; class Actinopteri; order Atheriniformes; family Pseudomugilidae; genus Kiunga; species Kiunga ballochi. The sequence goes on along the minus strand of JBAMIG010000010.1, from coordinate 7,441,993 downwards.
AAGCAGCAGAAAAGCAAAATATGCTGCTCATTAATATAATTTTCTTATTAGTTATTTTTATTATTTAATGATTATCAACAAATGCAATGTTAGTGTGAAAGATATTAAAAACAAAGAGAAACTGATATAAATGGAAACCATTCCTTTAGTTTTAGCCTTCCTCGTGTGAAAACCATGCACAGATGCCTCTCCCAATGGAATTAGGAGAATAGTGATTCAGAGAAGAGAGAAAACCTTTCCACATATGTTACATGAAGAGCAGCTTAGACTTCATCTTTATAGTAGTTTGATGTGCAGTCGGACCTTTATCTGTTGGGTCAACAGTTTACTACCAGATGAGGGAAGCTGAGAGGAAGACTCATTGACCTTGCAACCCACATGTTGGATGGTAAACTCTTCCCTCCAGCTGATGGAAAGATGGAGCGGCAGCAGCAGGGTTACGGCAGGGTGCAGGGAACACAAAGTTTTTGTTGTGAGCAGACTGATTGTCCCACTGTGAAAGAGACCAACACTGAAAGATTCACAGCTGAGCGCAGACTCCTGAATGTCACCTTTCAAAAGCTCCTATTTGATGATTGGCTTCCACCCATTCTACATTTAAGACTTAAAACCTTTATTTTTAATAAACAGTTAAGGGGGGTAAATAATATCTTAGTCTGCACGGGGCATCTCATAATGCTGTCTTTGTTTTTTTATTTGTGTGTGTGTAAATTTAAGATTTACTGACCTGCTTAAATTGTATTTTCTCTCAGCAGATTCTGCGAGCTAAACATTGTGCTGCCTGTTGATGTTTCATTCTCCACCCCCAAACATCTAAGACATAAGCCTGTTCTCTTTTAACCAGGTTATTCAGCATTTACTCAGGATTTAGGTTTGAGTTGATGCAATTTATTGGTTTTCTCACATGGCTAGTATTTTTTAATTAATAACTGCAACAATGTGGATGACTTTGAATGTAGAAGGGATTAGATACTGATGATTTGCCGAGATTTTAATCCACAAGCATCAAACAGGTCATGAAGCAGAAGATCACATCAGGTGCCACACCTGTCAGCTAAGAACAAGAAAGAGTGTTGGATATCAGCTGATAATTATTTATTGAATTACACATCTTAAAAAAGATGTGTGAAAAAAGGACAAGTTGTAAGCGAGTAACACTAACTAGAGGGAGTTTTCGCAAAATGGTTCCAATGAATAAGGAGAAACAAATGCAGTAACTTAGTATTCTCCTTCAGCATTCGCTGTTCACACCCACTGTTTGATGCCCACAGACTGCACACCGGCATTTCACAAACATTCAGGTTGGTTCTTCACACACTTCCATATGCAACCTTGTCTGGTCAGATGAGTCTAAGCTCCACATTCAGACATGGATCCATCCTGTGTCATATCACTGGTGATGACTGATGATGTAATGGTACAATGTGGCATGATTTCACCACCACAGCGCTTGAATCTTAATTACAAACAACACACATCACACAATCATTTAGTTCCTGGGTGCCGGGGTCGGGATCTCAGTTCGAGATTAGAGTGCATTCCCATGGGTGTGGGTTTGGGCTGGCTGTGTTGGTGGGTTTGCTGTGGGCCCTGATAAGCTTCGCTTGATAAAGCAAATTTGCTCAGTACAGTACAGCATCAAGACTAAAAGCCTGTTAAATGCTGGATAAGACCATTTAAAAAAAGCACAAAAAAAAACGACACACAAAAAGAGAAAAAAACCCATCACAGCCTACTCGAGAACTACTGCTGACCATGTCAATGTTTTTCATATGACAGTGTAACATCTTCACGCAGCATATAGCACCATGCCAAACAGCTCAAATAATTTCTAACTGTACAAAAATAATGTGCTGAATTATACCCGGCATAACTTTATGTCTGCCTTGCCTGTTAAGTGGCCAGTTGTATGTTTTCTATGAAGAAAATACACTTTAGTTTTCAAACTGTGGTCCCGTTAGGATGTGGAATAAGTAGAACTAGATGTTAGCACATCTACTTTCAGTCCCAATGTTATAATGTCTCATTAGTATAATGCTGATTATCATACAGTCACTGGTGTGTTTACTGACTGGAATGCAAACATTAAACCTGAGAATACACTTCAAGAGTATCCAGTTTCCTTCTGTGTTGTTATACAGCAAGAAAAGGAGAACATGTGCGTCCATCACATCTTGCAAACAAGCCCAGGCTTCAATTATTCAAACCGAAAACCCTCTGACACTCACACACCCTTACATATGATGTGTGCTGAATGTAAAACATGACATAATTCAGGTTAATGAGAAATGGCACGACTCTCCAGAGGAGCTTGCATAGGTTTGATTCGCTGTGTGTGTGTGTATCTCATAATGTTAATGTTACATGCATGATGAGAGTTTTAATGTAAGTTGCTGCATTTTTTATGACTTTTGCATCAATTTACAAGCTTCTACTGTGAGCAGTAGGTGGCCATTGATTATAAACTAACCGCTCATTCTGCAGCCTGAACAGGACCACTACATGAAACTTTGCCATTAGAGATGATCTGATGATAGGACTTAATATTGATTTAATTAACAGTTACAGTTTAATTGGCTAATTAATGATAATTGGCATAGTAACAGACCAGCAGACCTCCCAAAAATGTGTTGAAATCAAAATTAATCTCATATCTATCTCGTATGTATCAAGCATACAATCAGATTTTATTAATACAAACAGTTGCACAACTTTTCTAATCATGGGTTGTCCATAACGTACTCATGTTCAGGCATTGAACATGTCCACATGTGCACTTAGTGGAAAAACACTTTAGACCACAATTTGATGATGAACTTTGTAGTTGTCATTTGACTTGTGGCCACATGGAAGAAGAAGGAGCGGAGTTGTCAACTGATCATCACCTGGTGGCAGGTTGGCTCAGATGCTAAGGGAGGGTGCTGGCCAACTATGGTAGGCTCAAACGTGTTGAGGGTTTTCCGGGACAACCGTTGGTCACCCTCTCAATCCAAATTTATGTGTGTTATGATCATTTTCAGACTATTCTGAAAACAAGTCAAACATCTGAAACCGTGACTTATATTGTAGAGTGTATAGATTATATAGGCTTCACCCCCATTTTCATCATAGTTCATATAAATGAACAATCTTTTAGATGTTATATATGTTTTTATATCTTTTAGTAGTTATAAAACAAATGTTTAGAAATTTAACTTTGTCCAAACAGAGTCTGAAACTCTACTGGATCTTTATCTTGTTGGCAAAAGTTGCGAACGTTTTGCCAACAAGAAGGCAACAAATCTGTCTCTGGTAAATCCAGAAGTGTATCAATACTTTACAAGAATACTTTAATGTTCACTAGTGGGAAAAGTCAAACCGCTCATATCATAATCATTGTAGACAAGACCACAATCACAGGCTACTGGACCGTCCATAAATAGATGTTAAAATAACTGTAAAACAAAGAATCTATTTAAAAAAAAACAACAATTAAAAACGCAAACTGTGACAACCCCCAGGCCTACCTGTTGTAGCTTATTGTGTCTTCTTTTCTTTCAGGCCAGGTGATAGGTGATGATAATGATGATGATGGGTGATTGCAGACGCTGGCCAGAGTTTCTTATTTCCATAAAAAGATCCACTCATCCTGGTCCATCTCATCCCCTGGGCCTGGCTGGTTATAAAGCAAATAACAGGGAAATACAGAGTTTTTGTCATGGTTGAATAGAGATGTGGAGTGTAAGGACCCAAATGCTGCACAGAGGCAGACAAATTGCAGGTCAAGAGTTTTATTTTGAAAAATGTTTTCAATGCACAGGACTGAACTGGAGAATAGCCATGGTAACTAACAGGGTGCTCTCACAACTGGAACTGAAATAAACAGAAATGTAAATACACAAGACAAATACTGTTTGAACAAGGATGCAATAAATGCAACATAACTGTTTGCAGGTACTCTTTTGCCAAGGACACAAATAGGGTGTGGTGGGTTTTAGAGTGTATAAAAAGGAGTAGTTGGGTTCAAAGTGTGTTTCTTTTCCCCTCTCTAATCTAGTTAGTCTGTATAGAGGTCAGAAAAATCTTTATCACACTTATCCCTTCCCAGGACTCATCCTCAGAATAAGGTTGTGATGTTGATAGGTACACGTCCCACGTCCCCGACGCATTAAGATCTAAAAGGAGACCCTGTTGTTTTCCAGTAGGCAGAAAAAGGAGAACATAAAAATGTTACCAACTAGCAAAAAACTATTGCTGGTCAGCAGAATAACACAGCTGTATTATCTGTTTTCAATACCTCCACACTCCTTCCTCACTTGAGTCAACCGGCTGAGAGTTCCCCATTGAGGTTTTTCTTGTATTGTGAAACGTAAAAGAGTTTAACACAATAATTTAGGAAATGCAAGACAATAAGAAAAGGAAAGAAATAGTTTCTTTGAAGAAAAACACCAGTTAAATTTCCAATAGACTGACTAAAATGGTGCCCGATGGGTCCAGGGGACTCTACATTGAAAACACATTGACATCACTGAAGGTAGAATGCATCAAGTCCCTTATCCTCACTATTTTTTAATTCCGTTTATTCTACATACCTGCATTCAGCTATAAATCGGAGTTAAAGTTCTTGTTTGGGAGAGGGAGGGAGAAATAAGGGAAAGTGGGCTTCCATCCTTTTCCTGTATTTATGTGTGTTTGCATGTGGAACTGTGTGTGAAAGAGACATCACAAAATAAAGTATCAGAGGTAAAAAAAAAAGTTGAGAAGGATACAACCCTGCTGGAAAATGATTGGAAATCAGAGACGTCTATGCTGCAGAGAAAGGACACGCAGCTCCTTTTTGTTTTGTTTGTTCATTTCAGCAGTTTGTTCAGTTTGTTTAGGTACATGTAAATGATGAGCCTTTCATCATTATGCATATACATGAATGCTTTTTTTTATTTTGAACAATAATAAGGCTAAGAAATAAAATGTTTGTCTCGATGTGAAGCATAAGTGTCATGTATAGAAGTAAAACAGCTGCAACGATACCTTCTCTCCACATACAAGGTCAGCTCTGCCTGGTTTAAGTAGAAACAGCTGCTGGCAGACAATTAGTACAGTTAAAGACTGACTGAGACTTCTGGGTTTGCTCTAAGACCCTGAGTCAGATCTTTATGTGCCTTAATCTATTTGCCAAAGAAACAGTTGGCTCTCAGGAAGTAAAGGATCCTCTGGATGAATTGAGTTGGGAGACCTCGGACTGTTTTCATGTTCCTGAAAACATGTTTATCCTTTTTGTCAGAAACTGCTTTTATAAATAAAGTTGGCTTGACTTGGCTGATATTACTGTCAAAGCAAAACAATGTGCAAGTTATTTCAGTTGTTTTCTGAGTTACTGTTGCTTTTCTGCTTTGACCTTATTTATTTCCCAAGATTACAGTTCGTGAAAAAAATTATACTCATATGTCTAAAAATGACCCAAAACCTGGTTATAAACTGGCTGATGATGACTGTCTGTCACAAATGAACTAACAACTCTCACAATATGCAAAAGATAACACATATGGGATTTAAAGTGGAAGAAGATCATCTTAAAAGGTTAAAAATGGGACTCAGATAGCTCCTTTAGTTCATAAATTAAGGAGACACTCAGAGTCCATCTATTTTATTTCATGACCAGTCTCTCTGTAGCCAAAGTGAGCATGCAGTTGGAATCTGTGGGAGTGGCTAAGTGGTTGTTGAGCTTTAATTAGAGCTGACAGAATGAAAATGGGCTTTTAAAAAGGTTGGCAGGGAAGGTGAGTCACCTCATTTCGATGTCAGGTGAGTGGTCAAGAGCAGCAGCTGTTCACATTTGCAAAGAAGGAAACGAGGATGACATCATTTCATCCTTTCTATTTCTATCTGAGAACCTTTGGACATTGACAGATGGCATTGTAATATTTTGTTGGGCAGTGTCATATTAGGTATCAGGAATTTTATCTAAGTGGGCAGGTTATGATCCTGTCCATATTTGTGAATGTTTTTGTAACACTTGTTTTAGCTTTGGTCTTGTACCTCATCTCTTCTCTGGGCTTCCTCCAACAGAACAAAATGATGTTAACTCCTGTCTTATGTCTTGCTCTTTCATTTTTCACCATTTCTTCCTAAAAAATCCACATCCTTTTGTCAACTGGCAATGATGCATAATAATAATGCCCAGTATGTTTATATTCAGTTGCTGACAAAGTGCATCAAAGCAAAATTAAGCTGTCAAATGAAGCCCTAAGTAGGAAAATGAGAAGTTGTGAAGTATGGTTTATCAGCCTTAGGACAATGCATAAAAACCTAAACTCAATTTATGTGTATATGTCTTTATACCATCATAATAAGTCAAAAGCATAAGTTTTAAGACTTGAATCTTTAAAGGGTGAATTTAAATAAAATTGTTTTCTCTTTGTTTTGATTTCTTTAAGTGACTACAAACCACATTCAGTGGTATTGCCATAATAAATAAATAGTTTTTTAATATAAATTTGACTGTTTTATTCAATTATATTTGATTTTATTTGACTTATTTTAGTTTATGTCCAGATTCTTTTCTTTATTTTTATGCATGACTTTAAAAGCAGGGATTAAAATCAAGGAACTGGAAAATTACATGAAAACAAATACAAACCTAGCACCCAATTAAAAACAAAGCTAACACTTGAATGGGTTTATTGTTTATGAGCTTTTAGGATTTTATTAGTCTGAACTCAAATTCAGTGTTCAACGTTTACAGATTGATTCATAAGCAGAAAACATCAGCACTGTAAGACCATGAACTTTCATAATCCATTTTAAACATTTTCTTTTCTTTTGCATTTCTTTGCTTAAGCAGCCACAGTGTGCTGTCCTGCTAGCATGTGACACGGTGCATGAAGCAAAACTCAGAGGCAAAGTCACAGCATCCCAGAGGAAAACGTGACAAAGTGTGGTTTCTCAGCCTCAGGATGCTGCTGGGCAGCAGAGCCTCCAGACATGTACATAATGGCAGTTACTGTATCTAAATCAGTTGCTGCTGTCAGGACTAGGTTCAGGACTATTTTCACCAACATTATGTGTCCAATGAGGTCAGCTGAATATACTAAATAATCAGGTTTTTCTATTTTCTCCATGAGCGCAATCATATTCCAAGATGACAAGATTTAATCGGGTTCAGGTTGTGAGAGACTGGTTCAGGTAGCATAAAACATCATTTTCACACAGGGACTGGCCACCGCAGAGTCCAGACTGGAACCCACTTGAGAATCTTTGGTATATGCTGAAGGTCCAACCCTCCCATCATCACTAAAAGCTCCAGGGTGACAAATAATGCAACTCAGGTCAGAAATAAATGTGGCATTACAGCAGCTTATTGAAACAATGCCACAGACAATCCGTACCGTAAACAAAGCTGAAGGCAGTTCAACATAAGTGTATAACTTTTTAAAAAGTTATACACACCACAGCAATAAAGAAATAAAAAACACTCCTGCTCCAAAGTACAAAATATTTTATTAAAGTTTCTTTGCCTATCTTTGTTGTATCTATTTTGTCTTATCATGCATAATTTATATAATAAAATGTTTCCTGAGTTTTGAATACTCTTTTTAGAACTGGGATCTACTTCATTTTACTAAATCTGTTCCTTTTTTGGTTATTTTTACTACTGATCACATTTTACCAAAATGCTTTCTGCCACTTTGTTTAGATGAAAAGTGCTGAAGAGAAAAAAAACCCAAACATTTACAGATCGAAAGACAATGGTAAGCTACCTTTTCATTCTTGCCTTTTTAACTCATCAGTCAACAATAAACACACACACACGCACACACACAAACAAACAACAAAACGTTTGCAGCAATGTTCTATGTAATATCCATACATGACTATAAATTCTTGCTCAGAAAACATCTTTTTTTACAGTATACAGTCCAGCTGACATGCATCCTTTTGGTCATCATTAATTCCAAACGTCCCGCCTCTCTACTGTCAGTTCTTTTATCTAACTGTTCAGCTGATTTCATTTTACTCTTATCTTCTCACTCAGATCCAGTTCATAGTCTCGCCGGAGGACTGCTTCTGATGTTCTTTGCGACTGAGCTGGAAAGCAAATATGCTGTTTTTAGACACAATCACGCAGAAAGATGAAGGAAACAGTCAACCTCAGGGACTTGATATCACAGTGCTGTTTAACAATGAAAATAATAGCATCCATTAATGTTTCTATCCTTTTCTGCAGCTTTCCTCAGCTGCAGACAAGCAGGAGACATCTTTTTCTGAGCTCTGCTACAAGTTTATCTTCTAAAAACTATGGTAATTAACTTTTTTGTTGTCTTTCCACATGATTATCCAGAATTAGGAAGTGAAGACTCTGATTTCTGAAAATATGTAGGATGTGTGTGATCTTGGAGCTGTAATATTTGGCTGTGTTTCTAATGGTATTTGTGTTACTGGGAAGATTCTGTGTAATCAAATATATCCACATGGTGTTTCCAAACACAGACTACTCACTGAGAAAGATGCTGGTTTGTTGCAGAGAATAAAGACTATCCAGCTCACTGTGGATACAACATAAACACACACAGGTGGGGTTTTTATACTTGCTTATCTCTGATCCAGAACATAACCTGCTCGGAAGCAGGTTTGCCATTCAGCATCTGTTGCTGTGGTGACACAGCTTGGTTAAAACGTAAAGCAGCGTCATAGTACAGAAAAGCCTGAGTTAATCCAGAAGTTACCCCGATAAGAGAAAATCCAGCTTCGTAGTCCAGCCCTCTGCACTCATAATTATGTAAATCTTCATATCCATCCTCAACCTAACAAAGTCATGTGTGCATGAAGACAGAGCAGGTAGTTTTTTTCTTTTTTTTTTTGTTGGTTTATGAAATTATGCGTAACAGTAGTTTAACCTGTGCATGAGTATGTTTGTTTTCCTCTCCAAGTTTTGGTATAAATCTAAATCCATAGCATAGCACTCACCCCCACAGCCATGCATTAAATCATGCAAGGGTGTGCAGTACTGCCTGTTTGTCTCCTCTGTCATTGTCAGTGCAGCACTTCAGTTTGTGTGAGGCAATTATGAGCTGTTTGGGATCACGAGGCAGGGAAATGAGGCATTATTCCAAAGTTTTTTGATGAATGCAGGTCATTTAGGCTTTAGAACAAGTAAATTCCTGTTGCCAAGGGCAGGGTTATCACATCGATCTCATTCAGATGCAGATGTGGTGAGCATGGAAGTGAACTGCAATGTGATCAGCCAGGTGCAGACTGGGTGTTGTATGTAGGAGTTAATTGTGCCAAAACATAAAACTTTGAGGTGCTAACACCCCTGAACAAGACCTCCTAGGAATTTTTCAATAACATTTGATCACACATGCTGATTTTTTAGGACAAGTTTTACATCAGTGCATCAAAATTTGCAGTACTAGTTTAAGATGCCAAACAAAAGGTAAAAATGATCCACAAAATGGTGGACAGGAATAATTGTTGGAAAAAAATACTCAAGGAGGGGCAGTATAACCTGGCTACTATAACTTATCTGGCCATTTGCATGTAAAGGAGTTTGTCAAATTTGACCAAGATTAAATATTTGATGGCCCAGTTGGAAGGACTTCCTCTTTCATATCAACATTCACCACCATATTGTTTGGCGGAGGAACCTAGGTTTTATTATCTTGTGTCAGTTCTAAGTGGACAGGTCTTAGTCCTGGTGAAGGTCAGGAAAAGATAACTTGGATGTGTTCAAGACTGAACCTTGATTAATTATTGTAAGTGTAGTTGTGATTACATTTGAGTGATTTGTAATGAATTGTGTCTTTCTGTGTCCGGAGATGACATTGTTGTAGAGCAGTGCTATACAAATACAGCTGAACTGAATTGATGGCATCACTGAATCACATCAAAGTTTGTTGTGGCGGCACTATCCGGATAGAGCAACCGTTTTTACAGCATATTTTTATTAACTTGTTTTTTTTCTGCCGTCTGACCTAAATCCTGGTTGTGCCCATAATGTCAGAAACATTATCTCTGACAAGTAGATGTACTCAGGATGGGACTTGGATCATACCTGGGAAGTGTCGCAGATATCTTAAGTTTAATTTTAATTAAGTTTAGAATACTTTTATTAACATACAAAGCTCTAAATGGTATGACCCCATCCTACATTAGTGATATTATACTGCCGTACCAACTAAACAGAACACTGCGCTCCCAAAATGCAGGGCTGTTAGTGGTTCCCAGGGTTTCTAAAAGTACATTTGGAGGTAGAACCTTTAGTTACCAAGTTACCTGTTTAATGGAATCAGCTTCCAGCTAATGTAAGGGAGGAAGACAGTGTCTACATTTCAGGTTAGGCTTAAAACATTCCTCTGTGAGAAACTTAATGATGTGTTCAGTAAGGAACAGGGTTAACTAGCTAGGCTTCTTTATAAGCCAGAAGCTGGGGGAAATATGGCACACTGAGCCTCTCTTCTCTGCTCTCATCTGCTCTTCCTCTTCTATTCATTTTATATAATAATCTATAGCTCTGATTAGTTGATTGTTGTTTACAAGTTGTCCCTCTCCCCCACTACCACCTTTGGGGAATGGGGACTGTTTCAGATGCCTGGCTGCTGATGGATGTCCCCATGATGTTGAACCTCAGCTGATCCAGTCTGTGCTCCTGTCCTAATCTATGGGCCCATACCCTCACTTCCTATGAACCTCATGATCCCCTACCGACCCTCACTCCCCTGTCTAGATAAAGACCAACCACTACATGCTATAAACCTGAACTGTGGTATTCAGATTGTAGATGAGCTAATTGATAACAGTCCTAGGCACATTTGCCTGTCCGTCCTGGGAGAAGATCTCTCCTTCAATGTGGGCTTCATGAAGTTTCTTTGTTTTTTATCCCCACAACTGGGTTCTTTAGGAGTTTTTCCTCACAGAGAAGGAAGGGTCTAAGGACAGGGATGTCCTGGCTCTACTTAGTTTAGTGTAGTAATTACTACAGTAAACATGAAGATTCTCATGGGAAAGTAAATTTGTTCAGCACAATACAGCATCCACACCATCATTCTGCCTGCTCAGATGCTGGACAAGACACGTTAAAAAAATAGAAAAAGAAATCAGGAAGCAGACAATTCTCACAAGATTGGCTCTACCTTTTCCCCCTTTCTTTGTTTTGGTAGCCTTATTTTGTTTTCTTGGAGAAGACATGACTTTTCTCTGTCTCCTGGGTCTTTTTGATCAGGCTAGATATAGGTTGTGTACAGTATTGCCAAATCGTGTGAGAAAAAACAACCAACCAGTCCAACAAAAACAAGCCTCCCCTTCTTCGTCTGACTGCTCAAACTTTAAGAATTCTATACCAGAGGTACAAGATAGGTACTGCACAACAGATCTACCCACTGTAACCAGATGCCTTAAGGATCTTACACCAAGAAAAGTGTCCCAAGATGAAAAACCCCAGTTAAAAAAGACAGACGCTTTTTTGACTGGAAATCTGGACTGACAGGAGAAAATCAAGGCTTTTCAGGGGTAACATCCCACTTTATGGAGCTTGTTGAAAAACTGTCCAAAATTGCAATTCATCCTCTAAAGTTGTGAAAGATTCATAGGGTCACATATGCAAGTTATCAAGGTTAAGACCACAATTGAGGTTTTAAGTGTTATAGGGTTTCACTGACAACAATGCTAAATAGTTTATATTACAATCTTTGTGGACGTGGTTGTAGTCTGTAGCTGGGATGTGTTCCTCAAAACCACAATCACACTGACAGAGAATAGAAGATGCCAAACTACATATGCTCTAATCCCTGTTGTCTCCTGTAACCAGAGCAAAGGGTTCAGGGAGTGGACGAGTGAAGCGGATCAGTGAGGTGTTATAACCATAGAGACAGTGTGACACCAGCGTTTGGATTATACAGGAGCATTTTATGAGCTTCAGGCATGTGCAGTGTCTTTTAAAGTCACATGCACTTGCATGCCCATTACTGCAAGACAGCATGTCAATATGTGGGATCACATTTCACCTGTAAGATATGGCTATATATGATTATGGTTCAGGTCATTGTTAGTTGTGTATGATGGAAGTGACTCATGATTACCGTTTGGTTTCACTGGTCAGGTAAAGTAGAAGTAACAACACAACAGATCTCCAGATGCTTTTAGAGAATCAGAAGAAGCAAAGAAGAGGGAGTGTCAAGGTCATAGACCACGGAGGAGTAGTACAGGATTGAACAGATGGGTTATGAGTGGTTTCTGAATGAACTGAGATTGGTGCTGTCATGTAGGGGTTCCAGAGTGAGGGTCAGTGACTTAGAAAGCTCTGTCCCCCAGGTCCAACGCCTAGTCCTGAGAGGGGTGGAGATGAGGTTGGCTTCACCGAAGTGAAGGGTATACGGGGGGTGGACGGGTGAAGCAGACCAGGAAGGTGTTAAAACCAGAGAGAAGGTGTGACACCAGGGTTTGGATTGTACAGGAGCTTTGAATGAGCTTCAGGCGTGTACAGCGTCTTTTTAATTCACATGCACCTGCATGTACATTATTGCAAGGCGGCACGTCAACATGTCTCTCCCAGAGATTTTGTTTGTTTGTTTTGCATGTTGCTGATTCTATTTGAACGTCTTATAAGGATAGTTTAGTAAATATGAATATTTTTTTCCCTGCAATGCTGCAATATAGCAGCACTCCAATGCACAGTTTCATAATTCATACACACATACTGTACTAAAAGTTACTGAAGACACAGATTTTTAAAATGTTTTTACTTTGACCCAAAGGGGGCTCCCTATATTTCATGTCTTTCTTCAGGTTCTATCTTCTTGGATAGAAATTGTATTGCTCTTTCCTGTGCTCTCCACCCCAAAGGGTCCAGGCAGATGCCTGGTACTCCATTTCCTTCCTTTATGCAGCTCAAGATGGGGATTGGATTAAAGTCAAGTTTCTATTTAATCCGTTTCCTTAGTGGCCATCTCCACTGCGCAGAATTAGTAGGGAATTAGTAAATCGTCTAAACTATTTTAGCAATTTGCTCTTTTATCCACAGAAAAGCTCACCCCTGTTTAAAGAAACTGATATCTAAAACCAGGTATCCAGGTGGGTTAGTTTTAATTCACTACCGCCTGTGTTTAGTCAAAACAGCGTAACTGCAGAATTGGAGGACATGAGGTCAATGTGACCAACACGCACTTGACCCAACAACAATAGTGGGATTATGTAGCAGCTGTGTTGTGGTGTTCCATCAGATAATCCTTGTTGGTGTTGCTACACCACCATATGCTGCTGATATTAGTTACTTTTAAACCAAGGTCTCATTGCCACAATACTGAGTACAGAGAAACATGGGCCAGAAGCTCAATAAAGGAGTCTTTTAAAGCCAAGTTTATTTGTCCCTTTATTCTTGTATTTATATGAATTTAGACTATTATTACTACGATGAAGTTTGTGTTTCTTCTCACCTTTCACTCTGCTATGCCCTCAGTACTTGTACTGTAAATCTTAAGTTGGGTAATTCTATACCAGTGTTTACTTGGAAGCCTTTTCCGTGTTATATTCTGGTTTGTTTTTGTTTATTTGTTTGTTTATTGTTAAATTCAAATCCACTGTTTTGTTGTGCGTATCTTTGTCTTCTTGCATTTTTGTAAATCTTACCCCAAACTTGTATTATATGTAAATGTAACTTTTAGGTTAAAGATGTTAGAAACAGTAAAGAGAATGAGAATGATGCATCGCAATGATAATATGTTGCAAAAGATTAAGTATTGGCAATATTATTGGAGTTATTACATGTTTAGTCTAAACGTGTAATTATTCAAATGCCAAAGAGTATACTCATTAAATATTCATATAATATATTATATTTCATAACAAACCAAACACTTTGAAAATCAATATAAAATTGAGCAAGCTACGTTTTTTTTTTCTATAAAGTACATGGAACATTAAAACAATGTTATAAAGGAACAAGGTGACAGTGACCAGATGTCCCCTGAGTGCAGACACTTGACTCCTTGGTCAACAGTGCAGGTGAGTCATCTGACCTTTAGTGTGTATGTCTATGGAAATGACCATATATAAAGTAACAGAAAAAGACATAGAAGCAGTGAAGAAAGCCAAATAAAAAACTTAAAAAAAAAAAAAAAGAATTTTTTAAAAAATTGTTCTACTTCTTCTGGTGCTTTTAGATGGTTGTAAATGATTTAATAAGTGTAAATTACCGCCACCTCATGGTGTTAAAAAATGACAAGGTGAATTCAGCACTGCCCTCTTGTAGAGCAACCTTATGACAGTGTTTTTGACAGATGGAAGTACGAGAGTGGTGACGTAAGAAAATGTTTGAAATAGTCCCCATTTACGTATGTAAGGGAGCTTAAATGAGCCAGTAGTGCCGCTCTCCTTGCGTACTGTCATTCAACAGTTACTTCACCAATTTGCTGAAAAATCAAGTCATCTGGTTGGTTTATTAAAGGCCCTACAGAAATCACTCACAGTGTTGCCAACTCCTCAGAAAGAAAAGCAGTGAAAGGCTGTCCTTAATATGCTGGAATTTGCTAAATGACATCATTGGCAAATTTGCATAATCAAATGGATACATAAAGTTGTAATGGATTATGCCGCAGGGAGAAATAAATGTCTGAGACAGGCAAATTCATTATATGAGACTTTAAATGGGTTGAAAGATAATTGAATAATTCTTTAATAATAATTAAAGAGTTTTTATTAAGTGTAATGCAGATTTTAATGGGGAGTTACGGTACTTTTTAAGAATAATTTTTTTCACACTCTTCATATCTGATAGTAGGCCTGGGCAGAATCAGACATAGCAGCTTCCCATTTTTCCTTTTTTGTCTGGTCATGAAGCAGAGCTGATCCTCTCCCTTCTCTGACTGCAGCTGGGAGGTGGGAGCTGGGTGCCACATGAGGACCAAGCTTCTTCTTAATGCTTTAGACATGCACAACAGCAGGCTCATTGAAAATAAATAAAAGATATATGCTTTCACCTAAGTCTCCAAAAATCTCAAATAACACAAAAAGTTGCTGGATAGGAAAGAGGTTGCTGGAGGGGTCTAAAAACCTTCTAAGTTGGTCACTGCAGCAATGTTTCAGAATGAATGCACCAGCCCAGCTTGCTGTAGGTGTCCACCAGTTTGCATCTTTTGGTGAGGATAAATCGTCATTGTCCCAAATTAGGTCAAGAATGAAGTAAGCAGAATTTTCAGTAGCACCGTATGCATGAGTTACTACATTCAAAACCCTTTTCAGGCTTACTTGTGATGTGTGTGGTGTAAATTCATATCATTATGTTGGAAGTAATCTTGTTGAAAAATGTACATTTATTCCCAATTGATGTCATATGTGGTGATATTTTTTAGTCTGTTTTATTTTTGCTATTACGTATTTTTATCTATTACATCATAGTATTTGTTGTGGGTCTGCCAAATAAAGTTGTGGACTTTCAGGAAATCAAATTTGTGAATATTATACGTTGACATTTGTAGTAAACTTACCAATAAAATGTTTCTCTGATGGGAGATTAGCGTATCATTGCTATCAAGCTACCAACATGGTGTAACAGGATAGAGTTGAATTTCCTGTGACCTGGAGGGGGGCGGGGCTTACAAACTGATGGACCAGTTCTCTGGTCCACTGGACACTGATACTATCAGGATTGCCATTCAAGTGTAATAATTTATATATAAAAAAATGATTACTGTTAATGGCTTACTATGGTCATGCTCATTTCAATCACCCCCTGGTTACCCTATTCTGGTTTACTTGCCCCTCTCTCCATTAATAAGAAGATGCGTCCCTCTAGTTCAGGGATGGGCAACTCTGGTCCTCGAGGGCCTTAGTCCTTTAAGTTTTAGGAATTTCCCTGCTGCAACACACCTGACTCAAACCGATGGGTAATTAGCAAAGTTTGATGTTAAGCTCTGCTCAAGTCTGCTAAATCTGATGTGTATCAGGTGTGCTGCTGCAGGGAAAGTCTTAATATTAAGAGGACTGCAGTTGCTCACCTCTGTTTTAGTATTCTGCACATTTATTTCTTGCTTTTTATTTCTTGCAGCTGTCATTTGGCCTAATCTGCCCTTTCTGGACTTCTACCTAGTCTTGATGCGTGAGTTTCGATATCTGACTTCTGCCTGTTTTCAGATTAGGGTTCTGGATTATGGGCTCGCATGGGTTTACTGGTTTTGACTAGATTTATTTTGTGAATACTCTGTTCTCTGTGAAAGTTCTGTTTACTTTTCTGTTTTGGATACTGTGTCTGGATTCAGGATTCAGATATTGCCTCGGAGATCAATAACATCTTACAAAGTACATAGAAAGAGTACTCAATTTAGAAGAAACTACCTGTAGTGCAGTCATTGTTGCACCTGACACCACTCGATCTATTGACTTATTGTCGTATACAGGATAGTGGGACAGATAGCAACGCATGTTTTGTCTGCAGAAAGATGATATGTTTGTGTCTGTGCAGCTTCTGGTTAACATGTAGCATTTACATGCCTACAGTATTTCTGTCTTCTGAAAAATAAAATGAAACAAGTAAAGGCCATATGTAACAATGTGTAACGATGGCACTGGAAGAATTAAGTTGCTGACATGAAGTCATAGTCCTGCCTGGTTTTTCACAATATCCTCCAGCTTCATCGTCACAATTTGTCCTGACATACAGAGTAATCAGACATTTATCCGATTTACTGCATGCACCGTTTTCTCATTCAAAGACTGCTTTTACAATGAAACTTATAACATTATAATGAGATCAGTTTACTATTTTTACCATAAAACTATCATAACATGTCCCAATGATTTCTTTATTGGTGTTACAGTTTTATGCTTTGGTATGCACTTTTTAATGGTTAAAGTGTTTTCAGGTAACCAGTATAGGTGCACAAAGGTTGTGTAAAAGCCTGATTTGTCAACCCTCTCCACAGCAGGCTGAACTATCCCAACACAAACATCAAAACCTTAAGTTTATTCTCTTTTTGTTGAAATACGTTTTATCCTTACTTGTGTTCACATTGAGCTCTTTCTAACCATGAATATTGTGCTTTTTGATTCTGACTCCTTGTAATAACAGAGCAGTAAGTCTGTTTCAAAGTTTAAATGAAATGGGGCATTTTTGCTCCATTTTCCTAAACTGCCACTCTTCACACCAAGAATGATGTGTGCTCAGTTTGATTCCGATAAAGTTGTTTAATATTAATATTTTAATAGACTGTTAAAACCTGATTTAATGATGCAGAAGATGCTCTGACAGGATGCTTCAAGGCTAGAGACTGTCCTGTGTGAACCTCATGGAGATGACATCAACAGCTTGACCAAGTGTGTGACAGATAATATAAACTTCTGCGTGGACGGCACCATCCTAACAAGACCAGTGAGGTTCTTTCCCAGTAACAAACCCTGGATCACCAGTGACCCGAAGATCTAAATTTTCAATTTCCCTCTAGGATAATTAAGTATTTTTCATTTAATTTCATTTGACAAAACAACAGCACATGGCAACTTGGGAATGAAAAATGTGTTGACAGCTTCTCTTTACTCAGTCATTTATTGTATATAATATCACAATGTGGGTTTTGTTATCTTTACAGCAATCTGGTTGTGTTAATGTGAATGTACGTGGGATTTGAAGGGCTCTGAAAGTCTGCACTCCCAAAAATGTGTCATTGTTGGCTCCGTTCATCTTTGGTCTGAAAAAATGAAACAGAGTTTCGTCATAAACAAGAGAAATCCATCCGGTAGCGCACCATTATTTGCTAATCAAAGCTCTTGAGGGGTACGTGTTGAGGGGGGGAGGACGACAACACCAGCTTTTCTTCCTCAGGTGGAAATGTCCACAGTTCACCCCGGCATGAAACAAGGAGTACCAGTGTGTCATCTTGTGGTTCTGATGGTTGTTCTTCAGTAGCTGCACTAGATGCAGGAACTCCATTTAGCAATGGTGGATGATGAGCGAAGGGAATCATTCTCTCTCTGGGAGGACTCTGTCATCGCTGTCAGGAGACCTGGTGAACAGATAACATAGTTCAGACTGAGACCACCACAACACCACAAAATAACACCACTACACAGCAGTTGTAAAGCAAACTCGATGTTGATAGAGAAATAGCAGCCATTAGCTAGAAAGATTCATTTTAGCACAATGCAAAACCCTGTTATACATTTTAAAGTATATAAAGTATAAAAAATTTTGTCTGTTAACAATTTCAGGCCCTGTTGTGGACGACCTGTCCAGAGCGTTCCATGGCATTTTTAGATAAAGCAGGGATAAAAAATAAACATTGTTTTCATGACCAGTAAGCAAATTTATCTGGTGGCTAAATTGTGATGATCACGTGGACAACAGAGGGAAGCTAATTATTAAAATCTAGCTCTTGGTGCTTTTGGCATTTTATTTTAGCCTTTTTAAAAGCTGTAATAGAAATAGTCCGCTGGTTCCAACACTGTCTTTTTTGTTCATGGTGTTTTTTCGTCAGTTTCCCCACGTGCTTTATTTTTCATACTATACAACTTGAGCTAAAACACAAAAGTTAATGGTCAATAATGACTGCTGAAATGATGATGTAAAGATTAAAAAGAATCTGCAAAAATGACATTTTTACTTAATAAACACCCAAAACACTTTGATCTAAAAGGTTTCTGATTTCTGATCTGAAGTCTTATTTGTTTCCAGTGAAGGTTGGACGGCGCCAAGACTGCCATTCATAACCGATTCTGTTTACAACTTTTATGGACAGAATTTCTAGAGGCAGTGAAGGTGTTTAGGGGATCCAGTTTGTTTTGGTTTGTTCTTTTGCAGATGATGTAGTTCTGTTGGCTGAGAGTGAACCAGCCAGGATGAGTTTATGTCAGGTCTCAAACCCTCACTTGCTGCAACTTCTTTGAGTTACTGCTAAGTTTATGTTGGCACTGTGCACATGTGGTGTATTGTTACTATGGCATTACCTACAAAAACAAACAAATAAAAGGCCTTTATCTATTACTGTTTTTATTTCAGTGAAGCTTAAACACCATCATACTAATAGGCAACTCTGTACAAGGTTAAATGAAGAAAATTGAAAAGATCTAGCATACAGTCTAAACTACATCTTTTAAGATAACATGTCTTCCAGAAGGCTCCAAATTAAAAACACAAAACTTTCCAGGCAGGAACGCTTCATCCTTGTCGTTGCTGTGAAGAAAGAGCTCCCTTGTAATTACTTTCTGGTGAAGACTCACCAGACAAAGACAAGGAAGCAACAGTGGCAGCACCTCTGAGCTGCTCACCTCTGAATTATTTATATCCGCCCTGTTTGACTGCAGCTGGAATCCTAAAAGAGCCATAGGAGTCAGACAAGGACAAGCTGGATTACACTGAAGAGCCGTACATTGCTCTGAAACAGTTTTAATACAGCGACCTTCTCTAACGACTCTGCTCACACCTGATTAAAACTTGAGGTGTGTTTAGAACATTTCAAACATGCTGCTTATAGTCTCACACCTGACCTTTTCAGCCCTGCAGTGATGTGCTGTGTTCAGGAAGTCACATGATAAAGACATCAGACATGATGTAGAAGAAGTGGTCTGATTGGAGTTTTCAGATCATCTGAAATGTACAGACTTTTGCATTTATTTAGATTAATCTTTTTTTATGCATTCTGGTAGTCGTGCAACTGAGGGTGTTGATTCCATTCAACAAAAGGTTGAGGAAACATTGCTGAGATATTTTGCTATATTTGCATGATAGCATCACGCAGTTGCTGCCACAATACTCATTTAGTCTGGTGTTTCTGGCTGATCTCACAAGTAGTTAATAGGATTTACAAAAAAAAACAACCAAAAAAAAAACCAGATAATCAAACATATTACCGAGAAATGCTGAGTTTCCAAAACAGTGAAGGAGGTCTGTCTTGCTGCCTGCAGGACTTTTCTGCCTAAAAAGCAACAAAAAATGCAAAAAATGCAGATTTTTTTTTAGAATATTTTAAATAATTTTTCTGAACTTATTATGAAAGTTTTGTTTTCTAATATTGTTTTCTTTTATCACCGTGTTTGTGTGTGTGTGTGTGTGTTTTAAATAATCAAAATAAAAATATAATTATAATCGATTCTTCCATTTATGTGATTAAAAAGATAATTTTTTCCCCATATTATCAATCCACTACTAGTGATGATAACAAGTATAATAGAATAAACAACCAATGG
This sequence comes from Kiunga ballochi, assembly GCA_037177335.1. Classification (NCBI taxonomy): domain Eukaryota; kingdom Metazoa; phylum Chordata; class Actinopteri; order Atheriniformes; family Pseudomugilidae; genus Kiunga; species Kiunga ballochi. The sequence continues at coordinate 7,421,848 of JBAMIG010000010.1, read as the reverse complement.
GTCGCTTGCATCTGACGGGCTCCAGATTAAGATTTTCTCACTCAACTGAATCAATATTATCAGTAGTTAAAAGCTCATTCATATGAGAAATTGCCATTATAATGCACTGATATTGCAGAACCACAACATTAATGCAGACATACTCCCAATGCAAATCATCAGTATTACAACAATTTCTGAAAGGAATTGCATAAATTTATTATATTCAAAGTTTAATGTAAAACAATGACTATAAAAATGTGCTTCAAATAATTTTTGCGATATTATATGATTATCACCCTGCCTCTCGCCCGTTGGCTGCTGGGATAGGCTCCAGCCCCCCGCGACCCCGTTAGGGACAAATCGGTAGATAATGGATGGATGGATGGATGGATTATATGATTATCCTTTTATTAAGCACTCAATGAAAAACAATAGAAAAGTTTCTATAAAAAAAAGGAGTTAGAAGTAGTCAGTACTCATTTTTTCAAATTTTATGAACTCAGTGAAGTATCTGAGATGTAGCCTGATCATTGATGACTGGTATAGAAAACATGTATACTGGCATGTAGAGGCATAAGTGTATATCCAATGAAGTGATCAAATATGTGTTTTTTCCTAGGAAAAAGTTAAAGCTTTCTCTGTGTTTTAATATATTACAAGAAAACATTATTAATATTTAAATATACACACCTTTATACACCCCATCCCTCATTAAATCTAGTTAAATGTCATTGACTCAAACTTGACTGAGACCATTGCATTAACACCTATAACGATTAATCCTTCCATTTATTCCTGCACAAACAAAAACGGAAAATGTTTAATATCCATTTTTAAAAAACTTACTAATTTTATATTTATTTCCATTATTTTTAAAGGATAATCACTCTAATCTAGACCTATCTCTGGCTCGTTAGCTTTGTGCTGCTGAGTTAACACGAGTCAATATTATCACACAGCGAGGCTGCTGACATCAACAGTCATCACCATGGACAGCGCTATGAAACCATG
>JBAMIG010000010.1:7360426-7391325 GCA_037177335.1 Kiunga ballochi | reverse complement strand
CAACCACGCCACCACTTCACCCAGCTTGAAGAGATCTTTTAATGTTTGGGGTCAATATTTTTTTCATCCAATTGGCCACCATCCTCTTAGAGACCTATTCATTCCTGACACTAAATCATACTTTGGAAAGTGCAGGCAAAATCAAAGACAGGAAAATCTATGATACCTAACCTTGTAATCGGTTCTCCCTTTGGCACGCAGCTTGGTGCTGTGATGTTGATAGCCTGTTAGCACCAATTACCAAACTTACTTTCCACTGAACATCATCAGCTCTGGTCAGCCATAATACTTAATTAAATGCTCACAGTCCCTAACACTTTTATCTTTAGGAAGATAGACATTTTCCAGAAGGGAAAAACAGCTTCAGCTAATCTGCATTTCATTGAATATGTAGGATAAATTCGGATTTAACATGAATGATGTTATGTTGTATAAGAATATGTGAAGTTCAGCACGTAAGCAATACCAACAGAGTCACTAAGGGTCCTAAAGGCTAGTGCTTAACAAATAACATCTACACAAAGACATTTTCTGTCTGTAAGAAATGTGGGAATCCCAAATTCAACCAATTATTCTTCATCCCAATCACCAATGAACTGGGCAAGTGGTATAGAAAAGACTACTAAGGCGACCCCCCCCTCCCACAGGCTTTGCTCGCATCAAGATAGGTAGTTAGACTCAGTGTGATTTGGGAATCAGCTCATGTGGGGGTAACAATACTTCGGTTCAGATTGCATTCACATTGCATTTCAAAATGAATCAGATATTTTAAAACAGCAAAGAAACATCGAGATCCAAGCGGTTTGGGTTTGTCACATTTGTATCGCAACTTATCAGAACTTGTGGCTGCTGTGTTATGCTGAGAAAATTGCTTTGTCAAGAGGAGAAGGAAGAGGTTCAGGGTCCTTGGGGCCCTGGGATGGCGCTCTGTCCGCCCTGGATATACTGTAGCGCCTGCAGATGAAACATGCAACACAATCTCAGTGAGGGCTACATCTCTACAACAGCAGCTAACTTTAAGAAAAATTTATAAGCATCTAGGTGATTTTGTGACGATGAAGATGGAACAACCTCATTTTTCTGTAGGTTATGAACAAAACCACAGTCACTTGTTATATCGAGACTGGGTAACAAGATGGAGTGGCCAGAATTCATCCATCCATCGATTTTCTCCCGCTTGTTCCCAAACGAGGATGCAGGGGGTGGCTGGAGACAATCCCAGCCGTCATCGGGCGAGAGGCAGGGTACACCCTGAACAGGTTGCCAGTCCATCACAGGGCAAACACAGAGAGACGTAACAACCATACACACTCACACACACTCCTATGGACAATCTAGAGTCTCCAATCAGCCTATCCCCAAGGTGCATGTCTTTGGACTGTGGGAAAAGGCCGGAGAACCCAGAGAGAACCCATGCTAACACGGGGAGAACATGCAAACTCCACACAGAAAGGTTCCCGCCCATACCAAGGCTCAAACCAGCAACCTTCTTCCTGTGAGGCCACTGTGCTAACCAACTGCACCACCATGCAGCCCCCCTGGCCAGAATTCAGTTGCCAAAATTCTTCTACAAGTAAACAGAATTTTATTAAGTGAGTAGATCCAGCAGCCTCAACTGTGGCCATGACTGCCAGGCCTTTTTTACTGTATCGTATAAAACATGTCTGTGTATACTCTCAGGACTTAACCTTCCAGGAATGAGGAATTAGACTAGATATGTCAGTTTAATTAATACACTTTAATGGAAATACAAGTCCAAGTCAACTTGAATTTACTCTGAATTCTCTATTTACAATCATTTTAGGTGGTCTCTAAATCCCTTCTCAACTATTTAAAATGGTGCACAGTCAACACCTCCACCAATTGTTTTAGCTGAGTAAGTTATCTTGTTAGAAGCCTACAATGGACAGACACAAGGGGCTGAAAAAGTCATGTCTTTTCCCATGAAAGGAAAACCAAGAAATGAGATGAAAAGAAAATGAAAACAAAAGCAATTATGTCCTGATTTCTTTGAGAGGAGAGCAGCACCTGGACTAACAGTCTGAGCTGAAAGCAGCAGGATGTTAGCATGCTTTGTCAGTTTTAACTGCTAATTATTTGATTCTGAGATGTCACAGTGACTTTGTATTGGCATTTTTATGCCTATCCCAGTAATAAGTCAGGGCATTCCATGTAAGGTGTCACATATCTGAAACAGTGCTGTTGCACCTATCAACAACTCCGGTAATGCAGATTTAAAGTTTGGAGGTTTTCTCACTTAATACACCGAGGTCTTTGTCCTTGCAGATACACCATAGTAGTAAAATGGTGGCACAAATGGATCCGCTGTTTGCAAAGATTTAAGGCCTATTTGATTAGACTGTCTTATCTGACTTCATTGTCAAATGAGACCTGGATGTGTTTTGGCAGCTAGCCAAGCCAAACAACTTTGTTGAGGTGAGGATTGCAGATGAAAGATCTCACAGCTTTTGGCTTTGTTTTCACAATTTCAATTTTGTTGTGGGTTCTCACTAATTTTTAAAAAAATTTCTATTTCTTTTTATTGGACTACTTTTGACCTATTAATTGGGGAGCAGCCTTGGCAGTTTCAATGAACGCTATCTAATCTGATCGTATGTGTTGAGAGCCTGAAAAGCACCTATTGTATTCCATTATCATAACTATTATTATACTTATTATAACTAAAAACAGAGCCTTTTCGGTGGCAGCCCTTTGACTGTGGAATACCCTCTCTATGTTTGATCCTTACAGTCCTTGGACCAGTTTTAGTAGTCAGAATTTAATTCTAGTTAGGCAGGATATCTTGGTTGTTTCCATTTATATATTTTATATTTATATATTTAATCTTTTGTTTGCGTATCTGTTGTCCACTTTGTATTTTATTTCATAGGCCACCAAATATTTACTTTTTGTTATTATAAGTATTTTTTATTTTATTTTATTATAAATTTGTAGCTCTTTGATCATCTGGGATTGTCTTAAAGGTGTCTGTCTTTGAATGACTCTAATCTAATTTATGAAGAAGATGCTAAATTATTTTCCATGCGTTAACAATAACCTATACTGATACTTCATATTCATCTCAGTGTAATAACTTAGATTATGGATGTGATACATTTTATGTTGCAATGTTGAAGCAGCCAACTATCAGTCAGCAGGTTTTATAAAGATTAGCTCATTGCAACCTTTTAACATGCAAGTCTCGTCAGAAAGTTGGAGTTTGGATCAAGTTTATCCAATCAGTGGGAAGTTATGGAATCGGGTCCAGTTGCGGTTGCTGAGCTGTACCTGCATTTCTCTGGCTGCAGGTGGGTGGCTCCTGTGATATTTGATGGTCATGTGGTCTGGTCACATTTTCTGGTGCATTGCAGGCACAGTCTGTTATACACAAAGTTTCCAACCAGGATACAAATCAAATTTACATAAATGGTGTGAAAAATGATTGTTAAAGTAAAAGGTAAAACGAAGTATTAGATGAGATTTCCTATATCAATGTTTCCCAACCCAGATCTTTAAGCACCACTGCCCTGCAGGTCTTAAACACTTCCTGCTCCAACACTTATTTACATCAATGAACTTCATCATCAAGTTCTTTGTAGCCTTTCAATGAGCTGTTTATGTCACTTAGGTATGTTAAAATAGGACACGCAGGACAGTTGTGCTTGAGGTCCAGGATTGGGAGAGACTGTCCTATCTAATACCTTACAGCTTTTGTCTGGTACTGTTTATTCCAAAATAGAATCAGAGGGAGATGAAGGCCAACCCAATGGCTATAAAGCAAGGGGCAGGGTACAACCTGGACAGGTCACCAATCTACTGAAGGGCCAGAGAGAAAAACAACCACTAATGTTCCACTCCAATTTCCAATGAAATGGAATAATCGGAGTTGCTTCTTTTGTTTATCTAGTGAAGCTTCAAACACATAATGGCCTCTTCACCAACTAAAGAGCATGAATAAGGAAAGGATAAAAGCATTTTGGTCTGTTCAAATATAGAACATAGACTCAGAGATTTTTCAGCCGATGTTACATAATGGAGATGCAGTGGATTAATCGTAGGTATCAGTAAAGACCTGAACACCTGCGAGCGCCGCATCACTGCCCTGATAAATTAACAGCCGCAATGCAGGTCCATCCTCTACCGCTCAGCACAGTTCATTTATCCAGAATGAGAGGAGGCCAATTTGTAATAGCTTCATTCATCAAAGACTCTGTCCAGAAGGAGGGTCTCTTTTTCGTCCCCAGGGGACTGCACAATCGGATGGTGAATACAGAGTATTGAACAAATTGAAAGTGAGGCGAAGAACAAAACCAAAGTACTGATATGTTAAAACTTCCCTTTCATTAGGACATTTTGGCATAGTACATAAGAAAAGGAAGTCACTCTCTTCCCTTTTTACCTTTGCTTTTTTAAATATTTGTTTTCCATCCCACACTTCTCTCTGCCTTGACTTTTACATTGTACTTTTTATCCGTAGCTTTTTTGTCAGAGTAGTGTCTTCAGGCCATGGGGTGAGTTCAGGATTCAAAATCCCTCCGGGAATCACTGTAATCACCTCAGTCCCTGAACACATCACCTCTCTGCCCTTTTCAGCTTTACCTCTACCTGATGAGAGACAAAAAGGTCTCATCGCTCTCGTCTGTTTGTTTTTGTTGCTGCACAGGTTCTGAGCCCCGTGGCCTTTTTTCTATTCATCGCTGTCAATCTGATTCTGTAATAAAAAAAACAGCAGCGGGGAGAGGTAATGTGACACTGTATCATCTTTTCATTTTTCTGCTCAGATCACATTTGAAAGGGAGGATTAAAACATCTACTGTCATTTTCCAAAGGTTCATGGATTACTTTTTATGAAACTGTGAACTTTTGTAATAAAAATATTATTTTTGCAGTATTTTGAATATGTATATATATATATATATATATAAATTCAAAATTGTCATTTGGTTCAAATTCATTAGAGAAAATGAAAAGTCCATAGACGTTCTTTTTGCTCAGTCCAGAGTCCTCATTAACAGCTGAACAACCTGTGGACTGCTTTGTTCGCTGCTTTGGAGGCCTGAGCTCTGCTGCTGCTTTACAGAAATTCCTCAAACACAAAATGATAAAAACACTGAAGAAGTAGCAGTGGAGGAAATGTTTCCGACAGCAACATGGTTTTCTTTTTGAGTTATAAGATTTATTTTTATTCAGGTTATCTTCATTAAAGGAGAATGGAAAATCTCTCATCCAAAGAAAAGAACCAGTTCATATTTTTACACATCTTTTAAACACAAAGTTTAAAATACTTTATTCTCTATCACATTTTTTCTCTTTGTAATCTTCTTTAAACGTTCAAATATAGTAAGAGAAAAGTTATTTGTTTTACAAAACTTAACAAACAAAAAAAAAAAACGTTCTATATCTAAAGTTAAGTCTAGAAAACCAAAAGAAAAATGTAAATAATTAAATACTTTTTGAAAATTCTGGTACAAATGTTTTGGAATATTTCAATAGACACAAGTATAAGCATATATATATATATATATGAATGTGTGAATGTGTGCAATATTCAGCTCTTATTACTCTTTATTAGTCTTAAATAACTTAAATAATAACTCTTGAAATAACAAAAAGTTTGAGCTGTAAGTAGAATAAAAATTTTAATTCTAATTCTATGTTTACTGACAAAGACCACTTTTTCAACAAAGAGCAATGACAACTTCAGTTTTTACAAAATACAGAACAAAAAAACCTAAACTGACATAAATATCAGCATCCTGCTCCGTAAAGGTCATGAAGCGAACGAGTAGGAGAAACTTTTACTGAGTATATTAAGGTTTTTAGCTTCCTTCTGCAGTGTTTTATAAAATCTTGCTATCTAATTATTGTAACAACTCCAACTGTGTAAATACCACATGTAGGTGAAACACCAGAATGCTTACGTATGTAACATTTACAGATAGCTTAATTCAACTCCATTAAAGAGTAGCTTCCATACACTGTTTTGCCTAATGTGCCCCACAAACATTTGTGCTTCTATAAAAAGTCAAGCAGGGTTGTTTAATTTTTTCATGTTTTCAGTAAGTAAAACAGAGGAAGCCGCTGATGTGTGTCTGTGCTCAGAAAACAGGTCGCAGATAATAGCAGGACTCTCTGATACGAGTCTGCTGCTGAAAATATCCTCCCAAAGCTGCAGTGTACGTTCAAACCGGCTCTGATCACAGACAGCACCAACTTTAACTCAAAACACCACAAACAATTTTTAGCACCGCTGAACAAAAAGGGTCTCCTTCAGCACCCTGATCAATGAACAACAGGAACAGGGCGTATACTGGATAGTTAATCTTGAGACTGCTGAGTCACTGTAAAGAACTATCATCAACAAAAAGGAAGGAACAGTAAAATTGATAAATATATTAAGCATTTAGCAATATGTTTAGCAGAGGAACATTAAAATATTTAGTACAATGTGTGTTAAATGTACAGTAATTTTTGTTATAACTTATTTATATATAAAAGGATTGTATAAATAAAGTTTGACAAATTGATCCACCATTTGCATAGATTACATGCAAATATCAATTCAGTTGTTCTACTTTCTTTATATCACAATAAGCAGCCTAAATTCAAATATGCTGCAGTTTGCCCTCCTTGTTAACACCCAGTGAAAGTCATACAGAAATAAACAATTTATAGCACTAAAAGTGCTTTTTCTGTACCCTAATGGATCATAGAAGCATGTAGTACATCTTCTTTCTGTTGGGAGATATATGCTCTGAATGGACCAAGGTCACAGCTGATTTCAGTAAAGGAGAAAGTGAAGATCATTTGATGAATTTGACCCTTTTTATAACTCAGTGCATCTAGGTTTTAACCAATATTGCACTGTAAAATTGTAGTTTTGTTTCAGCTGTTTTGTGTATATCACACACATCTTTTATTGTGTTACTTACTTACTTACCTGTGCAGAAACTTGGTACAAATGGATTAATTTGCTCTGAAATGATTTTCAGTTGAACATCCAAATATTTCAAACAGCCCGAACAAAGTGGTGGGAGTTAAATGTTGTGCATTGATGACTCTTTTTTTATTTTTCACAAAATAATTTTTACAAGTTTTAGCTGGTATATCCAGCATTTCGCATAAAAGCATGTTATCAAATGTTAGCATTTCAGAATTTTGGTTTCTATTATGGATTTTTTCTTTGCCATTTTCCAAAACCACCAGACTTAAACTAAGTTCAGACTGTAGGGCATTTTACTCAGTTTAAATTTGAATGCTTTTGATGTGCTTAAGATTCCCACAGGAGATCAAATACAAGTTGTATTTAATTGCAAATGTGAACAGACTCTCAAAAAAATCAAATTTCACAAAAAATCTGAATCTGAATTGAGAATTATGCCTTAAGGTCTCAATGTAGCCCAAGTCACCATAGTGTACATCCCATAATTTTATCTTTTTTTTTACCTAAGGTTGCTGGGATTTGCTCTTACAAAAATGAGCAGTAAGGTAATGTAATTTCATCACATTTATATTTTACTTTATGCAATATCCTTACACCACGTTTATTTAAACTACTTTTCTCTAACCAGGTTGAAGAATGCTAGTTAGTAATGATGAAAACACAAGTAAACAATTTATAAATATGTGAAAACAGAAGTGTACTGCTAAATGAGAAAGTAGTTTGAAGGCATAAACATCCTCAGACACCAAATAATAAAAGTTTATTATAAAAAATCTGTAAGGACTCCAAGGCTTTTAGTAGAAATCCCACTGACCATCTGTATCAGCTCTTTCTATAGAGGGCGTGCAGTCACATGATCCCCAATGTTAAAATTGCCATTTTGGACGGCAAGTGTCCAGTGATAACCACTGCGTGTCTAGCATGCAATATAAAGCATGGATTACTCAGAAACACACTCACACAGCGAGTATCTGTGGAAGGTACGCAACAGAAACCTCTACCTAATAATGTCTCAGTAAGTTTATGACAGAACCTCGAAGAATTACACTTGAATACCCATCACTAAACGCTCCATATCCATCTGTATCAGTCAGAATGTGCCGTTTTTATGTGAAATCTACGACCAGAAATAAACAGACAGTGCCCAGATACATTATTTTTTATTTCATAGTATTTGTGAAACCACAACACAAAAGAAATAGAAACTCATAACATACATTACCAGCTGCTGCAGACTGGGCTGCAGCTTCGTGGCCACAGCCGGTTAGCTTAACAACGTGTCATGTTGACAGATATTATATACCAAATCACTTCCTGTTAAAACTTTTGATTTTTTAGGTTAAAAAACCATTAACATATTAATAATTGATTTAATATTTATTTCTTTTAGAAGTGATCATGGTTTAAGCGACATAGTGTCCTTTAATGTGTCCATTTGAAAAAAATTATTAGACTTCACAGAAGCAACCGCATCTCTGTGTTGTCCATTATTTCTGAGTATGGACATCTCATTGGCCATTATTCCATACATAAGTAGTTTGATATAAAGTGTTGACAGCATAATCTGCTGGTAGGGCTGGTTCCCAGTCCTCTCATCTCACAGCTGTAATCCATTTGTCTCGCTGCGTGACACCGGGAATCAGTAGAACGGGTTTTTTTTGGTCCTGCCTATTAGGCTGCTACACCCGAATGCAAAACATAAAATCACCCCCACACACTACAATCTGGCCTATTTTAACTGGTTTGAGATTGTACTACTTGCCGTCCAACATGACGAAAAACAGAAGTCAAGTGACTCATTGATGTCAGCTGCATGTCCTCTATAACACAAAAACATATTGAGACTTGCTAGTATTCATTGATATGAGCTGCAATTAAGTCACATTCAGTCACTTCTGACTCAACTTTGACTCAAAAGGACTTCAAACTTCTCATTGACTTGTTGCAAAACGCTATTTGATAGTGAACGAGAATGGATTTAAAATTTCTTAGATATTACGTTGCTGTAAGGTGACAGTATGGCCGATTACTTTATACAGGTAAAACCAACAAGGAAAAAGACCTGAGATTTGACCTGGACTCACAAAAGATGACTTGTGAACAATGGTATGTAATCTGGTTTAGCATAAACAATAAAAGAGGGAGAAGTGCAAAATGAGGGGTAAACATGTTTGAAATAGCCTACGCGCTTTCTCCAAACAAGCTTTTCCGCTGATTTGTCTGGATGTTTTCTTTTCTCCACAAATTATATTTTAATAATTGTGAAGGACGTGTATCAACTGTAATTGTAGGAAATCAAAGGTTGTGTATGAAAAAGAAATGTAAATGAGAGCATATATAAAAATCTCTCCCTCCAAAGAGAGAGCAGCAGGGGATTCTGCAGAGGCTCTTTTGCACTGAAAAACAACTGCTTTGTTCACCAGGAGGGCCTGTAAATCCCTGCAGAGCCCACTGACTCCCTCCAGCTGTTGTCATTGTCTCCATATGGCAGAACCAAAAAGAGAAGACAGCTGGTGATGAAACATAATGCAATTCGGGATGATCCCATCTGTGATGGAACTTCACCACCCAGATGAAGAGATGTGGAGGATTTAGAAGAAAGCTGCAAGTATCTTTATTGAACATGCGTTGTGTTTACCTGCAGTCCCAGCAAAGGTTCTGTATGCTGTACAGCGATTTCACAGTGAATGCAATTCATGAAAAACACCCATACACTAAAAATTACTAACAAAATAATGAGCAACTACAAACTAAAGTCTTGTTCGAAAGATGGTTGAGGGTTCAAGTTGAAGCCTGTTTGTCAATTGCTGTCAAGACAGTTTGGTCTTTGAGATTTTCCAACAATCAGTTTCAGCCTAAAGAAGGATGTGGAGGCTTACTGTCAACGCAGGCTGGTCTGGCGCGTGTTGTCCCAGCAATCTGTCCCTTCCTGCAGGCACAACGGGCTGTTTGTCGAGCAATGGTCCTCCTGGGCTGGCTGCTGTCTCGGTCCAGAGTTACAATCTCACAAGTCCCTGCCACCAGCTGACCTGAGGGAAGCAATGAAAGAAATCACATGAATTTAGACTGTAAGATGTTATATTTGATTTTAGTTTTTTTAACTGACAAATGTAGATTCACTACAACGAACATTATTTTTATTGCCGATTTTGTTATTCGGTCAAACCGGCTTAATTATTTAAATTATTTAAAGTAGACATTTTCTATTTAATTATTATTATTTATGTTGATTTATTTAAACATTTTCAGTCTTAACTTAATCTTAAAAGTTTACCCAATGATTTTTGATAATTACAGCAGTTATTTTGAATTATTTTTAGTTGAATTATATTATATTATTGGTTTAATTTATTTAATTCCTAAAAGTAAACCTTGTGATTCCCAGAGTCCCTATATGGGAGAAATAGAATTCAGCTATCAGGCAACCTCTCTTAAGGAACCAGATCCCAGTGTGGGTTTAGGAGGCAGACACCCTCTCTACCTTTAAGATCAAGCTTAAGAGCTTTCTTTTTGATAAATCTTGCAGTTATGGGTTTTTTATGTCTCTGCTGCTTTCCTCCATTTGTAAATAAATGACAGTATCGTCATCATTTACATACAGCATTTCTCCTTCTTTGCTTGTTTTCCTGGATAAACATTGCATGTGCATGTTCTTTCCTGTCTTCTCCATCCCGTGGCAAATTGCTGCCCTCCTTGAGCCGGGTTAAAGATTAATCAAATTCTGTTGGTTCTCCTTAAACTTTTTACTCTGAACTGGCTCAAACTGATGTATCTGGGAAGGGCCCTCAACTAAAACTAAACTGAGAAGATTGTCTTATTGGAACTGTGGTCTCTGGTTTTTACATACGAACCAATTGGCCTCCTGTAGGCCAAAACCACCTAATAGATTTCCTAAGGGTGAAATATGAACTTAAATTGTGAACTGTCAGACTTCATAGGCTGGCTAGTGAATCTGTAGGAAACAAGTCATCTTTATCATAACAATTGATATCTCCAGAGAAATTTCCACTGCTGGATTTAGAATTTTAATATGATCAGGTTGATCAGATCGGAACACTGTGGGATTACAACACCTGGGAATCTACAGTGAATTTATCTTGTATTCTTTGTTTGGGTTTTTCTTTTTTTTGGGCCAATAATTCTGGGCTTTAGCTGTTCACTTAGGGATAACTTTGCCATTACAGCTTCTATCTCCCAACACTAAATTTATAACATTTATAATATTTCTGGATCCAGACTGTGATCCAGTTCACCCCAAAATGTAATCACAATTGTATCCCTCCAAAACCGTTTTTGTCACCTAAAAAAGTCAATTAAATTATTTTCCATCAAAGTATGATTCTGTTGGATTTGTGTTAATATGGGATTGACTTGCATTTGCGTTGGATGTGGATTAAAAGCTAGCATTGACGTGATCAAAATTAGCCATGTCTCCATCGTGTAAATCTTATTAAGTTCACTTTCTACTTAAAGACAAACCTGATTCCCTAAATTTGATTAATGTTTACAATTTAACTTTGCTTTTCCCATTTATTGTGATTATTTTAAAACCTTATGACTAGGCTTGCATGGATGTTCTTCTGTATATGTTTAACACTGTAAATGTGATGTAAACTTTAAATCTTCTCTAGATTGAGTCCGGCGTGTTTTCGACACGTAATGTCATAATTTAGCTTTCCCAGATATTACTGGAGAGACACAGTTCAGCTGAACTCTTCTCACATTTGAGAAATTCACGTGATTGCAAGAGGCCTAAAGGAAGACTCAGGATTGGCAAGTTAACATAATAAAAAAATAATGTAATGAGGGGCTCCTCTTGATCTTTTATTGGCGATTGTGTAAGAAACGCTGTTCTCATCATTATTAATTTATTATTAATAATACAAGCACATAACTATCTTTTAAGGGTTAATAAAGAATTGCTAACTTGAAGTTAATTAGCTTTAATTAGAATAGCTTCATAATTAATGTGTTCTCTCAGGATTTGATTTTCTTTAGGGAGAAATATGCTACCTGGTTCCATCAATGTTGTGCCATCTTATGCACACCTGTTTCACCATATGTTGTGCAAATGTTAGTGACTAAAGATAAAGCTTGTCACTAGCATGTATTGTGCAGGAATAAACTTGTAAAGTGTAATGAAGAGATTAAACTTATTATATCAAACAGGGTCTCAGGGGATTTTTTAAATGTTAAAAAGGAAAATAATTTCCATCCACTGTTTTTCTGAATAAATTAGCATTTCTGTCAGTAACATTGCAGCTTTGGAGCCCAAACAGGAAGTACAGTATAATTCCAACTTAATAGGTTTGAATACAGCAAAGTGGGGTGCTCATAATCTAGAAAAAAAAATTTAGAATGGCAGGATGTGTATTTCTAACCCATCCTGCTTGTAGGACTCCAAAGAAACAATACTTAGATCCAGTTAGGGTATCACAAGGTTGATACTACCCGATACTAGCATGTGATTGGCCATGAAATGTCCCTTCTCTGCCTGCTGAGCGAGGGCCTCACATAGGAATAGGACAGGAATTGGCTCTTCTTGTTCACTTTAAAGATGATTCAATATTTCATCACCTGCCAAAGTGGCTTTTAAGCTTTAATGTATGCCTGCAAAATTCCATTTGAACCCCCATTGGACTAGTTAACAGCAGATGTAAGGTCCTGAAAGTAAATACTACTACAGGACTTTTCTGCACTACTATTACTACTACTACTACTATCCAAGTGGAAGCTCCTTTTTTTTCTTTTTTTTAAAAAGCTTGTCCAGCAACAAAGCAGGCAGAATGATGGTCTGGCTATTGTGTTGTGCTGAGCAAATATACTTTGCTAAGAGGAGGTTCATGTATAAATGTACAGAGATGCTCTTGGTGATCAGAGCTCTTTTTTATTTTTATTTTAAATTACCACCACATTTTATTACCTCCAAATGGTAGCCCTTTTCAGCATCTTTCTACAATATCAAGTATTGTTGATGAATAAAATCACTTCAAGTTTAGTCTTGAATTCTGAACATGGGAAATGAACTAGATTTATTCATAATAACAGAAGAAGCATGAGAAAATGATGTAGCATAGAATAAATTCATTACAGTAAATCAGGAAACCTGTTTCCCTTTTTCAGTGCACACCCATTTCTGTGTTCAGTTTTCACTTTTCTCTCTATGATGATGACACAGCAGGATTTTTTTCCTTGAAATGAGATTAAACTTGTATGCTGATAGAGAAAACACATCTCACTACAGTCTCCATATATGCATGTGTGCTTATGCATGGTTCCCAGATCCTGTAGCTCATTCCTACAAACAAATGTATAATTATTTTTTTAAATAGATCATTCTATGTGGGATAAGACAACGTCAATTAATATTGTCACTAACAATTCTGCTTTTCTGTCAGTTCTTAGTGCAGCTGAGGCACAAGCTGATGGAGGAATGACTGTTTTGAGAGTTAAACCTCATCATTTAGTGGCTGGATTTAGTCGCTGTGGTAACAGCAGAAGCATCTCCTGCATGCTAATGAACTGTCATCAATAGGGCCATGGATTGTGCCCTTTCCATGAGAGGATCTGACTCACAACAGAGCAAAGAAAAAAGAAGTACCAGTTCAGAGCGATGAGGTCCGCTGGGTCAGAGCAAGAAAAACAATGATGACGACATCAGCAGCAGGAGCTCATTAAAGATGAGCCTTTCTGGGAGATCATTCAGTATTTTCCCTGATTTGGCAGCTGCCTCTTTCCAACACGCAACGTGTTTTTAAAACCTTTTTTCTAGATAGTCAGGACAAGCAAGCAAAAGGAAAAATTCCCTCGTCATACAAGATCTTAACAAATGTGATCCCTGAAGCAGGAAAAGAGAAGGTCTAAACATGACGAACGAGTACAGTATGGTATGGTTTTATTTTAAACAACTCAAATATAATCTTTAATTGAACTAAACTCAAACAAATTTGTAGTTTGTAACGCACAGGTGGTACTCTCAGTTCTTGTGTAGTCAATAACAGGTGGCAACTAAAGCAATTAAACAAAGCTGAGGAAACTTCGGTAATGCCAGTTCAGAAAATGTTAGTAAATAAATGAAGGATGATAATTTGGTAACAAACTGACCTGGTAAGTTACTTAGAAGAAAAGAATGGATAGCTCTGCATTTTATCTATTGGATAATGTTTGGTTTGCTGCATTTCTGTTAAAACGTTTAGCATCTACATAGAGATTTTTTCCATTTCAGCTCAAACCACACAGGATGGATGTGCTAGAATGATGCTTTTTTATAAAAAAAGATATGGAGGAGAAAGTCTTACTTTTAAATGGTTCCATAACTTCCCCACTACCTGACAGTGTTTATGTAATATTCTGCACGAGGGCTGAGTCTCCCCTAACTTTCAGTCCTAGAGACGTCCCTGGTGTAGGGCTTTTTAAGCCGGCTAATTCTACGTGACAAAAGTTGTTACTAATCTCACAAGTACTTCCTCTCCCCAAATCTTTCTTTATATGTGACATTTATCTCCTTGGTTTAGACTAGCAGTGGTTTTTGTGGTTTAAAATGTAGGTGACATGGCAACGGGGCATTAAAAATATAGATTTGTTCCTACAATTAAAATGCCGCCATATTTTCTCTTTATTACAGTTTCATATATATATAAAAAAAAAATTATTTGGCAATCAAAAATAACATTTACTTTTTCTTTCACTGCCTGATTAGACCAAAAACATTGGATATATTTAAGGTACTGAAGAGCTTTGGGTAAGAGTAAAAACAGCATTCTCCATGGAAGAGATACTGCAGATGCTGTAGGGCTCCTAATGGTCAAACACTGATAAGCAGGACAGCAGACTCAGGAGTTATGTCAACGCATGTAATGAAGATAAAGTTGTGTCTTTTCTTTGAAAACTTAAGTTTTCCTTTTAGCCTCACAAGGAGCACAAGCACAGCTCATTTAAAAAGATCCAAGGCTTTATAGATGGTTTTTTTCTCATGCAGCTCCAGCACAAACCAGCAGGATCTCCTCAGGTTTTTTCCTTTTTCCTTTTCTTTCAGTTATTTTCTCACAGCATCCCGACTCAAACTGATGGAGAGGAGCCGCCTTAATGTTTTTGTTCTCATGTGCTGCAGCAGATGGAGATTTGAAAAAGTGTAACAATGGACGGCAGCTAATGAGCAGAGATGTGCTGCTGCTCTGCTGCTTTCTCCAGTTACCATGTGATACTTCTTAGCTAGTGGCATCTCTGAAATAAGCTACACGCTGAGTGAATCCCAGTCACCGGGCTTCACTTTCTGTAGCAGCAACGTGTCTTATGGCAGCGCCTTTAAAGCTTCAGGGTGATTGAAATAAACCATTTGACACATGGTGTTAAATAAAAACGATGAGATTGACTTTGACACAAATTTTTTCGGGGGATTTTGTCCTTTTATTACATTTCCAGCATACTCCCAGTGAGAGTTGTTAAATCATATAGGTTGTTGTCTTTCAAGACAAAGTACTAGGTTAAGGTTACTTGTACCTACACTGCTTTACTGGCTAACTGGCTCTACTCGACCCTGTTAAGGTGGTTTTCTATTACAATTATGGACCCTCTAATGCAAGAGGGATCCCTGGAGCAAAGGCATCTCAAAATGTTCTGTGATGCCATTTACATGCAACACAGTTACAATGGAGGCCATTACTGTTCATAAGCTGGGGTCGGAAAAGTAATGACCAACCTCCTGCAACAGGACCTGAGCGGAGAGGAGCCTTTGTCCAGGATGGAAAAGAGAGATGCAAAAACATACAACAGGCTCTGATAGATGCAGCCCTTCTTCAGAAAAAGTTTACATATTTGTTCTGCTCTCATCACTCAACTGTGAAGATGAAGGATAAATTATATCTTGAGCAGACATTTCTATTTATATTGGTTGAAAATTGTCACATTAAATGAAAATGGTAGAATTAATTTATTGAAAAGCTAATTCTAGTGTTAAATCGTTGCAATTATATGTTTATTGTGTTACACTACATTTTCCCGCTGTATGCTGATGCATTTTTCTCTGCCTAGGATTCTAAACCAGCATCTTATCAACATTAAAAATGACCTGATGTTGTCCAAAGTGCAGTAAAATTTAGGAGTGGCTCTTTTCCAACCAGCATCTTCAAACAAAATATGAAATCATGATGAAACCACTAAAACATTTAGGGGATCGTTCAGTAAAGTTTAGAGCAAATATACATGCAAACATAAACAATAAACAGACAGTTGGCGGTTGTCGATTAAGAGGCTGCTGCCGTGATCGAAGCTGCAGACTGTTTGACAGATTTCCCACCCTTCCACTTAAACCCACTCTGCCTGATTTGGGTATATGACCATCAACCACAAACCAGAGAAATGTCTGTAACTTGTCTTTGGGCCACAGTGAGTTTCCTGGCAGTCATTTACCACTTAAAGACTAAAGAACAGTCTTCTTCTGATAATTAGCAAACAACTATGTGATAATACCACTGTTACAGTCACACAGCAACTGTTGCCATTGGTATTTAAAATCCGAGTTAGGAGTTGCGACCTGCTGACATCACAACAGCCTGTAGATGTTGCAGTTTAAGCCTGACTGCTTGGAACCTCAGTGAAGGAGGTACTGCATAATTATGTACTCAGTCCAGAAGACCTCAAGTGAAAAAAAGCTGAGACTTGTGGAGTCGGGTAGGTACAAATAGAAAAAGTGCTGAATGTGCTAGTTTTCTTTTTGAAAAGTAAAATATACATTTAAAAATTTGAACTTTTATAATCAAATTTCTGAGTGATTGCAAAATAAAATCTAAAACAATGTGATGCTATCCCTTTTTGAAAATAGAAGTAAAACAGACTTCTGTGCACTAAAAGACATTATGAGTCAGATTTAGATAGACTGTAAAAAACTGCATGTCTTATTAAAATACTTTTAACTGTGTCCTTTCTCCAGGTGTTGACATTGGTATGTGATACCCTTAAATTGATCCCTCATTCTGGATTTTTCTTTTGGGTACAGATGGGTGCAGCGATACCTTCTGCAAAATCTGCGAATATAAAAAAGCTGGAAGAGAGACTGTGAGACTGTCTTCATCTGAACAAACGTCCACATCCTGATTATTTGTGCGACACTATTGTCTGCCAACAAACCAATTTAGGAGCCTCTACACAGGACAACTGCTCCAGGAATGTGCCTACTAAATGTGATTGTGCATCAGTTTAAGGATGAGAAAATTTGGGAAAAAAAAAAAAAGTTTTATCTCCATCAAGCTGTCTAATGTCCATTTTAAAACTTTACATTACATTGTTTACATTTAGTTGGGAAAATTCTGTAATAAAAAAAAAATCAATAAAATTTCATTATGTTAATAAATTGAAGTCATGTAGAAATGTCTGTGATGACATAAAGCTTTGACCAAAATTACACACTAATCAGCTATTCAAATTACTGCTACGCATCAAGCTGATTCATTTTATCCCATGACTACTTCACTGACTCATCATGATACTTCCCCACATATGATCCAAAATAAAAGCACAGTCTTCTTCTCACTGTTTCCAGAGCCACGTGCATGACATGGAAGACCTAAAACAATCACACAAATCATGCAACTGCTGCCGACTTAAGCATTGTTGCTCGATGCCTATTCGCAACGTTCAACAGTTCACACTTTTTGGAAAGCAGTGTTTTCACAAAGGCTGTTGCCATTCAACTCATCTCATCTCATCTTTGCTTAGAGGTCAGCAAACTGAAAGTGTTAGATGGTTTTTAGGTATTCCTGGTTATTTTTATTAGCTTAGTCTTTAGCTTGTTCTTAAAAGTAGACATGGACTCTGCAGACTGAATAAAGTTTTGCAGTTCGTTCCACCACTGAGGAACAACAGAGGAGAAGAGTCTGGCTAGTGATTTAGCTCCGTGTATTGGTGGTAACGCAAGGCATCTTTCACTGGTTGAACGTAGCTGTCGAGGGGGAGTGTAGCTAATTCACAAAATCTAATAAAAAGACACAATACCAAAGTATAGTAGTATTAAGCTTCAGTTATGTTCTAATAACTATTGTTTTTTTGTCCTAAGATGGAGACTGGGACCCAAGTACACCAGACTAACAAAGATGAACCACAGAAGGCTGTACAAAAATATATTCATAGTTAATTGTTTACGTCTGTGCTTATGACTTTTAATTAACTTTAAATATGTTTAATTTAAAATTTTTATGTAAAAGCAAAGGTATATATAATGTAGGCTTATCATAAAAAAGGTCATCCCAGATAAAGAATATTGTACTTTTTCTTTAGCACACCACAGAAAAGAGCTAAATTCAAGGACAGATCAGTTATACAGGTACATCTCAGGAAATTAGAATATTATGAAAAAGTTCAATATTCTTCATCAGTCATTTCAGAATGTGAAACCCATATATCATATAGATTCATTACACATAAAATCAAACATTTCAACCATTTATTCCTTGAAATATTGATAATTGTGGATTTTACACAATGAAAACCAAAATGCAGTGTCTCCAAAAATTAGAATATTGTAGAAAACTTCATTGTTGGAGAGCTATAGTGTAAGACCCTGATCAACTAATTAACTCAAAACACCTGCAAAGGTATCCCGAGCCTTTAAATGCTCTCTGTCTGGTATTCTAATTCTAATATAAGTCTTATATTCTAATATATTTATATATATATATATATACCTCATAATATTTCCTGAGATGTACCTGTACTGAAAAGCTTATTAATCTCTATCCAGTGCTATTTATTTTTCTCTTGTAAAGCTGTGGATCAGTTGTAATGAGGAAAAAAATGTGTTTTTACCCAAAACTGATAAGCAATACAGATGAGTATTTATTTGTCCTAAAGTATGGAAATGCAAATGCATCAGCTGCAGAAAAATGATCTATATTTAAACTAAAGAGTAGAAAATGAAAAACACAGTGACCCTGAGATAATCAAACCACGGCCTGGAGGAACCCAATACTTACATGTATTTTAAATAAAATAAGGTGGAAACAGATTATGATTACTTTGGGAAATAATGAACAGTGGAAACTGCATGTATCAGAGATGTAACAGAAACAACATGGTATATAAATCAGTTCTACCTTTTTAATTTTTTGTGTTGTTAAAATCGGACTTACTGGCTGTGAATACAAGTCAAAATATAATGAAATTCAATTATTTCCTTTATGGGACAAATAAATGGTTTTACTCTAAAGCTAGCATATATCTCTCCACAATAAATCCACTAATTGCTTTTATTTTTAATCAATGAGTCTAATTTTCTAACTTTGTTGAAAATAAGTCACATTTTATATCTACAATATGTTCTTTATGACTTGTGGTGAAAATACGATCAGCTTTGCTATGCATATTGCTTAAATATGCATAGCATGCTTGAAGTGATTGACAATATATTACCTATTGATCAGGGAAAATTGCCCACAAAAGACTTTTATAACATGCATGAAAAAAACAAAAACATTATAAATATGAAATACTCGAGTAGAGTATAATAAATCCTTTGTTCTTTCAGACAATAAAGCTCACTTT
Source organism: Kiunga ballochi (assembly GCA_037177335.1). Taxonomy (NCBI): domain Eukaryota; kingdom Metazoa; phylum Chordata; class Actinopteri; order Atheriniformes; family Pseudomugilidae; genus Kiunga; species Kiunga ballochi. Next base: position 7,371,848 of record JBAMIG010000010.1, on the reverse strand, counting down.
ATTCAGGGCCACAGGTGCCATCATGCATCTATTTTCATGGCTGAATTATGGTACGAAGTACAGCATGTGCCACACTAAGCAAACAATTTAAATAATGAGCCGTGGAAACAGCCTCTCGCCAGACAAGGCATTTGTTTATACTGACATTTTCACAGCAGATTTGATGTGTCTGTGTGTTGTCTGGACGATGTAAATTTCATGTTTGGAGAAGCTTTTGTTTCACGCAATCAATTCTCCTCAGTGATAAACCTCACCTGTGGGGCAGGGGTAGCGACAACGGCATTATGTCTTCATCTGTTTCCACAACTGGCAGCAAATCTCTGCTTTGAAGCAGTGTGTGAGCATTCATGCTGTTGTGTTGTCTGACAGCTGCTGCTTTTGACCTCTAATAGTCAGGATTTGTAACAGTCCTGCTTTCAGAAACAATGAAAATGAGCACAGTGGCCTGACAGAGCAGTAATATCATGAAAAATTATTTGTCTAAACTTATCAATAACCTTTGATTAAATAAACCTTTATTTGCAGTAAAATTTAGAAAAATGCATTTCTTATTTCATCTTAAATCAAGAATACGGTTAATTTAACAGGTTACCTTGCTAAATTAGTAAATATATTCAGTATAATATATTTTTAACCATCTATCATTTCTACAGCTTCATCCAATTCAGGGTCACAGGTAGCTGGAGCCTATCCAGCAATCATCGGGCGATAGGCAGAGTACAACCTGGACAGACTGGCAGTCCATCACAAGACAACACAGAGAGACAAATAACCAGTCACACACATATTCATGCCTAAGGACAATTCCAAAAGACCAATCAATCTAACTTGCCTGTCTTTGGACAGTGGGAGGAAGCTGATGTACCCAGAAATCTAAAAAAAAAACTCAGGGATAACATGCAAATGCCACAAGGCTACAATGCTTTATATATACAAACTGTGTGTGTGATTATATTCAATTACACTATATATATATATATATATATATATATATATATATATATATATATAGTGATCAATTTTACATATATTTAAGATGTTTAATCAATTCAAATAATTGACAGGAGTAAGATTAGTTGATTTTAAATTATGAATGTCTTAACTTCTGTTGTTTATCCACACCTTATTTCTTCAGAAGATGTTTCAGTTGTTTTTGTTGTCTTAGGAAAATGGCTAAAACACTACAATTCAACGGCTTTTTTCTTCTATCAAACACCAATAAGCTTATCAAGTTCAATGTCTTGCCCAAAGAAACTGAAACAAGCTAAAATAAGTCTACCTGCAGAGCCTCGGCCATCACCTTTAAAATACTTGCATGTAGTATACAAATATATTCGATTCACAGCAAATACTGCATACAAAAGTTTAAAAAAATGTAAAAATGTTTTATAAAAGGATAGATTATTCATTGTATTATCTCCAACTTGTCTGGTATCAATAATTATGCTCCATTTAAGTCCCCTTTCTTATTCTAATGCTCCTTTTGAACTTCAGCAAGTTATCTTGATCACTTCTGTATAATTAAGCATATTACGTTGATATCATGTGATTGCTTGAAATTTGTGTGAACACAACATTGCATAATTTTGTGTTATGAAACTCTGATTCTCCGATTAAGGACACAGAATTCTTTAAGAACATATCTGTAGCTGTCATTGCATTGTCCCAAGGCTGAGAAACCACACTTTACAACCCCTTTTCAGCCAGAATCATCATTTTGTAGCAGTGTTTTGCATTTTGTCTGCATTATACCTGATCTCAACAACCTGGCTGTCTTGAACACACATTGTGGCCTAAATAGCTAGATAAATCAAGAGGATATTGTTAGAGGACAAGAGGAAAAGAGAGCAAGAAGCAAAAAAAGACATAAGTGCTCTGACTTTTACTGGTTAGAGAGAGCTCAGAGAAGAGACAGGATGCGAAATAGATGTCAGGCATACCAAATAGTGGTGGCTGTTGGTGGAAATGGCAAAGACTATAAAATAATGTTTCAGCTATTTACAAAACTTCCAAAGTAGTTTTGTTTATTGTGCTGTTTGTGGAAATGCAGCTTGCTTCAAAACCTTTTTTTGTTGGTTTTGGTTTAGTTTTGGTTTGGTTTGATTTTAAAACCTTTGCTTTTTAATATATTTGCTTATAGACTTCTTTTCATACGGTACTATTTAAATTATTAAAGGACATATTGTCAAGTCTTTAGGTATCAACACTTGCTTCAATGCAACACTGCTAATCATATTTAGAAAGGGTTATGTTCCATTTCACCTTTGACATGACTTTGTGTCTTTGAATCCTGTAATCCATTTTGCCAATAATGTTTTTCTGTGAGATAACTGAATATGCTGTCTTGAGACTTAAGGGGATTTCTTCAAGTGACCTTTGCGTCTGACTGACTAGTGATGATTAAAACATTTAAGCTCTTGTGGTGTCATTCACACCTTGAGAGCTGTGAGGTCACATGTGTGTCACAAAGCCATCCAACCATCCTTTAGGTCAATAGGGTTACTGTTAACTTCGCACTTACCCTTACAAAAGGTCTTTACACGCAGCTGCACATACAACACTGCCCTATTCTTTCTATCTTATACCCTTATCCACAAATCAACAAAGTTTTCTACAATTTTTAAACAATTATTAAAAATGTGAAAATAAAAAAGTAAATACATTTTTTGAATTTTTCCTCTTAAAATAGGATGGACCATCGTTTACTTTCTCGTTCACTTTAAGATTGCTGTATAATAATAAATGAAAAATTATGCTTTTTTTCCATAGGAACATTTTAAAAACATAAATTACATTCATACAATCTATCTTTCTATCTATAATATTTTGTTGTCTTTTAGCTTCTGTGCTTTAAATGATTCTATGACTTGGTTTTATGTTGCCGGTAAGGCCAATGTTCTTTCTATAGTTTCTGCAGTTACTCACTACAATGACACTTGTGTTTTACTGTTTTACACAACCTACAGCCCCAAAACAGTTCCCCTAAATTACAGCAGAGTAATTATAATTACCCTGTGAGAGAATGTTTGAGAGGGAATAAAGAATTGATACAGAGACTATGTGCTGAACTTCAAAAGACAAGTCTTAAGAAGTCAGCTTAATGGCAATAAAAAGATCTGGGCCATCAACAACTATGTCCTGCTAGAAATCAGATAAAGTGGTAAAAGGAGGAAATTCAGACCACAGATGTTAAGACTCAAAAGCTGCTCCCCATAGATGGAGGATTCCAATCCAAGAGTCTAGAGGCTATAAGCTGAGAGCAAAGAGGGAGACTGAGGACTAGTGAGCATCAGGGCCACTATTCAAGAATTAATATCCAAGCTCCATGAACACATGAGGATGATGGCCCCAATGGACAAAGTACTGAGTGAATGTCTCATGCTCTGGAACCAGGAAGAGAACAAAATGGAAGAACCTTCATGGGATGTACCACTGACAGATAGTCAAAGTGGCCGACATGAAAAAGTCTTAGCAGTGGCAAGAGAGCCTTGGACAGAAGGACAGCACAGAAGCACAAATTACCATAGCATAGGAGCAAGCCACGAGCACCAGGATCATTGAGATTCAGATGTATCATGCTAGGCAGGTCTTCAGGTGCAGACGGTGCAAAGAAACCTCTGAAACTATCTAGCTTCTCCCATAAGGGTACAAGATACCGGCAGGCAAAGAATACATGGAACAGAACAGCTAAGTAGTGCACTGAAAGAACTGTGCCGAATATGGACTGTATATAGACTCCTAAGTCTCAATGGGAAACACTTCCCAAAGAGGTGGAGAGAAATGCCATAGTGATGAATGCTGCCTTCCAAAATGATGGAAATATCAGTAAAAAGGAACACAAAAAAATAGAAACTTTCCAAGGCCTGAAGGAAGAACTGGAGAAAGGAAAAAGGAACAACTTAATAAAAACATAAAACCAAAAGTTAATACAATGATGTGAAACAAATGAAGATGAAGTTATAAATAAAGTTCCCATATCTTTTACTTTAGCATTATACTACTACAGAGAATTCTGTTCTGAAATATTAATGTGGGACTTTAAATATCAGCACACTTGCTGACAGATCCCATCTTGTTTTGGGAGACCGATGGGGATTTGGACTTTTTTATCAGTTGAGGTTTCACACTCACAACTGGCTGATTTCCCTTATCCAGATGCATTTATTCAAATCCAATTACACCCTCTGCAGCATTTTGCTCCCTTAATTTCGGTTAGACTTTTCTTTTTCACATCTGACGATTTTCTCTCTTATTCAGATGCCGTATGTTTATGATTCCCATGAATATATGCTCAACTTAATGGAGCATTGAAAATTTATTTGGACTCTGAAGGCTCCTTAGGTAAGCTTCTGCAGGCACTGCAGTGTGTCTGCTGCATCAGGCTTGTTTCCAGGGTCTAAATGAGTTCATGAGCAGGCAAAGAAAAGAGAAACTGTAAATACAAATTATAAAAGAACCCTCAGATTGTTTTTCATTAAAGCTTTTCACACTGAGATGATCAGACTAATACAAACATAAGCTTTTATGGTATTCCTTGTTGTTTTAAAGAAAACGTTTCCCTGTTTTTTCTGACACCTTGATGTAATTTGAACCGACAAACCAGGCCTCTTTCCAAAGTAGAGCATCACTGGGAAACCACACCTGCTCTGTTTGAGCTATGATGGATGAATTTCAATGAGCAGCTGCTGGAGTTTATGATTTCCTTTTTTTGCACCAGCAAAAATACATTGAAGACAAGAGTCAGAAACACCTTCTGTTTCCATAAGAGGAAGCTGCTGAATAAACACTGAAAATTTGTTTTTAACCCAGAAAGTAGATTCAGTCTCATCACAGACTCGGAGGAACTTTAATTGTGTGATCTTTATCTAATAGGATGTTAAAAAAATATATCATAACAAAGGTAATGTTCAGCAGTTAGGGCAGCAGGATATTCTGGAGACCAGGAAGTTGTGTGAGGACAGGTTTGACAGGCATAGCGTCTATCCTTCTGCAAAAACTTTAATTATTGTTTTAAGGGAAATTCTATCATCACTTCTAACATCTTATACTGACGTCATGTCGTTTCACTGCAGATTGCCAAGTTTTTGCAAACAACAAGCCAGAAAGTTCTTGTTCAGCAAAAAACATAATGGCTAAAATACACACAGAGTTGGATGAAGAACACACTACCCTAGCAGTAGTCTCTGAGGAGGTAATGGCCAAATATTTCAAGGAGGCAGATGAGGCTCCAGCGAAGAGACTTAAAAAACAATTTCATATTATCATGACATACAGAAGAAATGAAGACAGTGTGCTTGGATGCCAGTCTGCAACACTGAAAAGGCAACAGATGATTGTCAGATGAACCTGCACACTTTGAAGGATTGGTTAAACTGAGAAACAGATCACGCAGAAACAATCTGCTCATTTTCAATCTCAAAGGTTTGGAAAAGGACAGCACTCTCACATACTGTATCTCACAGAGAAGATCCTGATGTGATTCACTATCTTGGCAGATTTTTTCCCAAAGCTAGTGAGATGTCACCGCCTCAGGCGACCAACTGGACGCCGGTCCAATGGGAGACAACCTGCCCCCTAACTGATAATGAGTTCCTCTGGAAGGGACTGTGTCCTGAATGCAGCCGGGGAAAATCCTCCTACTGCGGATGGCTGTGCGAAGCCACTGCAGCAGGACATTAGCCGGAGTTACAAACTGATGAACGAGGCTTGTGTTTAGGGCTACAAGGCATTTCCACTGCTACAAAGCCCGTCAAGGAGAATACAATTTATGAAAGTTTGTGTATCCATTAATACATTTTCTATTTATTTTTATGGCCAAAGGATTGATTTTGGACAGGAATGGTCAAGTTGTGTACTGCAAATGTCTGAAGAAATGTATGTGTGTAATCTAATTAGCATGTGTTAATAAAAATATATACATTTGAACTGGCTTTAATGAGAAACTAAATAAAAAAAGGCAGACATAATTGAAAAAAATATAGCAAAGCAAATTGCAATGACAAAATATTATAATTGTCAACTTTTAGGAATTTGCTACATGTTATTTATAGTTGTTTTTTTTACCCCTTATCATTTGACCTACGAAGAACTGGGCAGAAACGTCCAATTTTAAAAATCTAAAAACATCCTTTGGCCCTTGAACAAAATCTAAAACATCTAAAACTAAATGAAATGTTTGTATTTTTACTATTTCTTATCATGGAATATGTCAAATAATATAGTATAATGTTCTGCTTCTGCTGGGTGCAGGAGACCAGTATCATATGGTAAAAAACAGAGATTTTAAGTAAAGTTTCTCCCATAAAGTGAGGCAAAATTTCTCAGAAATTGTATGAACCAAAACAAATGCTTTAAGCCTTAAGGGGTTAAACATATTTGTTTGTCTTTTTTTAATTAGTTGCCAAGCAATATTTGAGTACTATCAACTTACTCATATTTACAGCATGATCATTTTTTGGCACAAATATCTGAAATATTTTACAATAATTCAAAATTGCTTTTCAATAAAAATGACGATAATGATATAAAAATGAAAATTAGATTATCTGCCTGCACAACATAAGGATCACACAATGTACAAGTGTTTTTTTTTTATATATATCAGACATTGAAATTTTATAAGAAGCATTTATTACCGGTAAAATAATAGACAATTTACTAGACAATATTGCAGACAAATGTACCAACAGTTGTCTTTAACTCATATCATATAAATCCTTAAACAATCTGTCATAACAATCAGTGTAACTGAAAGTAAATCCATGTTTACTATTGATCTGAATTATATAATGCTGTCAAGAAACAATGTAAACATCTTAAAAGTGTTAAAATAACCACTTATTAGTGTGTCACTCTTCTCATTGATCAAACTTGAAAAGAGTTAGTGACAGGTGTCATCTTCATCTCTGCCCAGCCACTTGCCAACACAGCTGTAGCCGTTTATAATAACAGCTAGCAGCAGAGCTTGACTGCCTAAAAGGAACCAACCACACCTCCCACACTTGCCCCAAGTGTCAGTGCATCTTATGTAAACCCATGAGAATCAATTTATCATAATGAATAAAACTTTTCTGAAAGAAAACCAGAGCAAAGGCAGACATCTAGAAAGTGTAAGCAAAACAGAAGGTAGCGCTCAGCTATGTCTGTCCAGCTCCTGTTCAGTAACTGTCACGTCAGAGAGCATGCAAGAGGAAAAAGCAGGAGAATGTTTGAAACCTAAAAAAATTAACTTAAAGTGTCGCTGGAACAGCGAGATAAAGCTGGGATAGCAATTTAAGTCTCAACGATCAGCTACACAGAGGGGAAGATGAGGATCTGGTGGTAGGCAGGGATGACTGCAAGCTGAGCAGCAAAACCACACAAAGGAGGAGCTGATAGGGACTTAAGTAGGACTGTGAAAAGGGGAAGATAATGAGCCAGTGTATAGGTGTCAGTGATCAGTGATCCGATGATGCAGACCGTTAGAGGGAAGAAGGAGAGGGCAGTAGAGTAACTGCTTGTAACAAGGCTAAAAAGTAAAATCACAACCTGGACAAATATCTTAATTTGATTGAAGTTATATCTAGTTAAACTAAATTGCCAAATTAAAGTGTTCAGTTTCAGAATTTATTGGCAAGAATCCTGGATAATATATGTTGAAGGTGCATGACTTTAGTTACTGTGTAATGTGTGGAGGTGGCATTTACATTCAATGTTTCATATGTGTTCAGTTGGCTTTTGCGTAAAAAACTATTTATTTATGTACTAGTTTATGATATTTAGTGGAACAGTGTTAATTTATATTGACCCCATTTCATGACATAAACGTCGACAGCTGGAGTAAGCTAGTTTTGACCAGATCACTTGGTGATTGTTGTAGTTTTGTGATTTAGACGATTAGTCAGGTCTTGTCATTTTCACACCTAAATGCAAATAGAAAAAATAGCAATAGAAACCTTGTAATTGTGTCCAAATCTGACCAAATAAAAAACAGCCATTTGTCTGCATTCATGAATGTTTCCTACCTGTCTTATCTGCAAAGTGTTTCGTATGTGGCAGTAATTTGTTATCAATCTATTGAGTTGCTTTGACAATCATGTCATTTGCATAATAAATAAAGACCCATTATAACAATGCAACTAACACAATTCAATGTAGTCTTGTAAGTAACACAAAAACCACTCAGTCCTTCGGCTCAACACAAAAAAAGTCACATAACATGTCGTAATGTGTTTTAGGAGTTAGATCTCTTTTCTGTTGAAGTATAAAATATTCCATGTTTTGTGTCTCCATGACAATTTTGCTGCTATTAAAAAAAGAAAGAAAGAAAAAGAAAGAGAGAGGGAGAGAGAGAGAAAGAGAGAGAGAGATTATAATGCATTGCGTGTCTCTTATACTTAGATGAAAGATGTTTGCACATCAGTGCAAACAAGATGTTCACTTAGCAAGTAAAATGGCAGAGAACTTTGACTGTATTGTAAAGTATATTTTATTTTTAATTCATGAGAGGAACGAACAAAAACGACACCCCGACTAAATGAATGTTGAGTCTGAAGCAACATAACAGCAATGATGCTTCAGCTTAAAAACAACTGTAGCTAGCTTTTAGCTCTACTGTAGCTTTTGCGCTGAGCTGGTCATGAGTATTCTCACCATCTCTCCTCAAACAAATTCACAACTAGATCCTGTAAGTTTCTGGTCTTCCAACCTAAAGGGATTTGCATTGTAATCCAGCAGATTACTTTTTGGACTGTAAAAAAAAATGCAAGTTGCTAATGCTATTTTTATGTTTCTCAGAAAATGGGGGGAAAGGCTTGCAAGAAAGGTGATTTTAAGAAAACAATAATGCCTCCCAGTAATAAAGAATGGGTATGATTACCAAACAGTCTGATAAAAATAAAAACAAATTATATTAGAGATGTGTTAAGTGTATTGTATACGAGAACATGGTATGGTTTTTTGTCTCTCTGTGATGGACTGGCGACCTGTCCAGGGTGTACCCCGCCTCTCGCCCAATGACAGCTGGGATTTTCTCCAGCGGTAGAAAATGGACAGAAGAGTAAGAGAACACAATATTCTTGGGTGTTTTTATTTGCTATCAGTAACCACACTCACAAGAATGTCTCTGTCACAGTATTTAGAACATAAAGAAATGTGGGTCTCAGCATACACACAAACAGTTACAGCAAACAACAATTACATCACTGGCTGTCGACGCACTATTTTTGTACACGCTGACCTGGTTCTTATTACCCTGACGTGAGAGGCAGACATCTCTGTAATGATGACACACGTCACAGAAATAGAAGAGAAAATATGAACTTCATTTTAAAGACGAAACACAGTTTATGACCAGAAAAATGTAATTAACCTTAACCAACTTTACTCCTGCCAGTGCTCTCCATAGCAGGGGAAGTCCATCTGAGGGATCATGAAGCTGAATTTATAAAGTAATGGGATTGTTTTGTAGTTTTTATTCCACAGTTACCTGTACAATTTCAGTAAGAAGCTCCAGAAAAAAGAAAACACATGATCACTAACTGACCAATCACAAGAGAGTACTTTTGCATAACTGCACTGCAAGCTGGTGTGCATATGACATCTGGAAGAGGTGCGCATCAAGCTTCCACAGACTCATGCAGAGCAGATCCTGTTGATGCCATAATTTACAATAACGCCATGCAGTATAAACCCATGGATAATCTCTCCAACATGGACTGGGTCTTCTAGGGTGACGTCCCAGTAAGACAAGATCAGAAATACCCCAAATGGAGGAAACCAGGAGGCTTTCACGTACATATTATCATGCAGACTGTACTGTAGGATGCATTGCTCTTATAGTACAGTAAGGAAACCTATTTAATCCGTGTATATTATCATACAGTCAGTATTAACATTCTTATGACTGTAAAGGTGACTTTTTTTTGGCATATGAAATGCATGTAAAACAACATTAAACTTACATTTTTATTGTAATTGTGTCTGCGGGAAATAATGTACTTTTACAGTAGCCTATAATGTATGTACCTGTAGCCTATATAAATTGACATTTTATTTATGTGTTACAACTTCCTTTTAAAGGCAACAAATGTTTTAATGCAGTGACTGTATAATTTAAGGAAGTACCTGAAGATCTAAAGTGGTGGAGTTGAACCTTACATGAACATGTAAAAGGTCTCCCACAGAGATAGTTTCACTTCAAAGCTCTGCTTAATGGTTCTCAGGACAAGACTAAAGTATTTAACTTCTGTGAACCAAGATATCCCGTTTTCCCCAACACCACCTGCTGTTCCGCACAGCTAATTCACAGAGCCGTCCTTCTCCTCTAAAGACAGTCCATGATCCTCAACAATCTCACTTGAATAAAGGCTTCAGGTATTATTTCCTTTGCCAGTATCTTGCACCCTGCTGTGAGGTGCTGGATTGTTTCAGGGGTCTGTTTGCACAATAAGCACCTGGAGTCCTGCCTGGTATGGTAGAACTAGACCTCAATTGACCAAGTAGTAAAGGCTCAGTCCCCAAAGCTTTTCTTATAAATGTGTGGGTGATCTCCGGGTCCTCCGGCTTCCTCCCGTCATCCAAAGACATGCCTGTTAGATTTATTGTTCAATTGATATTTTCCTAATATGAGTGACTGTGTGTGACATTTTGTAGGGGTGTCTGAATGTACTTTCAGAAAAAAATAGCGCCCTCTAAATTACCCACAATGCATCTTCAAAGGTGGTGAACATTGATGGTCACTAGACAAGTCACTATAGACCACAATGCATTGCAAGAGGCAGCTTGCAATGGCAGATATAACATGAAGATTAAAAAGCTAATAAAACATTATAGATTATGTATTTTATTTTTATTTTCATGGTAGAAAAAGAAATAATTAACTAAAACCTGAAGAAATAAAATATTTACTGATAACTTTGGATTGTATTTGCAACAACGTCTTCAAGTGGCCTGTGGTTGCCATAGTTACAGCCGGTAATTATGCAATGTCAGACATCACAAAAGTAGTGAGCTTTGTGTCTGAATCACCAACAGATTGTATGGAGCTATATAGTGCAGCCCTATGGAGTGAATGAAGGGTTAGGACATAGGGTGCACATTCGGACACAGCCTATGTGTTTCCCTGTGATATACTGGTGACCTGTACAGGATGTACCCTGTCTTTAATATGCTCATTTCTGGGAAAGGCTGCAGCTTCAACAACGACCCACCACGCTTAATGGATGGATATACAAACGATCAAAATGTATCAATTTATTTACAGTCACTGTTGATCTTGAATAATTAGAATTGTATTGCATAATATATATCCCCAAAGAATTATTTTCTTCTTTAAATGGATACTAATTAAATAAAAAAATAAAATAAGATGGACACTAATCTTGTACTTAAGCCTAATTATTTTCTGGATTTATTTATAGCAAAGTCTCCAATAATATATATA
>JBAMIG010000010.1:7339621-7352763 GCA_037177335.1 Kiunga ballochi | reverse complement strand
TATATATATATATATATATATATACACACACACACACACAGTATAGGAGTTTGCATGTTCTCCCCGTTAGCGTAGGTTCTCTCCGGAGGAGGTAATTTATTGTAAATATATGCTCTTTATTCAAATTTTGTTAAAAGTAAATACAAAGAAATCCTGATGTACCCATTTTTTTCCATGGGATTTGTCTTTAAAGGTTAAAATATAGGATGTAGACTGTAACACCAATAAATGCACATCTGAAGAAACATACAGTAGTCATTGATAGACTATATGAAAAATTCCCACTGAACATTAATGATGAGAAAGAGTTACCTATTCACAAAATACCCCTCATGGGGATTTATTTGGATGTGTATGCAGTCCAGTACACCAATCACATAGCACCAATGTAACCAATGAGCATCCTGCTATGACTGTTAATACTTGGCCCATAATTAAAATTTCTCTCACTGCAAAACTATAATAAATAATTTTATGCTGTGCAATCCTTTTTAGCCAGTGAAGGAGATAGACATTTTATAATACTTTAATTGCCAGACAAACATGTTGCATTGTATAAAAGATTGTGGATTTGTTTGGGTAGTCTATAAATCGTGTGTTTACTTTAATAACTCTGGTAGTGTTTCCCGTATTTTTATTTGTCTTTGACTTCTTTAAAGGCATCTTAAGGACTGCGACTGTTTTAACTGAGAGAAACATGTTGCCATGGTAGATCAGTCATTTGGTAGTTGCTCATGAGGGTCTATTTTAGGAAACTGCATGCATGAACTGATCGAGGATTACTTTCACTGCTTGATGAATCCGTGTCTGCCCATCCTAGCTTGCTCTTTCTGCAACCCACTAAGCCTCAACGCTCTTGATTTGGATTCAGCTTATTTGTTAAACCTGAATATCTGAATTCTTATTTTTTCAACATGCCTCTGTTATGCTTTGCTGTTGTTGTTTTTTATCCTTTTAATGAAATGTTTCTCTTTGAAAAGATTTAAGCTTTACTGTTGGTGTAAATTAATTGAGTTTAAATGCTTTCAGATTTGCACATTTATTAGTACCAGTGGGAAAAATAAAATACAAATATCTGTTTGAAACAGTCATTGCCAATGAATAATTCCTTTTTTAACTTTTAGAAAGATTAAACTATTCTGACTTGATATATAATTTGAACCATGAAGTCTGACATTGTTTACCTTTTTGACAAAATTTTATTTAAACATTTTAAATGCCACAAAAACCCCCCCAAAACTTTAGAGCATTTATAGGAACAAATTTGTTTGGTCAGAAGAGTTGGTTGATGAGATGCTTTGATTTTTCAACGCATGATTCAAACTTATTATTAGAGCCAGCGTAGCTTTTAAATCCAGCTTAAACTTGCAGAACCATTGTAGAAAGTAACCAAAAAATCTGATATTAGCTGTTTAAATGTACAACAATGTTTCAGGAGCTTGCTTCACAACAAAAAGGCCTATAAACTTTAAAAACCAATAGAAATTAAACACAAATTATATGTGCATTTTTATAGGTTTGACACAATTATTAATACAAGACTAAATAAGACAGATAAATAATAAATAACTAAGTGATTAACAATTGCATCCATTAACCTACTGATTTTAATGTAAATATTTATTCATAGCAGATACATTTCTGAAGTTTTTACATCATTACAGTCAAAGAATTCTTAAATTAAGAAAAAAAATCCACATGTTTTATAACATGGATACTTGCACCTATAGCAAAAACTGCAATTTCTTATTTTACAATTTACAGCAGAAAGCTGCCACTATTATTACTCTAAAGGTTACTTGGTCATCAGTAGTGGAAGCTGCAGCAGCAACCTGATATTGGACCAGTGGAATCATCTTCCCTCAGACAAATAAAGAGAGAGGTAATCCAGCTTCCTGCTCTGTAATTTGACAGATTATGTTCTCACAGGTATTTGTCAGGTGTCGGTTTCAGACCTTTTCTGTGTTGACTGAACCATCTTCATCTCCTCCCCAGTACACTATTCACTTCAAATGGACAGTTTTAATTTCCTGCAGTGGAACAGATTCCAGATGAGCCCTGACAGGGCTTGCGTTGATCTCTCCCTCCAGACAAATCTCACACAACACCTCTGGCTGCTGACTGATGGCTCTATGGAAAGCTAATCGATGGCAGGAAAACATCAGCAATAATCACCACCAGCAGAGGGTCCGGAGAGCGCGACCTGATTGAGACAAATCTATGTCAGAACAGTAGGACAAAGCTGATGGAGTTCATCTTATGGGTCACAGAGGGCAATGATAGGTCTGTGAGTGTAACCGAAGCTTCGGAATTTGAACGATTAATCAACAGGATGGATTCATTCATAAGCCACAGAGTTGGCACTGTGCTGCTCCTTTCATCATTAACAACCAGCCAACGACTAACAGCTTATATACCAGACATTTTCTGCACACACTGTAAGAAGAGTAGAGCACCATGTGTACATAAAAAATGCTATCTTAAAACTTTGGTGCAGGAAACTGTTACTGAAGGGTAGATGGAGATCCAGAGAAATGTGGTTTCATGCATGAAATCACTGGGTTCTACACTGCTGTTTTGCAGAGGAGAAATTTTAGATTCTTAAATGAGTCCACATTGCCCTGTGTTGCTCATTGTTGCCACATCTTAAGTTTTCTGATGAATTATGTGACTTTAGTTGCAAAATGTGTGTCTGTTTCCTGCATGTGCTAATTTCAGCTCACTGAGTTTCATGAACATATCACAAAGATATGTAAGTTTAATAAGCAGCTTTATCAAGTTAAATGTATGAGTATTATCACTGCTTTCTTCCTTCAAAAAGATGAGGATTTATTCTGAGAGGTCAAAGACCCTGGATGGCACTATCCAATGTGACAGCCATCTGAACTTCTATTAAACACAACAGCTATGTGGTAGGAGTCCACTTCCTTCCACAGTGCACAACAAATTGGACGTTGACAGGTTATTTTTTTATATACTGTACTTGACTCTAATGATTGTATTGATGGCTTCAGCTGAGAGGTCAGGTCTTCCGACATCAATGCGGGGAAGTCTGTCTTGCCGTGTGTTCACATCTCATTGGTTGAGGGGCACTTGATGAGTGCTTGGACCCTGCGCAGTTTCCCCTGGTCTGCGCATTCACGCAGAGGGGTCGCCATATTAAATGCCATCTGAAAACAGTTACAGGTGAGGGAAAGTGGCAGATAAAGCCCTCAACTTGTGTGTTGTGTGGTGACAATGCCGACTTAGACGCATGGAGAAACGCACTCAGTGGTACTAAGAAAGTGTACAAATTTAAGTTCGGCACAACGTTTGAACACCAATATTTACCTTTTTGTACCAATAAAATAAAAATCACTGGGCCTACGGAACAAAGGCCTGATAGGCATTGATAAACCACTTGGCTTATAGTAATGCTGAAATCATGAACTATATAAATTAATAAACTAATTATTTGAATAATATATAAATATTTGTGAGTTTACAAGACAAACTAATCACACTATGCTGAAAACAATGCCATATTTACCAGAAAAAAGTGAGAAAAGCATTAACAGCCCATTATAATTGCACTAACGATACATTTTCAACACATTTCTCTTTATAGGAAGCTCCCAGTTTGGCCATCATAACATTTTTGAAACTCCGGCAAATGTTCAAGTCTGAATTTCTGTGGAGGTGATTCAGAAAAGGCTACATGTCCACTGTTGTGAACCTCTGTCCTGTGTCAGGTTATTCTTTCTAAAAGCCTAATTAAAAAACTTGCAATTACATAAATTATTAAAAAGTCTTAAAATGTAACAGCAAATGTTAGCATTGTGGACTCTAATAAATATGCAGTGTCACCAGATGTCCCATTTTAGCCAGGGACTCAGAGTAGAACCGCTGCTCCTCCACATTAAGGGGAGCCAGATGAGGTGACTCGGGCATCTGGTTCGGATGCCTCCTGGACGCCTCCCTGGTGGGGTGTTCTTGGCATGTCCCTGTGGGGAACCAGAACCAGCTGGACCGATTACATCTTGCGACTGGCCTGGGAACGCCTCGGGTTTTCCCCCAAATAAGCTAGTGAATGTGGCTGGGGAGAGGGAAGTCTGGGCTTCCCTCCTTAGGCTGCTGCCCCCGCAACCCAACCTCGGATAAGCAGAAGAAAATGGATGGATGATTGAATTGCCAATATTCCAAACATCCCCCCTCGCGTCATATATTTTTATTACCCGATAGAAAACTGTTCGTATGTTGGTGATTATTGTCACATGGTGAGTTCAAATGGAAATGATGAGAATAATGCTGTTTATTAAGTCTATTAATGTTCTCACCTAATGACTAGAGCAGCTACAGTTTAAGAAGAGGCTGACTTAACAGCTATGACAGTGGCTACATGTACAGAACATTGTGACGCTGGTGGAGCAACATTGTAAATAATGTCGAAGACATTTGTGCCTTCTGGCAGACCGTCCTTTCTCATCCTAGAGCACTTTGAGTAAAACAGTGACGGCCACTACTGTCAATGACGCCTGGTTTGGTACCATGGTAACAGTGATATCCATTTCCGTTAGAGCAAGTGGAGGTTGTCTGAGTCTTGCATTTATACCCTACACTGCAATGAGGGAACCTCTTTCAGCTGCGAGGGTGCCTTCACAGAGGGTGTAGTAGAAGTGCGTAAGGGAAGCGGAAAGTCCTCCTTGTTTCCCAGTCTGTACAGATTCCCAAATAGTTTGCCCGTTTCTGATTGGTCTCTTTCAGGAGCCAAGTATCTATTTCATTCTTTTACATGGGCTTTGCCAGGAACTTTTTGGATAAAGGAATACGACCATACTCGTCTGAACACAAGTCATCATTAAGTCATTCACTGGCCAAAAGTCATTCAGACGCCAAAAGATATCTATTGCCATTGTTAACAGGAAGAGCTACGTAACTTCTTGGTAGAGCTTTATACTGAAAATTAACCAGGAAAAAAGAATATAGTCTGCATATTCTTTTGGTAGTTTCTGTTTTTGTAGCCTTATTGAGCCAAAATACTTCAAAACAATGGCAGTATGGAGCTCTCTTCTAAAATAATGGCTGGCAGTGAAAGAGTTAAGCAGTCTGCATTACTGACGCTGCTCTCTCCATCTACAGCATGTGGGTCACCAGCTTTTTCATTAAGGCTCTCTGTCCTCTGACGTAATAAATCCTGCCAATGGTATTGATGGACGAAGCCATAACCCGTAGTTTGCAGGCATCTGGCTGACAACTAACTAATCTTTGTGCTTTTGTCTCCTATAGTGTTGTTTTACATTGTGTATGGCTCAAACTGTCACAAGCTAGCACTATAAGGATTGCAATACACTTGCTGTTAGTAATTCATCTGCCAGCGTATCAAGGCCGCCATGTTTTCCTAGCATACTTTTGGGATGCAAAGGTAAATGGGTTTAAAGAGCATCTTTGAAACTTGTCCATAACTACCTTCTTATTTTCCTCTACTTTGTACAAATTTGAGTCATACTTTTATATTGCTATGCATTGAATAGCATACATAAATAACATTGATATAAGGTTTGCTGGAGCAAGACTAGAATTGCTCAACTTTGTGCTGCAAATTCTGAAGTTCTAACGTTGACTCTCATTACGTTTCGTTATATGTGTTAGTACATATTTGTCTGACCACTTTCTCTTTTTGCTCGGCATAGTTAGTATGATGAGATTAAAATATTAGGAAAGAAATTTGTTGAGGCAATAAGTTCTCTGTCAAGGATGAGGAGTCTGGTTGTAAAAGTGAAAAATGATTGCAAGTTTATTCTGTTCAGTATTCTGAGATTTTCAGAAGTCCGTCGGGCAGAACTCTGGAGGAAGTCAGACCATGAACACACAAGCTGGACTTTATAAAGCCTCGTTTCCACATCATTGCATCATCATATATTAAGTCAAAGTAGAAAAAAAGAGATTACTTGAAGCCTAGTGGACCCTAACACCAGGTCCATGTCGTAAAACAATAAAAGTATCTTGACCGGTGGGGAGGACCTCTCTTAATCAACCAGAAGAGTATCTGATGGATATCAGCTTAAAGCATACACAAGCTCTCACACTGGAAGCCACAGGTTTATAATCAGTTGTTCAGCAAAGGACAATCAGGGAATGAACACAGAGAGTTGCTGATTCAAATACTGATATCTACTACAGGGCTATTCAATTAGGTCAAACAAGGGCCAACCAATGGTTGGGGCAGATGGGGCAATGTGTCTGGTAGCTGGGGTTGCAATTATTTGTACAGTAGAATTGAGCTAATTGAAGTTCATTACTTGACTTGGGGGTGAATGAGCCCGAGGCCGTGCACACTTGTAGCTGGACTTTGTAAAGCTGGAAACCTTCACTCCTTTGAAACAAACTTTGTTTTTAGAAATAAAATCCATCCTTTACTGCAACAGCACAATGAGAGGGCATCCGTGCTGGTTCTGAGTGTAAGCACAGGTCACACATATGATATCAGAGCTTTTTTTGTTGCAGGGGGCGACATTTTAAAACCTAAAACCCCAGATATGTATGTCCACTTGCAGATCCTCTAATAACTGGGTGTTCACAAATCCTCACTTTGGTCAGAGGTTTTTTTTTAAATAATTGATTTTGCTGTTGTAGATTTGTGTTTTCATGACACACTAATGATTTTCACAAGTTCTTGACTTTTAAATCTCCTGTACAAAATTTAACAGTAAGTCTGTAAAACAAATTAATAGTTTTTCTTTATTTTTGTTTTTTTAAAAGCAATTTTACTAGTGAGAAACCAGTTTACTATTAGGATCTAACCATTGAGCAATATCCAACTGGTTCCTATGGACACAAAATTACAAACACACACACACGCACACAGAGCATCTATATCATCTCAATTCCACTCAACTCAGGTTGACTGACAAGTGGAAAAACAGACAGGTGTTGCCCTAAAAGTCTGGCTTTTATGTGTGACAGCAGAGTGGACAGATTTCAGAGTGAAGGTAAACACATCACAATGGAGAAAGGAGATGTGACCCCTAAACACCTCATCTCATGGCAGAATGACAAGAACCCATTTGGTGGGAGTTGTGTTTTCTTTCAATTTAGCAGAAAGCTTTTGTACGATCTATGAATCATGTTTAAGTTTCACTTAACATGGACTCTATTTTTATGATTGATGAACAGAATGATGGTCAGAACAAATATTATCCAAAAATTCCCAAAGCTTTTGCCCAAAAGGAATATGAATTAAAAATATAATGTTTCAAACTTTGACATATAAAGGACTGCATGAAAAGCAAGATGTGTTGGAGTAGTAATTGATTACTTTCTGGCTGAATTAGATTACAGACAATATATGAATAATGCTGCTTTTAAAAAGTGTTATAAAAAGACTTTAATGAAGAGATATCAGGGTTAGTGAACAGCTTCTGCACATAAATGGACCCATTGTTTAATATATCCATCACCAGAACTTGTAGCTACTCCTCTGTACACAACAGGACATTAAACACATTAAAACTATTAAAGTAGATGGAGCGATGAAAGAAAATAAGAACAGTACAGTGATAAAATAATAACTTAAAGGTCCTAAATTCAAACATGCTGGATCCAGAATATTGTTTTAGGCTGGTCAAGTCCAATGAAAATAATAAAAAATTAAAGTTAAATGTGCTTTATCGTTTTTATAGCAGTGAATACAGTAATGTGATGACAATTCTATTTTCTATTTTTGTTTTTAGCTTTTATCCTTTAAACTTGGTGCTTTTATTATTTATCTAACCTTTAGACATGTACTTATTTTCTTTATTATTATTATTATTATTATTAATATTATTGTGTTTACCATCTTTTGTAAAGCTCCTTGGTTCACCAGTGGATGTTATAAAGTGTAATGTGAATGAATTACATACATAAATTGTTACGTCTGTTTTAAATATCTTTATACTGTTATGTGGCCTTATACAATGATTGTCAGTACATCCACCAGGGAGGATGCAGAGCTTAATGCAACGTTTGTGTCCAAGTTCCAGTATTATTTTTAAACAAACAAAAATATCACAATAATTCTCTGAACAAGATGTAAAAAGAGGCAGCTCAATAGACAGTGGTGGACTGTGCGGCCATGAAATACACTGTGCCATCTTTTTCTTTGTTTGTTTTGCAGGTTGCATGTCAGCTAAACTGCCAAACACTGTCCCTGTGATATTCAGCTTTAGAGCATAATTACGTTTTTTTTCATGAGGCAAGATTTAAAGACTTTTATTGTCAATTCAGTCAGTAGAACAATCAATAGAACATTAATCTATAATACAGTGGCAGATTATTATTCTATAATTGGATCTAATTCAGGTTTCAAATTGAAATGAACATGCCGATAAATGTGAAGATCTGTTAAACTAGAAAAACAGTGGAAACATTCTGATTTCTATATATTTTAGCCACAAATACATAAATCTACACAATTTAAATAAATTTTCAACTATAGGAAGAAAAATATTGTGAGAGTAGTGGTCCCTGCATATAGATCCATGTGCTCTAATAGCCGAACACAGAAAGGAAACCAGAGGGTTCTCCAGTGTTAACAGGATTACTGCCTAAATGTCACAATCCTTAAACATTTAATAGCAATTTAGAGTTAAAATGCAGACTGAGGGTAAATAGTCATATTTCTATTGGTTATATGGAGGGTTTGGGATTTTAAACAAAGCAATAACCATTAACTAAACAACACTGCTGTCTAAATACAAGTGGAATACGGGACATCACTTCATTAGGTGACCACAAACAGAACTCCAACATTAATATGCTCTTTTTCCTCTCAAACCATGAACATATCAGATGATGTTTACAGAAAATTGTGCGGTTCCCATTAATATATTCGTAAAACTGACAGATGATGGTGGACCATAAGTTTAAAATCAGACTGCTGCTGAACAAATACCAGTATTTAACGGCTGTACCTTCATAAATCAATACCTGATACTGTTTAATTGGGCTGCCATGTCACCTCCTGGAGCTCTAAACAGGAGCCTCCAGCAGTCCGATAACAACATACAGAAGCAGCAGCAGAAATAGCAGAGCTATTATTCTGCTTTACGTTATCAGGAACGGATGAGGAGACAAGATATCAGCTCCTAATCTCCCCCTGTCACTCCTCTGTCACTCACACTACCACTCCTGCAAGAACAGGCCAAGGAAAAGGGAGGGTTTATGCTTTCTGCCAAAACATTCCTCTTCCTTTATCCCCCGCTTTTTAACTAACATCAATAGCAAATTTAAACATGGGAGGGAGAGAAGGGCCTGGTGCTCTGCAATGACAACAGTTATAATAATAAGAAAACAACTAAAAGGGACTAAAAATATGTTTTAAAAAACAGGCTTGAACAAAGAGGTAGCATGAGAAAAATAAAACATCCTTTAACATTGGTGACTATTTTTATGTAATTTTAGTTTTTCTTATCATAAATAGTTTTTGTTGATTGGATCGGAGCTTCACAATAAAATAAAAAACAAATAGATATGTCAGGTACTGCTAGTACCAGTCCTGGCAGGGAAGGAAACATAATAAACATGACATGTGTGACAATCTCCTCCCCCCCCTCCCAAAAAAAATAAAAAACAACATGGTGACTGACCCGATGTCATGCCCAAATGTTTCTTTATTTACATTCACAGAAAGTAACAAGTTAATTAATTAGAATTTCAATTAAAGTGCTTGTTAAACGTCTACTATAATCATACTGCTGCATGGTACACCTTTGCTCTGCTAGTCAAAGCTTGTCTAATAGGACAAGTTGATTTGCTGCTAAACAGCATGTTCAGGTCTGCATAGTTTCAGGAAGTGATGAAAAAATAACGTGGGTATAAAACAGAAATGGACAGAGTGGATTTTTAGCCTCTGAAAGATGTCTCTCTGGACAAGTCTAAGGTAGTTTTTTAAACTACTGTTGAAGTTAATAAAGTTATTATGTAATGTGTGTTACATCTCTAATACCACCTGCTGTGTTGCAAGCTCATTAAATGAGCCTCCTTCCTCTACAGACAGCTTATGATGGAAAGCTTCTGGACTAGCTTGATTTAAAAAATCTTGCTTTTGTGCTGCAGAAACTGACAGTTGTGCTGCCTAATTTTAGGCTACACCCCTTGTGTTAGACTCAAATATTCACAAGAACTTCCTTTTCCAGTGTTTTAAACTTCAGAATAAATGTTCTCCTTCATGCAGTTAGTGCAAATATTTCAGCTTTAAGCAGGAACATCTCGATAACTCTACAAGCAGAAACATTTCAGCTGATCTGGAAAAAAATAAGAAGCTGTTGGGTATTTTGTTTTTCTTTTATGGAAGGTATTGAATACATTTACAGATGACAGTATGTATATAAAACATGGCTTCTATCCATCTTAATGTGATATTCCAAAGAGGGTTTCAGGGTTTTATACAGAAACCAACAATATATTTTAGAATATAACATTACTTATTAGGAAAAAACCAGAAAGATTCTGTCCTGACTATACATTTCATGATTGTGAGTTCTCAGGTAATGTTCTATAAAATATATGATTTTATAAGTTGGCTTTGTTGGGATCGGTGATGTAATGGTTGGCTAATCAGTTTATATGTCTGTGTAGGTTAGATGTAGAGAAAATCAGCAAGTAGAAAGAAAATAAAAACACAATATTTTCTGTATTTTTAGAGAATGCGAGATGTTTTCTGTGCACCAGCATCACCTGACCTGCTTCGTTAAGGCAGATTAAATTATAAATATTATCCATTGCTTTATGTTAAGGTTGACAGAGTTTGAAAGTTAAGATGTTTAATTATTTTCAAGAAAAAAAAGACAATTTTTTTGTACATGCTAAAAAATCCTAACCAAACCTGGTTTCTTTTTTCCCTAAAATAAATATCAATGACAAGTGAAACTTGTTTTTAAGACAAACTACACCACCTCCTAATGTATTTCTGTCTTGTCTAAAACCATCATACATAATTGTGCATGTTCATATGTTGGGTCTAGAAGAGTTCAAGACAAGCAAGTATATGTATAATAAATAATAAATAAGCAACATCTTTCCATTTACTTTTATTATGGGACCTTTTTTTTGCCACTGCATAACTTAATGTATGCGTGTCTGGCAGGAAAGGAGTCCTTTAGGAGAAAATATGAGCCAGCATATCCATTATAAGTCATGCCTTGAGTTCTTTGTGTTGTCACATGCAGCTTTCAGTTCTTTCCTATTGCCTCTCACAGCATCAGTGTCATCATTGTGTATAAATATCTGGGTGTACTTCAGGTTTTTGGCTCTTTGCAACAGATCTGTCATTTAAATGCTGAAATCTGAGCTTCTCTATTCTGAGTCTGCTGCTGCTAGGCTGGATATTCCTGATGTTATGTGCTCTATCCATCTCATGGTGCTTTAACATGTCAGAAAAAATATGCTCATTCTTCTCCTTTATATTTGCCTCAGTTTCCTCAAATGACTAAGAGATGCCATCTATCATTATCAGAAGAGGCAAGCACCCCCCCCCCCCCACCCCCCTACCTTCAGTGTCAAGCTGAAATGTATTGCAATCATCTGTTTGTTTTGACAACAGCATCTTTTACATTTCCAGCTTCCTTTTAAGTGCACTGATAACTTTTATAATATCTTGACAGGTATTTGTGTTCATGATTAACCTTATGAAGCATTTGAAGTTATTCTGTTGCTGTTGTAACAGCACAGTATTTCTATCATTGCTTGCAGAAAGTAATTAAACAGGGAGTGAAACATCTTCATCACAATTAATTTCAGCTTCCCTTTCTTGACAGGACAGCAAATATGAAAGTTTAGATATTGCATATTTCAGCAGAAATAGGTAGGAAAAACACCCCAGCATTAAAAATAATTTGCCAGTGACGTGGAAGCAGTTTGGATAAAACCAGCTATAAGAAGTCCCAACACAGGAAAGTTGGCATGTTAAAAGCTGGGAGCACTCTCCAGCTGCAAATACCAGCATTTTGTAGCGTTTTTACCTGCTTCTAGAAAATAATCTGTTAAATCCAACATTGTTAAAATCATTGTAAATATGTTTTCACATTTGAATGATCATGAAATGCGGACAAAAAAAAGCATTTAAGACATTTACAAAGTCTAATAATAAAACCCATTATTCATGAACAATAATGTTTGGTAACCAAGATGGTTACCAAACGGAAGCAGGCTTTCGCCAGGAAGCAGGTGATGCGACTCTTAAAGGTATTTACAGACCCACAAATCCAGACATGAGGGAGACCAACGTCCCTCATTGCACTGATGTCTTGTTGCAAAAGGTAATCTGTTCTTGATGTAATCGTGAAAATGTTGCTTGATTTGTGCATCTGCATATTTTATCTTTTAGCACTATATTTCTTACTTTTAAAACCAGTATGAAAACTGAGGATGAATATTATGTGAAAATAAATAATACTTTTGGAGGGATGGTGTTCTATAGGAAATAATAGGAAATACCTAGGGAACCAGAGAGTGACAATAGGATATCCGAAGCTGATCACACACACACACAATTTTGGTTTGGCTTTCTGCCTACCTATTGTTATTTATTACGAAACATGTTATTTTGTTATAAACCTATATATATATATATTTATATATATATATATATATATATATACACTATCAATTATAAATGTAAAAAATGCATTTCTGATCAAAAACTTGTGACTAAATATTGTTTTCCTCTACAGAAAGATATCATTATTATCAAATAGTTGAATTTCCCCTGATGTATGGCATCCAGCTCTGCGGAGGCCTGGTATAAAGCCAATAATTTAATTCAGGCGTGTTGTGAAAGAGTTGCATCTAAAAGTGGGACAGTGGTAGATCCTAAGGGCCAAACTGTACAGGGACTGTACTGTGAAAGATGTGGAGAAGCTGAACACACGTTAACGGACGTCATCACCAGATGCCTTTCCCTGCATCATTCTCCACTTTGGACCAAAGTTGTTTAATTTCACTGGATGTTTTGCAGGTAAACACTGGTTACTAAATTTCATTAGAACATGTCCTTCATCTCTCCAAGCAATAATGCAGCAGGACAAGAGGTTTTATTCAAAACAGTTTTTTTCATTTACAGTAAAAATGTTTCCACATCACAAAAGAGAAAAACCAAACATGTAAGTAGATTCAAACCTTAAAAA
>JBAMIG010000010.1:7281322-7293271 GCA_037177335.1 Kiunga ballochi | reverse complement strand
TACAGCGTCTGTTTGATACCGGGGCGTCCGTAACTTAAACCGCGTGAAGCTTTACCAAGACAATTGTTTTAAAGATATGTCCAGCCTAAAATGACGTCGGCCATCTTTGCGGCGATAAATATTCTCACGCGACCTCTTACCGGTAAGTAAAATGATAAGCAAAATGACTATTTTAGTCTGGTTTAACCAGCGACGAAGTTTCGCTCCGGATGCCTCAGAGTCCATATAAGTGCAGTCTGGATATTTGAACCAGGTTAACAATCTTTTATTTCATTCCTCTAAAGGACATGAGTGAATTAAAGTCTGTATTATATGACTGACAAAGGTTTTTCTTCTGGTTGGTTGATCTGGATGCAGGTCTGTTGAGGGCTCGCAGATCACTATGTAATCTGTACTTGAAACACTGAAATTCTTCCAGATTTCCAGATTGGTTTTGCATGATCTTCTACTTAAAGAGGAAGAATTATGAAAATCTTTATTTACCCTGATTAATTCCATAAATGCATATTTTACATGTAGCTTTAGTTTGATAATGTGCTTTTTGCAGAGGCATCTGAGCAGACATCTCAGCGTGATGCTCTGCTGGCAGCTCTGACGACCAACAGGACCCTCCTGCTGGATCAGCTTCAGGCTGACAGCGGCTTGAAGACAGTAAGAACTCTGAGGGAAGAAGTTAAGGCAACATCAGACTGGTTTTATTGTGATCCAGAAGATCCCACATGGGGCTTTGTCCAGGAGTGTCTCCTGCTGCTCCTCACATTGACCAGACACCTGTCAGATGAACTGGGGCGTCTCCAACAGGCCACCCCTCCGTCTGCATCAAGACGGCCTACTCCTGAAATGGCTCCACCTTTACCGCCCGACATCCTGAGCGTCTCCCAGCAAAAGGCTCTTGAAGCTGCTCTGCAGTTTGTGGTTTCTCTGGGGCTCTGCCCCTACCTGGTACCTGGAGTAGGCGTCTCTCTGCAACGCAGATCAGCGTTTGGAGTCATGGTGGAGAAGCTAGTTGATAAGGAGACACTACCAACAGTGGTCCACCGCCTTCTTACCACCACCACAATACTGCTGCAGCTTGCACAGCAGTCGACGCTCGCCACGTTGATTTTCACCCGGCATCTGGGGGATGTGATGGCAGCTCTGTGTCAGCTGGGCTACCAGCCACGCAGAAACGATGACAGGGTGGGTAATACTTTATATTATGATACCATGGTCACTACAGGACGCATCTGGCGTATCTGTGATGGTAGGACGATGGCTTTACTCTTTGTATTGAGGGTAACGTCCCTCTTTTTGTGAAAAACCTACAGTAAAGACCAGACATGAAGTCAGGAGAAGTAAAGATTTTCTTCTCGTGAACTTTTGTCGTTTACTTTTTTGATGCAGCAGCTCAGTGCCGAAGAGTGTCGGACTTGTAAAGAAGCACTGAGAAACCTTCTCAGTAAAGTTTACCAGCCAATCGTCATCAGGGAGCTGCTGATCCTCCAAGGTGGACCCAAACAGGTATTCTTGATTATTAATATAGGTTAAATAATTGCGATGTGAAAGATATCATCCCCTTAAATATTAGATATATGCTTCACATCCTGTGTCAGTAACTGTCTGGCACTGATATATCCTTCCCTACATGTATTGCAGGTTAAAATGTTGTTGTTAAATCATGCGTATCATCATGCTTTATGGCTGTTTTTGTGACCCGAAGGGAACACGGATCACTGTGAGAATATAGGATCACATGAACGAGAGTCAAGAGGTTTTTAAGCAGATACTCGGCACATAACTGACTCCATGATGCCTTAAGAGCAAGGCCTTTAATATAAGATCATAAAGTAGCATTTGAGTTTACTGTGGAGGTAAGATATGAAACTTCTGTAATGGTCGTAACGTCCTTGCAGGATCAATAACCTGCATGTAAATGTCAACAACCTGAAAGTCTGTAGTGCAGAATTATTTATTCATGGTATTCTATTGCAGTGTTTAATATGGTATCAGATCAGTGTTTTAAGCATCATATAACTGCATGCTGTGAGTTCACAACTCCAACCTTCAGGGCTGACAGTTTCTGAAAATGCCTGAAACGTGTTAAAAAGTTAGTTTGTAAATGTCCTGATGCATCAGTTTCCATTGATAACATGTCGATGTAACAAGCGTATGAAGAACAGAGGTTCCTTTAAAACGACTTTTGATGGAATGATGATGTAGATCTGAGTCTGATCAGCTGAGACTGCAATAATGTACACACACTTCTGGGATTGTTTCACCTCTTGATATTTTTTTTTTTCTAAAAAACTGATATTTGTGTAGAAATTTTAGGTGGAAGATGTTTTTTTTCCAGAGGCGCGCTCCATCTGCAGTCAGTGTAAACCGAGCGGAGGGTTAGGAACGCTGGTCCTCCAGGGCTGGATTCCTGCAGGGTTTCCATGTGTTCCTGCTCCAGCACACCTGATTCAAAACATGTGGATCCAAAGGTTTATCAAGATCTGCACAGTGATTCATTCATTAGATCTGGTGTGTTGGAGCAGGTAGACATGGAAAACCTTCAGCACGAGGGCCAGGCTTCCCCACTTATCTGTTGTGGCTTGTTGTATGGAAAAACCAGTGCAACATAAATAAGCTTGAGCTGGTATTTATTGGGAGGGTCAGGAAAACACTGCTGTGAAAAGCTCCCAGTTCAACTGTTTTTCTTTTAGAAAATGAATTTTAAAGGCGTTTCCATCATTTTCCTTCACTTTATCTGAGAAAAGTTTCACAAAGCATCATGAATTTATCCAGAATTGCTTCAGATTTCCCCACCTCACATGCTGATTGGCTGATTTCGCTGCCGTCCTCCCCCACAGTCCGGTCCCGCAGGGGCCCCCGGCGGCAGGGCAGGTCTGGGATCAGCTCCCGCTTGGCTGAGGCGTCTGTGTGGCCAACTGCTGTCTGAGCGACTGATGCAGCCTCATGGTGTTCAGGCTGTGATCAGAGCCATCCTGGATGGAGGAACAGGTAAGGAGGAGGAGGAAGAGTGGAGGAAGGGTTGTTAACGTGTGAACCAATCAGCAGCTGTATTTGTCATACAGGAGGCGAGTCGGACTGGAGGAAATGTGATGCTGTGGCCAGGATCCTGGTGGCTTGTCCCCAACAGTCTGCATCGGCAGAGGACTACTTCAGACTCGTCTGTCCTCAGGTCCACATCTTTACCTAAATGTCTTTTCTTCAGTTGTTTCTCGCAGGTTTTCAGTCTGCTTGTATCTGTGTGTAGATCCGGTTTTTAGCTTTTATTTCATCGCTCCTACAGCAGCTTCATGTCTGCAACATAATTCCAGACTCCTCTTCCTGTCCTGCTGGGACTAACCACGCTGTAAATGAACATTGTTTTTAAAAGTAACACTGTTCTGCTGTTTTTATCTGAATCAGGTTGGATCCGGTTCAAACACACAACAAGGGGTTTTCAGGGAGCTGAATGCAGATCAACAGGAAAAAGCCGTCATTAAAACAGAAACCTGCATTTTGTGTGGACATATTAGCTAAAGCCAGTTAATGAAGGCTAAAGATGTCTCTTTATTTCATTTCCTTCCATTTGATTTAATAAAAAAAAAAGATTAATTAAATATTACAATTTTTTTCCCGTTATGCGTACCCTCTGATGGGTTACTTGGGTTCATGATCTGGTGACCGATCCAGTTCTCTTTTCCTCATTTTCCATCTCATCTTGAGGCATTAACATGCCAGCCAAGAGACCTCATCCCCTAGTGTTTCCTGGGTCTAACCTATGGTCTCCTGGTGGGACATGTCTGGAACGTCTCTGCAGAGGTGTCCAGGATGCGTCCTGACCAGATGTATCACCTCATCTGGCTCCTCTGGATAACGAGGAGCAGCAGTTTTAGTCTGATCTCCTCCTGGATGATGCAGCTTCTGTCTCTAAGGCAAAGTTCAGACGTCCTGCAGTGGAAAATCATTTTTAGCTGCTTTCCCCTCCTGAGTCGCGGGATGGTGGACCAGAATCTCCCCAAAGCTGTTCTTTTGTCTTTCTCCATTTTCCCTGTTATAATCTTAAACTTCTTATCAACCGAATTATGAAGAACTGATCAGAAACATCCCATTTTTAAATATTACAACTTTATTTGACCCTTAAGCTAAATCTGTGGAAAAAAATTTAAATTAGTTTATTTAGTATTTATACCATGTAATAGGTCAAAATGATTATAGTGTAAGGTGAACAACGGGGCTCTGAGTGATGCAGCATGTCTCAAATATGAAATATCAAACCATAAGGGGTTCATACTTTTGCCCTGAATCTCACTTTTATCTAAAATATTTTCTTCTGTTTATAAACTTTATTAAATATTGTTTTATTTATATTTCTTAGTTTATATCAGCTTTCACCAGAGCTCCAATAAGTCATTAAATATCTGTCGAAAACATGAAAAGCCTGAAATGTTTGAAATGAAAATGTTTTTGGTGCTTTGTTCCTGTTTAGATCCTGGACCTGCTTCATTTCAAAGACAAACTGACAGCCCTGCAGTTTCAGCGCGTGGCCACCAGGGCGGTGCTCTCCATGGTCCAGGAGAGGCCCAGCTTGGCCCAGCGATGCCTGCTCGGCCCGCTGCTGGCACCACTGCACCGCTGTACCGCCGCCTCCAGTCAGTATCAAAAACTCAGCCGTCTTTGTAACCTTTAACACATTGACTGTTCATCAAACCTGAACATTTTCAGCCGCTTGTGCAGGTAAAAAGTTCATCCACATGTCTCTGTTTTAGGTTCTGGGGGTTCGGGAATTGCTGTAGACGAGTCGGAGCTAACTTGCAGTGTGGAGGACGTGTACAAAGTGAGCGTGCCCGACCTGTAGACGTTCTCCTGTTTAGATGCAGGCTCATATGAAGCTCCTGTCCTGTTTCCCATTCAGATCTGGGTGGTTGGAAACCGTCCATCAGCGACTCTTCTCAGGACGCTCCAGGAAGTTCTCCCCGTCATCTTTATGCTCTTCTGCTTCACCAAACAGAACGTCTCCCACCTCCGGTAAACGTCTTTGTTAAAGTCTGAGTAAAGCACGGCTGTGTGCTCAGGTTTTACTGTGTGTGCTCCACAGCGCCCCCTGTCAGGAGATTTTACTGTGGTACCTGAGCCACGCTGAGAAGTCTGCAGCGCTGTCTACACTAAGGCAGCTTTCAGGTGTGGAGGGACAGAAGAAGGACATGGCGGCAGACTTGTGCTTCACCGCGGGCAGCAATGGAGGAGCCAGACTCTGTTACAGGGAGTGTTGCAGGTGATGATGCTCGGCTGATGCTTCCTTTGAGAAGTCTGAACCTGGATTAACATCCTGCTTTGCTGTTTCCTCGTAGTGATGAAGATGATGAGCTGTATGCGAAGCTGTCAGGGGAACAGTGGAGGCTGGAGTGTGTGGCGATGCTGCTGGCTGAACTCGAGGACTCCGACCTACCCAGTGACTTCTTCCTGGACTTGCTGCAGGTAAATACAGTGTGAGCATCAGGTGTGCTGGCCTGTGGCTTTAAAGGACGGGAGTTTAGGAGCAATAATAACACATTGAAACCTAGAATTGTTTTTTAGGCTGTGTACTCTTCATCTTCTATCCAAAGGAGGACAGAAAATTTTATGTGAAGGAAAAAGGAAGCAGCAGGATGTTGTTCAACGTGTCTGCTTTATGTTGGGTTTGTGTTAACTCTCCTGCAGGAGCTGACGAGCTGGACAGCCGCAGGAGATGAGGAGGAGGAAGAGCTGGAGGTGGCGGCCATGACGCTGCTAGAGGTGGAACATCAGCTGCTTGGCAGAACCGAGCGCCGAGCCCGAAGGCTGTCTTTGCTTCAGCTGCTGGCTGTGATGGTGGAAGGTCTGCAGCACACTCAGCTTCTGAGGAAGATCACACAGGTGAGAGGAGAGAGAGCAACCAGGAAGTTCATGTTTCCTCATTAACGTGTGTCTGCAGCTGGAACCGGAAACACGGATGTGGTTTTAATCAGAACTGCTATCTGTGAAAAAGCTTCTTGATAATATTCTTCATGAGTCGATGAAGCCGAAAGCCTCGCACCCGCAAACGCCCACCGATCAGAAAGATGTGGGACAAGCGGACAGTTGGGAATGAACCATAAAGCAGGTCAAAGTTTGAACAGAAAAAGGATTTCCTGTATGGTTTACAAACCTGACGGAGATTTTGCTACCAGATTCAGCTTCCCACCACGTTTACAACGAGCTCTTCAGTTTCATGTTTATCATGTTTGCTGGCAGGATGGGTATCAAACCTGCAGAAATGATTACATGATGGAAAAAAGATGGATTCACAGTGTTAAAGCTTTTTTTTTTTTTATGTAGTCATTCTGTCCATCCATTTTCCATCGCTTCCATCTGAGGTCAGGTTGCAGGAGCTGCAGCCTAGGGAGGGAAGCCCAGACTTCTCTCTCCCCAGCCACATCCACCAGCTCATCAGGGGGGGATGCAGAGACGTTCCCAGTCCAACGTGTCCTGGGCCCCCCTGAGGACATCTTCCCACATCCTCGTCTCTATCGCTCTGTAAATAAGTAAATGCCTCATCTTTCACCTGGAAAGACGAATCAGAGCCAAGTTTAAAACAAATCACCTGGTTTCCATCTGCTGCTGTGTTTGGGATGATGCTCTGTGAGGGCCACCAGTTTCAACACAGTATTTAAGGTGTCTTCTGATCCCCAGTTTATTAGAATACAAGAATAAAATGATAGGATTGCTGTTTAAATAACTTCTGGATGCTTTACAGTCATTTCTCTTGCCATCATAATGGTTTCAGTTCTACATCTGGTTTATAACCCCGCACACCGGCTTCAGGAATCATTCTGTAAGGAGATAAAGGTTATTTCTAGGATTTATCACTACAATAAACTTTCATCTTTCTTAGATGATGTAATAAGGAAGTGCAGCTTCGACAACCTGCATGTTGGTCCGTTTGCAAACCGAGCCTGATGGTCTGAATCTCACTGTGATTGTTTATAACCGTAAAAATGAGGATAAACAGGTTTGTCATATCGGAGTCCGTCATGACTTTTTAATGGAGAGTTTCTGTAAATTAGAGGCAGCTGGTACTGGAAGAGACTGGTATGTCTGTATATGGTCTACGAGCATGAATCTGATGGATGGTTTTTGTAAGCAGATGGAGTCCCACTGATCCAGATGTCTGGTGGTTTGTTACCAATCTGCACCATTTTCTTTTTTTCTCCTGCAATCCTTCCCAACAAGCCATACTGGTGCAGGGTTTTTTCTAACTGGACCCTCCTGTTAGCGGCTACAGCTTTCCTCCTGCAGAGGGTTCTACCTTTTTATGATGTGTTGTTATCTAAAGATGTTCTGGATTTTTGGATCTATTGGGAACTAATGGAAGTGTATTAACATCAGTTTTCTGTATTTATTCCAGGTGGTGGACTTCATGGTGTCCTTGCTTCAGAGGGCCTGCGTGGGCCTGCATCACACTTCTGGGCCAGATGAGGGGAACCCAGTAGAGAGCCAGACTCTCAGCATGGGCATGGGCCTGGTAGCCACCCTGCTGTCTGCTTCCCAGGTACCTCCAGACTGGAAAACATGCGACATGTAATAGGAGCTCCTTCTTTTAGGCTCAACAGAACAACTAGAAATTCAGTTTAGTGCAACTAAAATCAGCAGACAGAATAAAACGCCTATATAAATATTTTAAACCTTTCATACATGGAGAACCTGAGGAAACGCATATTGATGCCTCCTGTTTGTGAGGCTGTGGAAGCGAAGAAGACGAGGTGATCTGTCTGCATGAAGAGCTCCACACCTCATCACAATGAAACTAACTAAAAGAACTCTGTCTGCCTTAAACCCACAGCTCAGCACGGAGGACTATTCATCCATGTCCAGGCTGCTTCCGCCTCTGGAGACTCTGAGTCAGAAACATCCCGATGAGGTCATCCAGGAGCTGGCGTCCGACCTCCGAGCCGCCATCGCCACACATGGTGCCTTCAGGCCCCAAAACCTGTCCGCTGCTGCTTCCAGGAAACCCGGAGCAGCAGCAGAGCGGAACCGACCCACAACACCCTCTGCACCGCCAGCAGGAAAGAGCTCTACCGCAGACTCTTTCCCTCCCAACAAGCTCTTTTCTGATTGGCTGCTTGAGGCGTGTGACCCTGATGTCCCAACTCGAGCATTTGCTCTCAGGAACCTGACCCGGATGGTGCGACACAAACACCCTGAGGCCCAACAGAACCAAGAGAAAGTCCTCCTGGTACTTTTAATTCATTACTTTGTTTGTGTTTACTTGTTTTACTGAACCACTGGTAGAAATCCCTCACACCCCCCACCCACCCCCTTTTCATCCATGATGCACTGCAGGGGACTAGGTGTGTACTTTCTTCTTCTATGGTGTTTTTAAGTTGTTCATTCTAGTAAAATCATTAATGCTTTTAATGATTGATGCGGTCACAGCTAAATGTTGTGGATTTTCACTTGGACAGATGGGGAACCTGATAGATTTGGTGCTCAGTAGTTCAGAGGGATGAGTTAAAGGTGGTCCTCTTGGATGCGGGAGGTACATACCGAGCCTTTGATGCTGCTGATGGTGACCCCACTAATGGTGATCAGCTGATCGCTGCTATCTCTGGGTCTTCTGTCTCCTGCATAATAAATGAACCTTGTCCTCTGAGAGGACCCTGGTGGTCTCCTGAGGCTTGTTAAGGTGGAGTGGTCAAGAAAAGGCATGGCCTTATTTTTAATTCTGTCTGACAGAAACTCGTCTTATTGATTTTTAGACTGGTTCCCATCTTTGATCTATTCTGTCTTCCTGTAACTAACCCCTAAACCCGGCGCGACCTCCCCTCAGACTTCTCACCTGCGTCTGAATTATTCTCTTTGATGCGTTTATAATAACTGCACACTCAGACAGTATCGATCCTCTATCTTTTTCCTGACATGAAGCAGTTTGATCAAAGCAAACGGTGAATATTTATGTTATTGTGGGGGGTGGGGGTTTGTAGTAATTCATCTAAACTAACCTGTGATAAATCTCTCCAGCTCTTCTTAGAAAACCTGGAGCATGAAGACTCATTTATCTACCTGTCGGCCATTCAAGGTAAAGATTCAGCTAAATGACGCATGGCGGGAGCATTAATGATGATGATCTGATGATGGACTCGGGATAAACTGTGTTTAGGTCTGGCTGAACTGGCTGATTCCCACCCTGATCTTATCCTGGAGAGGCTCCTGAAAGACTTCCAGACTGGACCCTCCCTCCCTTCGTCCAACATGGAGCGCTCTTTGGAGACCAGGCTGAAAGTGGGAGAGGTCCTGATGCGAGCAAGCAGAGCGATGGGTGAGCATCAGGTCTTCATGTTTCATGTTATACGTCACATGCACAATGTCATTTCTTTGTCCCACATGGCAAAGAAATGAGGTCATACATGCTGAGCACTCCCATTTAACCCCAGTAAAGCAGCACAATATTTAAAGTAGCATCATTAGATGTTCCAGTGTTTGAGTCAGTGTCTCTACTGGTGTTTTAACCTGAGGAAGGACTCGTCCTGAGTGTTTCTGTGTCGGTCGCCAGTCAGACCATTGTTAGGATGACGGATCAGAGAAGTTATCTATTAAATGTTTTTATTTTTTCTCTTATACACAGCCACTCTATTATCTGAGCCTGTTATCTGAATGTTTAGCTGAAAGAGAGGCTCATCAGACCAGGCCATGTTTTTTTTTTCCTTAATTTTTTATTTTCCAGTTTGAGTTGCGTTTAAAGACACATCAGTATGTTTCCTGTCTGTTCAGATGCTCTTAAATGAGCTACTCCTACTGGACAGTAAAGCTAATAAATCTGCTCATGTTTTAGGGATAAATAGCTCGTATAGAATTAATTTCCATGTATTTCCTCTGAGCCACAGAGCAGGCTTGTTTTCCACACAGATCCCTGATAAACAGCCTCTTTTCTCTGCTCTGAGCTCGGGTTCAGCATGCCAGTTTGCCATCATGCTACTTCTTCAGGACAATCAGAGAGTTTATATCTTTGCTGAGAGATTAAATAGTGGTTCAGTTTGATGCACAGACATTCATTGACTCCTGTGTTTGACCAGAACCCCCGACTGGCCAATATTTGTCCTTTTTTTTTTGCGATATCTGGAAAAGCAGCTTTCTTGATGGACTTGTCTGGTGTACATTCAAAGACTGAGCATCAGGCTTTGTTTTGACTCCTGGTTTTCTCCCATGTGCTGGTTTATTGGACTTGCAGGGTCATGTAAGCTCCTGTCGTGCAAGAAAAACCTTTACACGTGCTGCAAGAGAGGAGCTTTGCACCAGATGGCGTTTTTCATGCAGAAATGCCCTGACTCGTACATAGGAAGGAGACGGGTGGACGGACGTGTGTTTCATGGGTTGTTTTGTATTTTTTTGCTGTGCATGTGCAGTTATGATGCAGGCTGCTGGTTCTGCTGACTCATAACCACACAGTCACCTCCTTTCATTCAGCCTGATGGAGTCCCAGCAGAGTCATAATGGAGCAGCTGACTGCATGAGGGGGCTGGGTTTGTGTCAGCTGGTGGTCCTCGTTGTGTGGAGGCTTCTGATGGAACAATATCTCCCACAAATAGTCAAACATGAATCTTTTCCTGTTGAATATTCAGACTGCTGGAGCACATGTACCACCATGTAGTCACATCACCTGAGGTTGGAGTAAAGTTTGTAACCTGATACTCGCAGACCAAGCTTTAAACTTTCCCCTCTGAACCAAACTAAACTCTTCTCTGTACATTTTACATCCTTTATGAATAAAGCTGTGTTTGTAACAGCAAACTGAGACTCCATAGAAGCTGACCGCCTTAAGGTCACTGTGGACTCGCTGCTGATTGCAGATGCAGGACAAAGTCCAGTTTTGTCTCCTAAGAAGCATTCAGGTGGTCTGCTTAGATGGTAGCAAAGACATAAACTCTGAGCTGATTGATAATCATGAGCGTCTCCTGTCTCTGTTCTCTGGCTCGGATATCAGTCAGGACTCCTTCAGTCAGCCTCAGTTATGAGAACCTCACCCTTATGCTTGTTCTCTACACATGTAAATGTCCCGATGTCCATCTCAGACTCAGTCATCTCGGACTATAAAGACGTTTGTCTGTTAGAGAATCAGAGACATGTGATGAGTCCAAACTGACCACTTTTCTTCCTCCTGCAGGGGAACTGGCGCCTCACCTCGGCCGTCCTCTGGTCGGAGTCTTCTTGCAGGGAACCAGAGATCCGGACCAAAGTGTCCGGACCAGCAGTCTGTCCAACCTGGGAGAGCTCTGTCAGAGATTGAACTATGCCCTTGGGCCGCTGGCTCAAGAGGTGAGACCAAGACGAAAGTTTCAACCCCACAAACCATCAGAGGTTCCTTGTTTACTGTGTGTGTAATGAGACATTTTATAACGTTAATAGAAGCTTTTTAAATTTGCTACATTAAGCTGCACAGCTTCCTCCTGCATAGTTACAGTAAAATCCCTCTGATGGGGTGCAGCGATACAGCTGTCCTGCACCTCAGTGTTTGGGCCGCGGTTTCAGTTCAGGTTCGGTACACATTTTGTGCAAAAAGAGAACTTTTTTTTTTTCTCATCCCAAAATTATATTTTTCATTTTGTCAGTAAAAACAAAATACACAGAAGGAACTAATTATATTAGTGTACTAAATGAATGAAGACTTTCTGTAATGCATGAGCACCGTGCCTCTTCTGAGTGCTTTTGGATGCAGGAGGGGCAGCTGCTGCACAGCTGCTTATGCTGCATCGGCTGCTTATGCTGCATCTGCTGCACCTGCTGCTTATGCTGCATCTGCTACACGGCTGCTTATGCTGCACAGCTGCTTATGCTGCATCTGCTGCACCTGCTGCTTATGCTGCATCGGCTGCTTATGCTGCATCTGCTGCACCTGCTGCTTATGCTGCATCTGCTACACGGCTGCTTATGCTGCACAGCTGCTTATGCTGCATCTGCTGCACCTGCTGCTTATGCTGCATC
>JBAMIG010000010.1:7266915-7277621 GCA_037177335.1 Kiunga ballochi | reverse complement strand
CTGCTGCTTATGCTGCATCTGCTGCTTAAAACATTAAATATGGGGATGAAGTTGACAACACTGGTTTGTGTCTGTGAGCAACAACCCCTTGTAAGAAGAGCTGTTGGGGCAAAACCGTCATTGGCCATCGACCTGCAGGGTGTGGAAAGGCGAACACAGTCATTGTCTGTGAAGCAGTAAATAAAGCATTAATGCAAAACTGAAATCCTAGATTGTCCCGTGCACAGCGGAACGAGCGGCTTGATGTTTTGTACCATTGCATCCGAAGTGCGTTACCAACTTAGATTGACTTGGACTGGAGCAGATTGTATGAGACGTTTTGCAGTGTGACATGGAAATATTTAGCTGCACTATCTGTTTCCATCAAACTGTAAAAAGTTCTGATGGAGGATTTAAGATGTTTGTTTAAAACTTGTGATCTGCACAAACACGCCGCCTGAAGCTGCAGAAGTGACTTCCACAGCCTCACGTGTGCATTTCAAACTGCTGCAGAGGTCTAAAGATGCTGCCGTGTGCACGC
Source organism: Kiunga ballochi (assembly GCA_037177335.1). Classification (NCBI taxonomy): domain Eukaryota; kingdom Metazoa; phylum Chordata; class Actinopteri; order Atheriniformes; family Pseudomugilidae; genus Kiunga; species Kiunga ballochi. The sequence goes on along the minus strand of JBAMIG010000010.1, from coordinate 7,277,101 downwards.
TGCTGTCGGACACGATGAATGAGCGTCACTGTAAGCTGCAGGAACAGATCGCTTATTCAGGAACATGCACACTTTTCCACGCAGACAGACTGTTTGTGGAGCCCATGTTGGTTTGATGTATGGCCGATACATCAATCGATCCAGTTTAGCTGTGGTGCTGACCTCAGCAGTGTGGGTCTGCAGCTCAACAGCAGACTGTATTTCATGTTGAAACCATGGACTCTATTGACCCTCTGGTGGAAACTTCAGGCTCATTATTAAGATTAAGACATGCTGTCTGTAATTAAAACTGTTTGAAACATTCTGGTGTCTGGTGAGCTGATTTAGCAAAATGAAGCAGATGATGGATTAGACGTCATTAGGGAGGTCGTAGAGATGAGACGAGAAAAAACTGTTTGGGCAAATTTTAATGAAGAGACAGGACAAAGTGCTGGACTGGACATAAATGAGGGAAATAAAGCTGAGGAAAGGAAGGGACATTAGTTTGTGCCAAATTCATAAAGACAATATAAAAAAAACTAGTCCAGGAGTTACTCTGAAAACTAAAAGTAGACTAAATAAACCACTAACTAATCTACTAAACAGCTTAACCAAATCCACCTCGTGTCTCTATACACATTTAACTACATGCAGGTCATGTAAAAAAAACTCACCTGGTCCACATCCTTCCACCACCTGTTCCAGACATACAGGACAGAGGAGGATGTTAGCTTCCAGTTATGCTAATATGATAAGATGGCGTCCAGGTGTGAGTGGTGCATGTGATGTCACCAGAACGCACCTGAGGAGATGAGGCATCACAAGGTGGTGTTCTGCTTTTTATGACCGTGCATGATGCTGTGTTTATGTGCAGCTGAGTTCCTGTCTTACGGCTCTGATAAAGACTGAAAAGGAGGCTGAGGTGAGAAGAGCCGCCATCCACGTCATCGCCGAGCTGCTTCGAGGCCTGAGCGACAAAACCACACAGGTACGGTGACTTCACAGGGAAAACTCATCTGTTTCTTTCACAGTTACAGGAAGTGTGTTTAAGTTTTGATTGGTTCCTAAAATACAGGTGGGCGTGTCTTTAAATAGTCATGTTTTATGTTGCCAAGCTGCCTTCCTGCTGAAATATTGATAAATATTTCATGTTGGCTAATAAAGCTATAAAAACTGTAAAGTTCTGGCTTTGTCCCAGACAGCCGGACCTGCCTCCACCTCAGCACATTTTACATCTGCAACACCCTGTATGGCCCAAATACTCTAAGAAAATCCAAACTGGATCTGGGCCTAACTGGGGCCAGATCACCAGTTAAGATTCCACATCTTACCCGTAACCGGGTCAGATCCGGACTGGATTGGGTGACTAGATTTGTGCAGTTATTGGTGAGTTGTTACGCAGATCCGAGCCAGAACTTTTGTGGGCTTGTGGCTGGATCTGGGTTAAAATTGTTTTGTACTGTTGGTGATCCAACATGACAAGTTCAAATGATCCCACTACCCTCATAACTGATAAAACACCGTCAGAACCCGGATCTAGTCTTTTACCATGTTCATAAGAACTCAGCAGTATGAGTTCTGGCAAGGCCCAGACGACATCACACCTGGTTTAAAAAGCCTCTAGTGTGACGGTTCTGATTTTAAGCTGCTTTTTGTGGCTTATAAATATCTGCACGGTCCGAGAACATGTTCCGTCTGGACTCTACCACACAGGAGGTCTCCTCCTCCTCCTCCTCCTCCTCCTCTGGCCTCTCTGGTTCTGACTTTATGAGCTATAACCCGATAGCAACTTGCTTTAAACTGTTAGCGTTAACGTTTAACGTGCTAGCTGAGGCCTGGAGAGTCTGAGATGTAGATCCTGTTTTATCTGCAGGTTGTTTTCACTGAACTTAGTTTATTTCAGGGGAATATTTAATCAATGTTCCAGTGTGCTGGAAATACTGGAAACGGGTTCCTAGATTCTGCAACAAAATCGTAAATCCAAAATAATCCAGTCTGGAGGTGCCCAGGACCAGTCCTCACCTCTTCTCTACCACACCTGGACATAATGGCTACTTTTCCTCGTGTCATGCGGGCCTGTAATGAGACTTGATTCTGGACTGGACTTTAACACACCTGATCTCATCAGCTGATTCAGATGAACCTCCTGCAGACATTCGACTGAACACAATTTTAATGTCAGTGCCATACACTCAGTGTAATCTGTGTATCTCCCTTCTGCAGGTTCTCAGTGACGTCCTGTTGGACCTGTACCGGGTCCTGAAGTGGGTGGTTCGCTCAGACCCAGATGAGGTTGCGGTGCTACATGCACAGCTGGCTCTGGAGGAGCTGGATGGTGTAATGAGGGGAATTATTTTCCCACAGCAGAAATTGGAGAAGAAGATTGTTGTCCTGCCGTAGAATCAGATAAACCAGCAACACCAACCAGCAAAGTGTTTGGAGTGGTTATTGTTTTTATGTATTTATAATGTGTAACAGGAAGATCATTAATATTCACGATGACCCGAAAGGAAGCCTCGTTCTTGAAGAGACTCTAGCATATTGCTCCAATCAGAATGGTTCTGAAGGTCCAGACGATGCTGCATCATGGGACATGGAGATCTGATCTGATCCGCATCACTGCAGATGCAGCAAGGAGGTGCTGATTCTAATCCCGACCGCTTCACACTCAGCTGCAAATCACTTCAGTGAGAGCTGGAGTTTAGGACCAGATGAAGCAAACAGAACCACATCATCTGCAAACAACAGTGACCCGATGGTAAATGGACTTTTAAAGGGCTTTTTTTACACTTTAGTGTGCTTATTTAATGCTCTTTAACACTATTTGGCCATTCACTCACTCACACACACATTCACACCGGTTACGCAGCACCGGGAGCAATTTGGGGTTCAGTGTCTTGCTCAAGGACACTTTGGCATGTGGATGCCAGAGCCAGGATTTGAACCACTAACTAGCTGGTTTATAAATTACCCACTCAACTACATGCACCACAGTGGATAATAAAATCAGATCCGTCCCAATCCTGAGGCCCCCAAACTGGATTCCCTCAACACCTCGGCGGCGCCTAGAAATTCTGTTCATAAAGGTTATAAACAGAATCGGTGATATAGGGTTACCTTGGCGGACTCCAACCCTCACAGGAAACAAATCCGACACCGGTTGTACAAGGACTGAACAGCGCAAACAAGGAGGTCCGGTACTCCATACTCTCGGAGCAACTCCCACAGGAGTCCCCGAGGGTCACGGTCAAATGCTTTCTCCTAACCCACAAAGCACATGTAGGCAAACTCCCATGCTCCCTCCAGAACCCTGAAGAAGGTATAGAGCTGGTCCGCTGGTCCACTGTTCCACGACCAGGACGAAAACCACACTGCTCCTCCTCAATCTGTGGTTAGACTATTCGACAGACCCTCCTCTCCAGGACCGCTGAAAAGACTTTCCCAGGGAGGCTGAGGAGTGTAATCCCCCGATCCCCCCCCCTTTTTTTTTCTTCTTTAATAACTGGATGCCTTCATTTAAACAAGGCAATATGTGGTTCAGACTTGAGGCTGATGGAGACAATGAGACATTCCTTCTTTTGTGGAGTCTTCTTAGCTAAAGGTTATGAAGACTGACCTCATCTCCGTGTGTTTGAGCACTCTGCAGACAAATGGTACGATGCCGTGCTCACCCTCTTCCTCCCTACCCTCATCAAAACCTAGTTCCAGTCTCATACCATCTGACCCTACAACTGGGAGGTTCTCATGTCAATATGAAACAAAACCTTTTGAGGAATATTTCTAATACTTTGTTCAGTTGTAAAAAAAAAAAAAAAAAGAAGGGGGGGGGTGGGGGTGGACCTGGTACTGAAAGGTCAACCTCATGAAGAGACCGACCCAGTATAAGAAGGTTATCCTGATGAAGTGGGCGACCCAGTACCTGGCAGTGGGAGGACTGGCTGCTGGTATGATAGATCCTCAAGATATTGTTTCATCACAGTGTTGAGCTATATGTTAATTTCTGTGTGTGAGTGTGTGTGTGTGTGTTTAAATAATATCTATATTTTAATATCTAAAATTATTTAGCTATTATCATAAGTAGGCTTCTTATGGCTACTTTGTGTAGCTGGTTGCATGAATAATGTGTTTTTATAAATAAAGTTTGATTGGATTTGTTTGTGTTACCAGAAACCTATCCAGTGTTTTCAGATGTCTTCAGCATGACGCAGCCTTTTGGTCCATCGGTTGTTTCTTTAAAAGGCAGTACGTCAGTTTTTCTTAGTCTAGACATATTTTCTGCAGGAAAAAAAAAACCAAGCTTCTTAAGATAAACTTTGTTTTTACTATACTGTTTTTTTTTTATTATCCAGCAGAGACAAAGATAAAAACACTTTTTAAAAAGCCTCCCAAAAATGACTTTAGTCTCATTTAACATCCACCTTTAATCAATTTAAGGTTGGATTTTCTGTCATTTGCACATCATTCCCTCAGCATCCATTCATCCTTATTATCCTGTATGAGGATGGGTCATGGTGGGCACAAGCTAAATCAGAGAGGACTTCCATCTGCTGCTATAAACAGGAATGTTTCTGTAAAATTAGCGGTAAATTCTATTAAGCTTTAATAGGTATAGGGAACTTTACAGTCAAACCAATTCAAGCCAATAACGTGGTCATCTTGAGGGGCATAGAGCACCACTGGAAAAGACAAAAACTGCCTTTTAATCTGAAGGAAAAGCCACCCAGATCAGGGAGGATGACCATCTGCCTGAACTGGTTGAAAAGAAGAGAACAGGAAATCCAAGAAGACCTGCTGGGAGAGGAGATGGTTAAAATGTTACCATAATATTTACTGTAAAGTTTTTCCAACTAAATCTGTGGTCCATCAGGATCTGGGACCACAGGTAGTGTTTGCATACATTTCTCTACATATATGCCTTTAAAGATGAGCAAGGCCTTAAAAACTGATAAGAACAACAGAAGCAAATGATTTTAATCCAGAATTCATCAATCATATCACTCTTCCAACATCATCAAATCACCATTTCTGATCAGAAAGTGTAACTTTACATTCCTTTTAATGAACTCTGGTGATAAAGGGTTTTTTTTTAATGTTTTTTCAAACCCTTAATCTTATAAAACAATATAAAGTGAAATGTAGACTAGCGCCCCCTGTGGGGCTAAAGATTACGTAACACTGTCATATAACACAAATATATATACTGTACATAGGAATGTAAAGTTTGTATGTATGTAGAGAGAGAGAGAGAGTGTACAATATAGTCAGAGTGTTGTATTGTTGGTAAAAAAAAAAAGATGCTCATTCCATCCAAACAAAAAGACTGAAGGCAGCATACAGAACCTTGTGGTGCTCCATTTGTGGTCCAACTGTTTTTCTTCATAGTCTTTATTCATAATGTGGTTAAAAGTTCCGCTTTTTGCTTTTTGTGTGTGTGGGGGTGGGGGGGCATTACAGTTATTACTACATGTGAACCTGAGCTATTGGCTTCCGTCGTCACATATTGATTCTCAGAGGGATGCAGCAGTTTGTCCTTGCGCAACCTGGAGGATGTCAGCAACTCAGCCCCAGAGAGGAGGGGGGTTGTGGTGGGGCAGCCCATAAAGGATGCTTTGAGTCAGGCAGAGAGGTAGAGAGGGGGGCCCCAGTAAAACAGACCCCTGGCTTGTTAGAATCTACTGGCTGCATTGCAGAGACGGATTGGGGCGACTGGAGAAGGGAGGGGGGTTGAAGGAGCTGTGGGAGAGCCACTCAGCAGTGTCGCTGCCGGCTGGTTAGAAAGGACGAAGAGGCAGAGGAGGAAAAAGATGAAGCATCTGCTGCTACACACAGGAGATGCACACATGAGCTGATTTTGGAGCAAAAGCCCTGATGGAGGAGGAGTAGAGACGCTTCAGGTGGGGATGGAGATGAAAATCCCACCTGAGGGAGACCTTCAGCTTTACTTACATCCCCAGTCAGAGAACTCATGGTCAGCAGCAAGGATGGAGAGCACCAGAAGCAGAGAGCGGTATAACTGCAGCTCAATACCTGCAGTGGCTGCAGCAGCATCAGCTGCTGGCTGAGCTCTTCTGATCACATCCCAGCTGGGGGGCTTCATGCCCTGGGACGGTCCTGGGAGACCCAGGGAGGAGGAGGAAGCAGGAGAAGGAGGCGGCCCACGGACGTGGAGGAGGGCTGTGGTTTAAACTGCCAGCTGTATTTTTGGATGTGGGATCTCCTGAATTAAGCGAGCAAGCTGGAATAAAGATGTAGTGTGAGCTGGAGGAGGGAAGGGGACAGAACAAGGAGAGTGCTGTGCTGAGGAGAGGACAGGGCTGGACGTCCTGGCTCCACGGACCGAGTTCTGGGGGACGAAGACAGAGGGTCCTCTGGCTGAAGAAGGTATGTGATTTCATTATATACAGCAAGGTGAGACTCACTGACAAGAAGCAACTCATTAGAGGTGAGTTTGGGATGAGGTAGGTCAGGCTGATGGAAAAGCCTGATAAATAAAGTATTCAGTACACTAACTGATAACTGGATGGAGAGTTTGTAGAAGCTGTGATAATCTGAATTAAAACTCAGACAGTTGGGTAGTTTTCCCTCTTTAAGGTGGTTGAGTTGTGCTTTACTCACTTTCAGTGTGACTTTCCTCTGTTTTCTGTTGCCTCTTGGCTGGCGTTTACTACACTTGTTGCTTGTGTGGAAGCAACACTTAAGGCGTCTGTTCCAAGGCTTCTGGCGTCTCCAAAAAAACCTTGGCCTGTTTGATTTTCCATGGCATCACTGGCCGACTCACTGGCCTGTTTGCTTACAGCGAGACCTCAGGTGAAGCAGATTTGCTCCTTGAAATGAAGCCAGACCTGCGTAACTTCTCTGGAATTTATTTTACTTTACCCAGCTTCACTTGAATTGTTTAATTAGCTTCTGACAACCTGTTTTGCAGTCATCCAATGCTTCTTGTTTGGTGCATCACCATAGAGTTGTACTGTTTTTTGCTTTTTAGCCTTATTTTGGCTGAATTGCTTGACAGCTTGCTGGCTGGTGGTCCTAGTTAAAGTCAGCAACAAGCAGCTCCGACAAAATGACTGCCATCTAATAGTAAAGTTGTGTATAACACTGCAGTGAATGTAAGGTGGCTGTCAGCAGACAAACTTCTTCCAGATTTCAAGAAATTTTCATGGAGTTTAAAGTTTCCCAGAGAGTTTACCACCTCTGCTATTGAGCTTGAACTTGAGGCCACTGAATATTTCTGGGAAGCTCTATTCTGCTTATTACACACTGAGTTTAGTCAGGTGTGTTGCAGCAGGGAAACATCTAACGCTTGCAGTTTTTAAAGTGAGACTAATGGTGCTCTAGCTCCTTTCGAACAATGCTGCTGAAGTTTGTTTTCTGTGTTAATTTTGCACAGTGGCACAGGTTAGCGCTGTGGCCTCACAGCAAGAACGTTGCTGGTTCATCTGCTGGGGGAGGTTCAAACATCTGCTGGAGGTCCAAACAGTGACTTTTCTCTGTGGAGTTTGCATGTTCTCCCAATGATGGGTTCTCTCCAGGTACTCCAGCTTCCTCCCACAGTCCAAAGACATGCACGTTGGGGACAGGCTGATTGGAGACTCTAAATTACCCGTAAGAGTGAGTTACTCTGCATATATAAGAAAGATGGACCGAGCCTCTCTGACGGTTTCAGAAGAGCAAATGTGAAGCTTGTTAGGCAGTTATTACCCTCACCATCTTGGCTTCATCTTCCAAGCGAAAAACACCACAGGAAGATGCTAAAAGTAGGGGGCCCAACATAGAGCCATGGGAAATTATAACTAAACATTAGGTGGCTAAACCTAAAGCATCATAGAAGTCCATATGTAGATGTTGACCAAAAGAAAGCCCAACATGGAGCCTTGGGGAACTCAACATGTTGATACTAAACAGTAGGGGGCCCAACATGGAGCCTTACGAAACTCCATATGCTGACAATAAGTAATACAATAAGTAATAATAAATAACATGAAGTCAGAGGAAATTCTACATATAGATGCTGAATAAGAAGGGGCCCAACATGGAGCCTAGGGGAACGTCAGATGGTCACGAGATCCAACATTAAGCCCTGGAGAACTTGTCCAAAAGCTCTCTAGTCATAAATGGACTGGATATTTCCATCCAGTTTTATAGTTGCTTCAGTAAAACGGTCAGTTGTGTTAGTTTAACAAAACCAGATATTCCCAACTCAGGTATCACTTTCCTTGCTTCTGCTGGCACTTATTGTTTTTTTAAATTGACTCAGATTAGCAGGAAGTCACCCAGTTGGGGTCTGATGCTGCTGAATGGTGTTAATTATCACAAGTTCAGGTTTTTATGCAGGCAAAATAAAGACGTAAAACCTACATTTTCTTATAAGATTGATCTCCTTTATAGATAGAAAATTGTTTTCTCTAAATGAAACTAGATGCACATGCAGACAGAATCACCATATGGAAAGATATTGATGAGAGTAGTCTGTTATTACTGATTTTTCTTAAATAAAACATAATCAGACATTTATTCTCAAACAACCCCAAACACAAGCTTTCATTTTTCTGTCCAAACCAGGAAGGTTTACTCTTTAATTAAATCATTCATATGATTCTTCACCTTCTTCCATCCCTGCTTTTCATACTCCTCCCCACCCACTTTTCTAAAATCCCCATCCCACCCCTGCATGAAAAGCCGGGCCGATCATTCAGAAACACCTCCTCCACCTGTGCCGCCTGTACACCCTCACAGCTCTCAGGAATATTCTCTCTCATCGGGTTTGCAGGGTTATGAGGAATTTGAAATGATGCGAAATCAGAGAAATGATGAGCAGGTGATGATCTGAATGACCTGGACATGGACAAACTGTGACCTCTTTGTGAATCCTTCTGGACATGCGTGCAACCACAGCTCCAGGATCTGTGAAGATATCCTTTTATTCCTCTTTTTGATCTGGAATATGGCTCTTCCTCAGAGGAACTGGTGTCAGTCTGAAGATTTTCTGACATCAAAGGTGACATGCTGCTTCCTTTAACTAACCTGCATCTTTCACATTTTGAATAATTTGTTTTTCATTCATAATTTCTAGTTTCAGATTGAAACGTTTCATCTGATGAGATTTAATTTAGCTGAGATTTACTGGTAAGTGAAGGTGGCCTCTATTCTCATGTTTTGACCACCAGATGTAACCTCAGGGATAATTACCCCTGTCCCCCCCTTCCCTCCCCAGTTCCCTGCCTAATCCCAGCTCCTGACCTGAAGACACCCTGTAATCAAAACCCTCCATGTTCTGTTTGTCTGTGATCAGTCCTGTGGCCTCGGGGCGTTCACACCATGGTATCCCAGCTTGCCAATCCATCGCTGAGTGGCAAACACGGGATACATACAGAAATCCCAGAGGGACATCAGGGATTTCAATGAGGGGGTTGGTTTACGGTTTCCAAGGTGATGAACGAAGACAGACTTGTTTTAACAATTTAATGCCTTGGTTGACAAAGACATATTGATTTTCATGACCATATGTTATTAAATCAGCCTGAAATGGACATTTTTACATTTAGCTCCAGTGAAGAAACTGTATTATTAGAAAAAGTCTGATTATTTCATCTAAAAAGAAATGAACAAAATATTTTAAATTACATTTAAAAAATCTTAAGCCATTAATAATATGGAAATCTTAAACAGTTCCCAGAGTTTTGGTCCAATTCTCACTTCAACAAAAACAGGAACTAGATGTGATGATTTACGGAGACCAAGAAAATGATACATGCCGTCACTTTATCAGGTAAACATATGAGCTGAGCAAGTTAAAGGGCACTTTTTTATGCTTGATCCCAGTTTGAACCATCCCAGAGAAGCTATGTCACCTAAGTGGGTTAAGTGTGATCCAACCTTACATATTCAGTCCATTTTGTGGGTCATATTGGATCAGAATAGGACATATTGTGAAATGTTGACCTGCTATGCAAGAAAGAAACAAACAGACTTTAATTCTAACATAAGATTTTTGTAAAAAGCAACATGTGTTTTATTTAAATATTATTTTAACATTTGAACCATAAAACTATGATACAACAGATCAGAAAAATGTCTCAGAAGCTGGACTTCAAGCTGAGAGACAGGGAAACATGTTGCTGGAATGAGACATGTTGCTGGAATAAGATATGTTGCTGGAATGAGACATGAAGACATTGCTGGAATGAGACATGGGGACATTTTGCTA
>JBAMIG010000010.1:7246989-7262725 GCA_037177335.1 Kiunga ballochi | reverse complement strand
GATAGATAGATAGATAGATAGATAGATAGATAGATAGATAGATAGATAGATAGATAGATAGATAGATAGATAGATGCGTAACTCAGGTAAAAATCTCCTTTAGCATCACAGTAGGGTCTATGTTTTACAGCCAGCTGCCAGGTCCTGCAGGGGGTCAAAGATCCCGACCCCAGCTGAGTTGAAGTCCCAGCTGGGATCTCTGTCTGCGACCTCTCATTCTGGATCGTAGCATAAATAGCAGCCAGCCTGCTGCAACACCTGCAGCCTTAACTCTGAATCCTGTGTCGTGTATGCAGGTGTGTGACTCTGACACAGTTTTAGACCCAGCTTCTACCATCGAAATGCTGAAGATCCTCGAGGACGATCCGATGGTGGGAGGGGTTGGTGGTGACGTGCAGGTAAGGTGAGAGGCAGCTTAAAGCCTTTTTAATATGATTTTACATAGAGACAGTTAAAAATACTGCATGTTTTTATTGATTTTGGTTGGCACACATGCAGCTGGTTTGCAAAGCATCCAGGATGTGATATAATCAGCACACCAGCTTGTTCTCCTGGGTACTAACCCAGTTTGTTCCTTAATATTCAGCTCACCTTATTCATGTATTGTTTGCATCTAGATCACATCAATTCTGGAAATTTTATCTGTTTAAGTTTGCTTTGGAAAACAAAAACATCTCTGACAGTAAAAGTATTGATAAGGTTTGAAGGGGTATTGATGAGGTGCAGGTGAGGTATGTAGAGGTGTGGATGAGGTGGGCTTAAGCTACCGGTAATATAAAGGATCCTGTGTTCTGACAGGCACATTGGAAACATCCATGACACAAATTACTCTGTTTAAAAATTATTTGTGATAATAATACAATCATTTTAAAGATCCTCCATTTGTGCCGGTTTCAACAAAAGATGTCTGAACCGTGCCAGCGCATCTGTGTGGATGTTAACTGTGTTGCCACTGGTGTTGTTTTGTGTTCTTGCAGTAATCTCGTGGGAATGTGAGTCTCATGTCTCATGGAATAAATCCTTCTGGATTAGTTTAGTTTGTGATTAATTGGCATGAAAACAGATTTCTTTGGGGTTCACTTTGACATGAATCTAGATGAAGATATCCAGCCATTGTTCAGCTTTACTATGTTACATCTTCCAAACCTACAAGACATAAAAAGCATAAACTTTGTATTCAGTGATATATTCTACATACATAGAAAATAGTTTTATTAAAACAAAGGTTTGTCCAGGTTCAGGTCTTGGCTTGTGTTTCTTTGCTGTAGGTCACGATAAGAACCTGTAAAATTACAGGGTTTTTTATTGTCATCAACCTCCAGATCCTCAACAAGTACGACTCGTGGATCTCCTTCCTCAGCAGCGTTCGCTACTGGATGGCCTTCAACATCGAGCGAGCCTGCCAGTCCTACTTCGGCTGCGTCCAGTGCATCAGCGGCCCACTGGGCATGTACAGGAACTCCTTGCTGCAGCGCTTTTTGGAGCCCTGGTACCACCAGACCTTCCTCGGTTCAAAGTGCAGCTTTGGTGATGACCGCCACCTCACTAATCGGGTGCTCAGCTTCGGCTACAAGACAAAATTCACAGCGCGATCACAGTGTCAGACGGAGACTCCCACCCAGTATTTACGGTGGCTCAACCAGCAGACTCGATGGAGCAAATCCTACTTCCGTGAGTGGCTCTACAATGCTCTGTGGTTCCACAAGCACAGCCTCTGGATGACCTACGAATCTGTGGTCACAGGCTTTTTCCCATTCTTCTTGGTTGCCACGGTGATCCACCTCTTCTATCGTGGGCGCCTGTGGAACATCCTCCTCTTCCTACTGACAGTGCAACTGGTTGGGATGGTTAAGGCCACCTACGCCTGCTTCCTGCGCGGAAGCCTCGTCATGATCTTCATGTCGCTCTACTCTCTGCTCTACATGTCCAGCCTGCTCCCTGCCAAAATGTTTGCCTTGCTGACCATCAACAAGGCCGGATGGGGCACTTCGGGTCGCAGGAAGATCATGGTCAACCTCATTGGCGCTGTGCCGGTGACGGTTTGGGCTCTGGTGCTGCTCGGAGGTGTGGCGTATACAGTCTACTGTGAGACCCAGGAACCACTCAGTGAGACTGAAAAGGTCTTGTTGATTGCAGGGACAATACTTTATGCCTGTTATTGGCTCGTTCTGCTGGTGCTTTACTTAGCCATCGTAGCCAAACGGTGTAACAAGAGGGAGGAGCAGTATCACCTGCCATACGCTGAGGCATGACCGAGGGAGCCTGCTTGGTGCTGAGTTTACTGCAGTATGACTCTAGCAAGGTCTCCAACGACCCGGTGAAGAGCTAGAGCTTCTTTATCACTGGTGCTAAAAAAAAAGTGTGATTTCTGAGGGAGGACTGGATCCACGCAGGTCTCCTATTTCTATCATCTGGTGCTTCACACTGAACCAAACAAACACATCCAGGTGATCAGGCATTGCCCACTGGAAGTCTCTGGGTGCAGGCTAGCTGTGCAACCTTGATTTTGATGAAAATAAGGCAAGAAAAGGAGAACAGGGAGGAGGTCTCAGACACAAAGCTTATTTAGCTGTGTGACTGGGCAGATATAAATCACTTGTTTGCTCATCTTGTTTGCTCATCTGGTCTCAGGACTGTGTGGAGCTATTTGTAGAAAGTACAGCAATAAGAGAAAGAAGCATGAGGCCTCAGTAAGCATAATGTCTGAGCCCACAGCAGATGGTTAGCAGTGAAAAGGACATGTTTGCAAGTAGCTGGATTCATTCCTACAATGGATACTGGCTGAAGCAACGAGCAATTAAATCTCTGCACGTTTTCTCTTTTAGCCCAACTGAATGTCCAGATAGACAGAGGAGTCCATGTCACCAGTCATCGTAAAAATCAGGAAGATTTCTTCTTTAAGTGGATGAGACGCCGACTGAGATGATCAGACACAATCAGCAGTAATGTTGGTAATATGTGATACTGAGGTTAAAGTTAGCTACCATTTTGTATCGGTGAAATATGTTGTCTTTCTATTTAGCTTAAGGAAAATAACCTTTTCTCTGTAGCTTAATTAGGTTTTTAAAAACCAAGCGGGAAATGTTATTTAATACGGCACACAGCTACAGGTTCTATAGATGTGGCAATGAGAAACCCCATTACCCAACTCTGCTGTAACTGCTTCACTTGTATTTGATCACCTGGATGAGAAATTTATGTAATTCCCATCGCTTTAATTCTGCATTTAAATCAAAACGATCCATTTCATTGCTGTACAATCAAAATGAAAATAAAATCTGTAATTTGAGGAAGAAACACAAAGTTTTGCATCATGGGCACTGTCGGGTTTACTTCCTGAAGTCATGTCCAAAAAAGATTTCAAAAGGTTTTTTTAGTTGGAGACATGATGTAGATGTTTGATTCAAGCATCTGGATAACTTCAGAAACAACTTTTATAGATTTATAGAGGCCTGAATAGCCTCGTGATTAAAAGTAGTCTGTAGTGATTTTGTGGTTCGAGCAGTTTGTTTTCAGAGCATTTCCATCCAGCTGTGATGGGAACGGAGCTGTAAGGGTAATGGATCTCCAAGCCCAGCAACAGACCTGCACTGTCTTTATCCGTTTACATGTTTTGATGAAGATGAAGATGAAATTCTCCCAAACAGGATTGTAACCACCAAAAAGAGTCTTCAAGCTCCAGTTTCTCCATAAATCTGTCACTAACCTTAATATTTACAAGCCTTAACTCCTACTAACCACAACATCTGCAAACTGGAGGTTGGGCTCCACAAGGTGTAGTTTACTGAGTTAGCATGTGCAAGCTAGTTAAGCTAGTTAAATACTCTGTGGGAAGATTTATAGTGACTGAGGGTAGGGTTATAATTTGTCATTTTTATTTGCTATGAACAGCTGACCTGTTTATTTCATACTAAAGGAGAAACAAGGTCCACACGGTGTTCTCCGTGTCTTTATTTAACACGCGTTGTAAACATGTCTCTACTGTCTCACTACCTGTGTATCAGTAAAAATCTCAAAGCAACAACTTTCAGCTTCGGACTTTTAACTTTTAAGCGCTAACCAGGCCTACCTCAAATCATTACCCCACAAGAAGAAAGTTCTGCTCGGCTGATGGATCAAAACCAAGCAAGTTTCAAGCTCTTAGATGTCATCTTGTCCTTGTGGACACCTGGTTTTTACTTGTGCCCTTGAGGACAAGGGGAAAGTTTAGGTGTCCCCCGGAGGACAGGATTCATTCTGACATGTAGCTATGTAGAGTCCATTCTGTGTCACGTTTCATACCAAAAAGATATAAATACCAGCCCTGATTTATATATATATATATTGAAATTATTGTTTTCCTTTCAACTGATTGTGTTTAAAACTTGTTTAAACTTGAACATTAAAAAACAGATTCATACATGGTGGTCAGTTGAGTTCTCTCCTTTTTGCCATCTGGGATCATCACAGGATGCCGGAACTTTCCAGAGTCATTAGAAATGCTGTTTCTGGCACAATCCACCCATTCAAACTAAACACTTATAATGGCTGCATGAACACTCCCCTTATGCAGTCTGTTTCCATCTTCTGTTGGTGCATAGTCAAACCAGAGAGCAGGAGTGGCTGGAAAGCTGTTTGGTTTAATGAACATCATCTGTTCTAACTAGCATGTCTCTGTGTGGACATTACCACCTCCTGCAACATCGCCCAATCCCCCTGGGCGGTTCTGACCTACTCTAAGGTGAGGTGACATTATCTCTTTCCCATATTTGGTTTGAATATAGGGATGAACTTAGAACCAAAAACCAGCAAATCGACATAAAAGCTGAGGGTATCTTTGGAGTCATCTTTGTTTTCAGTTGAGTATTGGCACATTGCCAATACTCAACAGTGAAAACACTGAAAACTGACAAGCAAAATAATCAACACAGCAACTACCCGATCATGCTACTGGAAAATACAGGTAATAAGACATCTGTGCATGTGCAGAGCAGAACCCCCATGAATGCGGTCCATTCAGTGCAGGCACTTACACAAGACAGCTCTTTACTGGTTGGTACATGCCTGTCAAGCACACACCCCTCATACATAAACATGAGGCTTTAGCATATGCTCAGACATCCTCAGCCTCCAGCTACAATACATCTAAAGGTTTCAGGTCCTCAGCATCGTCCTCTGTTGCTAGGATACAGAAATCACCAGTGTGAGAAGATATTTCAATGAGGACGGACTCACAAAAGAAGCAAATGAGAACTTTTATTGGTATTAGAAGTTTGGACAATGTGTGGATCAGTGTCCACATGCAGGACAAAGTTGTCCTCCAACACTCCAATTACATCTGACTGTGATCAAAATAATATGTTTAGAGTCATTTTATAAGTCTGGCATTGCTCTGATCAGCATGTTTCCCGTCTATAACAAATATAGATTGTAAAAAAAATGGCTGTCTTTTATTATTGTCCGAAGCAGTGATCAGAACAGCTCAATCCTGCCTTCTTATTGAAATTTTCTCAGTGGAAAAACTCAGACAAATGTGTAAATGAAGGTCCATTCAGGCCTGTGAGAAGACTGAAATCTGCTACACCTTCTTGGGTACATTAGTGATGATGGGTTTGGGACGGGTCTTGAAAATTAGTTTCCGTTTGATCAGGGCAGAAACACAATAAGAGGTGGAGGCCGGTTCCTGCTGGTTCGTTTCCATTGCAACTTGAGTGATGTCATCCTGTGAATGTCCTGAGTGTTTGGTGAGAACGGCGAAAGGCTTCTCCAGTTTGACCTGTTTCCCATACAGGATGTGATGCCCAACGATCAGTACTGGCACCCCCTGGTGGAAGAAAGACATCACAACAGGATCTTAAACAAACATTAGTGGTTTTAAATAACTTTATTTAAACAAATGTGAGTGCAAAGTTTGACAGAAAAGTGTACTGGGTGACAAACCTGTTTGGTGTAGAGGAGATCTCCCATCACATTTCCCGCCAGACCAGAGTTGTGTCTTGATACCATCTCCCCCTGCAGCTCCACCAGCAGCCATTCTGGAGGACTACATCCATCCACACTACCTCTGCAGGAGCAGGCACACGCCACGTCAGAACCAGCACTACCTTGTTTAAACAATACCTCCACATGTAACCAGTAGGCCTACACCTCAGTAAAACAGTCCTCCACGTTTTACCAGTATTTCTACATTTATCCAGTATTAGCAGCACCTAATTTAACTAGTATCTTTACAAATAACCAGTCCTCCATCTATGGGCAATATCTTAGGGGGCGCAGGAACGTCCTTAAACAACGTCCTTTCACACGCACGCACCCACCCCTCTTAATATATGGTAAATATATTTATTTAATTATTGGCTTTATGGTGGCCACGAGGACCCCATTAATAGTTGGCACATTTTTACAAACTGTCCTAGAATGCACCAGAGCTGGGATGCTATATTATCTCATCAACCAATCCTATGGAATAATGTTTAAATGGCTGAATTTCTGATTTACGGATAATTTTAACAGCAGAGTGTTACCTCTAGCTCTAGCAAAAAGTCGATAGCAAAAAGAATATTCCTACTTAAGAATTACTATCATGCAATTTCTTACCTTATAATAATCTGAACCATGGCAAGATGAAAAAAAACAAGTCCAGACTCTCATTTACTCTTAAAAGTTGATTTAAACAGTCTGGAGCGCTGGAGTTTGAGAATGAAAACAAATCCTTTCAGTTCCGGGTTTATTTCCCGCCGTCGGTACGTGCTTCAACGTAATGATGCAGTTCCGGTTTTGTTTCTACTTCCGGTTCAAAGGTTATCAACGTGGTTCTTGGTGTTTTGAAACGTGCGGTGTCGAAGTTAAAACAAAGTTTGGCCAAAAGCAACAGGTAAATGTTGTTTTCTATCATGGTTGACACGATTAAAATATATGTGTTCTGCTCGTTTACCTGAAAGCGGGTTGTCAGCTTTACACGGATGTTAAGCTCCGGTTTGCGACCGGTTCAAGCAAGCTTTCAGAGAGCTAATTGTTGGTACGAAAAGTTTCTGGTTCAGTTTGTAGAAAAAACGACACTTAAAACCCTGGTATAATCCTCTAAGATAACGACTTTTAACAATAAAAACGAAAGGGCTGCAGCGTAAAGGGACCCATGAACATTTAGCACTGAAATTATGATGACATTAACTGGATTTTAATCGATGCCTGCTTTAAATGACCAGATTTCATAACATACGCTGTACATAATATTTTTCATAACTTAATTTATTCTGTTATATACATCTAATCTCAAACTGTATATTACGGAACATAAAATTATTGTGCGTTTAAAATAGCAAAACTTTAATCGTGCTGTTTATTTCTTTGGATTTATTTACACGACAGCAGCATCTGATGCAGGAGAGGGTGAGAAAACAACACAGGTCTTATTAAGCCACCTTCTCTAAATCACTACAAACAAACTGACATAATGAGCCTAATAATCAGATGTCTTACTTCATATCACAAACATACGAATTGTCATTGCTTTCAATAGTTTTAAATAAAACAAGCTCTGGAGATATTCAGGTTAGAAATGATACTGTAAATTTAAAATTAATTACTCAGAATTAAGATAAACTCCATGCTTTTACATGTAAATGGTTAATTAAATTTTAGGTTGTATGGAAAACACGTTTATTCACCTCCGCTTAATTTCACTGTGGTTCAAATTGGACAACGGACAGCGGTGTTATACTGGGTCAACTAGAAGCAAACTCCACCACCACCTTTTCTTTTTGGCTATAACTCGAAAGCTCAAGTTGTAGGACTGCTGTCTGTGTAGGGTAGAGCATCCACCTGCATACTGTGGGATCGGTGTATGGTGGTAACCTCAGCAACACCACACAAGAATAAATTTGCCGTACAAAACACGTTACCAAAGCAACACGGGCATCATGTCAGAAGTCCTTGTAGATTTTTCAAGTGACTTATTGTATTTCTCTAAATCCTAGTGCCGCATGGGGGAGTTTGAGGTGCACCGTGTTCGCTTCTTTGACTACATGCCCAGCGCTATCCGGGCTTTGGCGTTCAATGACAACACGGAGCGACTGGCTGTGGCCAGGGTGGATGGAACGGTGGACATCTTTAGCACTGCTGATAACTACTTCCAAGAGAAGGTAACACCTTGATTTCAGCGGGGTGGTAACTGGGTCAGTTCTTACGTTAGTGGAGCTTTACAGGAACTGAACTGTTGTTACTGTCCAGGTGATCCCCGGACAGGACGGCAGAGCCATCGAGGCTATGTGCTGGGTGGGTCCGCGGCTGTTCAGCGCTGGTCTGAATGGAGAGATCACTGAGTATGACCTGGAGAACTTGAGGCCCAGATACAGCGTGGAGGCTTATGGGGGACCCATCTGGACTATCAGCATCAACAGCCAGAGGACGCTACTGGCGGTTAGTTGGTCATCATGGTTATTCTGGAGGTTTTATTCAGGAATGAGTCATAATCTCTGAGGTTTTTTTGTGACAGGCTGGTTGTGAAGACGGGACGGTGAAGATTTTTGAAATACTGGAGGAAAAGATTCAGTTTCAAAGAAACTTGGACAGACAGAAAGGTGGGAGGACATGTCTCCTGAATCCTGATCACAGTCATTACATAACTGACTCATGTCCTTTGTTGTGATCTTGCAGGACGCATCATTTCTCTGTGCTGGCACCCATCTGGAGGTCAGATCGCTGCTGGAATGATGGACATGATCCGAATCTTCCACACAGAAACGGGTAACTAGAACTGAAGAAAGTGACCAATCAGACGATAGTGTCTGCGGAGCTCAGCTAAATGTTGGTGTCTGTTTTCAGGCCACGCCACTCACAGGCTGCTGGTGGAGCGAGGCCTTGGAACATCCAGGAGCCAGGAAGTGGTGGTCTGGAGCGTCGTCTTCCTGTCTGATCACACCATCATCAGCGGCGATTCTGCAGGAAAAGTCCAGTTCTGGGACGGGCTGACAGGGACGCTGGTCAGAACTCACTTGGTCACCAAGTGGGACGTCCTGACTCTGTCCGCATGTCAGGTGAGCGACGATTAGAACGCTGAGACTTTGTGTGCCGGCAGCATCAGTCACGTTTGTGTTATCGCAGGACGAGAGCAGCGTGATCGCTGGTACGTCTGAAGGCACCGTGGTCCAGTTCCAGTTCATCTCCTCCTCTGTGGGCCAACAGGACAAACAGTGGATCAGAACCAGGACTTTTAAAAACCACTCACATGATGTGAGGGCTGTGCTTCACACAGACACGGCCGTCATTTCTGGAGGTGAGAGTCTGACTTCATCCTTTTGTCCAAACATTTCTAGAAAGTTTATCGGGTCCGTCTCGGAAATCAGACAGCTGCATAAGCAACATATGACTGTGACTGGATGACATAACAGCAGATTAACATCACAACAACTGATTGAACTAACAACTGATCGACATCATAACAGCTGAGTATCAGGTCTTCAGCTGTAATCCAAACTGGATCAGATAAAGATTCATCTATAGAACCGTTTGAGATCCAGTCCTCATGTCCTCATCTCTGATGTTTTACGGTTCATCAACAGCTCTCTAATCTTCTGCAGGTTTTGTTTTTGTACCATACAACTTTCTGAGAAATACATTTATTTTCTTAAGCTTCTAGAAAAAGTATGAAAAGTCTCCTAATTAACAGGATGAACCACACCTATGTAGATGCATAGGACTGGTTCAATCCAGATCTTTAGACTCCAGTACATTGATTACACTACAGTACACATTGCACAAGTGAACCTGTGACCAGTCTAGTGTTGTTTATCGCCCCGTTCATCCTGGATGATCCAGTTGCATGTGAAGTATTTAGACTCTGACATGATGAAGAGTCATTCTACTACATTTTGGGAAGCTTGGTGCCATTAGACCAGGTCGTGCTGAAAAAATGACACATTTGGGATGTTCATACCCGAGTTATTCTGTAGACTGGTAGATTTACTGGCACACATTTTCTAATTGAGAAAAATGGTCATGGTTTAGGGTCATTCTTTAGTTTAATCTGTATCAGGTATGGACACCCAGCTGATGGTGCGCCCCCTGCTGGACAAGGTGGAGAAGGACACCCAGGAGTCATCTCAGCGCCGGATCATCTTTCCACATGTGAGAAATAGTCTGAATAGCATTTCATTCTGTTTTAAATAAATCTGATGCCTTTTTAAATGTCAGTGTTAATGGTGGCTGTAACCATGGTAACAACATCACCTCCTCCTGTCTGTTGTGTAGAAAAGCCCGGTTGGATGTGCAAAGAAAGCAGGACTGCTACTGTTCCAGTTCCCGGATCATCTGGAGGTGTGGAGACTGGGAGAAAGTGATGGACATGGTGAGAAGGACATAATGTCTCAGTCCAGTAAATCCTGAACGTCCTGGTCTCCAGTGTTATCACAGAATGACCTCGAAGCATTTCCCGTTTTGTTATTTTATGTTTTAATCGTTGTTTTTTGTTTTTGTTATTACTATACTATACAGTCATTTAGCAGACACGTTTACTCAAAGCATCATATTTAACCAGAGTTATTTTCCTAACATGCATGTCTTGTGGGTGGGAGGAACCCAGAGTACCCGGAGAGAACCAACACATACATGAGGAGAACATGCTAAATCCACACAGAAAGACCACTGGACAAACCTCCCCAGCTTAGGCTCAAACCAGCAACCTTCTTGCTGTGAGGCCACAGTGCTAACCACTGCGCCACCGTGCCATCAATGTTATTATTAATATTTTTATATTTCAATGCAGGAAAAACAAATCTTTGTCATTTTGTTCCCATTAAAAACCATCCTATCAGAACCCTGATCCGTCCTTCTGTCCTATCAGAACCCTGATCCACCCTTCTGTCCTATCAGAACCCTGATCCATCCTTCTGTCCTATCAGAACCCTGATCCACCCTTCTGTCCTATCAGAACCCTGATCCACCCTTCTGTCCTATCAGAACCCTGATCCACCCTTCTGTCCTATCAGAACCCTGATCCATCCTTCTGTCCTATCAGAACCCTGATCCATCCATTCATTTCATCAGAACCCTGATCCATCCATTCATCCCATCAGAACCCTGATCCTTCCATTCATCCCATCAGAACCCTGATCCATCCATCCAACCTATCAGAACCCTGATCCATCCATCCCATCAGAACTGGGTTTTTGTTCCTGACATGCTCGATGCTTCTTTTGGTACCTTTTACTTAAACAGAGATCTGAAGCACAGGCTGGTGTGACTGCAGTTCTGCTGTGTGGTGCTTCATCCCTCCTCATGTGCTTCTAATGAACCTCTGTGCAGGAAAACCCGGCGACAGTCTTCCAGTGAAGAGGAAACCAGAGAAACTTATCCAGCTAAAGAGGAAGGTGTGTAGATTCAGCTTGTTTAGATTAGCTGGCAGACCTGAAAATGTTTCTGCTTCAGAAAGTGGATGTTTGTGCTGATTGTGCTGCTGTCTGCAGGGAGACGATCACATCTGCTGCAGCGCTCTGTCTCCATGTGGAGGCTGGTTGGTTTATTCCACTGTTTCCAGTGTCCGTCTCTATAAGCTGCAGCTTAGCAATAACAACGTCAGCATCAACAGAGTGAGCCCCAAACTTTTCTTCATCTGTTTGCATCAGAACCATGGCTGCACACTAAGCCACACACAATGCTACATCTTCTCTTTTTCATGACTTTTTTTTTTTTTTTTTTATCTCCAGGTGTCCAAACTGCCTAAAGAGCTTCAATGCGTCTACCAGCTCTGCTTCTCCTCAGACTCTTCCAAACTTTTTGCTTCTTCTTCTCAGTCGTCGGTCGTCGTCGTCAGCCTCGACGAGCTGGAGTGTAAACACCTTCACACGCTCAAATCCAAGTCAGGTGAGGTTGTGAGATGTCTGCAGATACACAGACTTATTTTAGGTCATAAAAGTTTTTAAAAATCATTATTTTGATGTATAAATAAAGTTGTGTATGATATCTAGGCTCCAATCAGCCGGTGCACCTGCTGTCTCCCAGTGAAGATGGAACATGGCTGGCTACAGCCAACACAGCCTGCCAGATCCATGTCTTCAACATCCGCAAGCTGAAGGTGAGTTCAGTGTCCTCTCAGACTGTCTGCAGAACATGAGCCCACTCAAAACACCTGCTATCGCTTTGCAGCTCCACTGCTCTGTTCCGGTGCACAACTCCTGCCCCACCGCCATGGCCATACACCCGACCACCGGAAACCTGGTCTCTGTGCACGCTGACCAGCAGGTAAGGACTCAGTGGGCTTCTCCGCAGCACGTCCTCTCTGCACAAGCAGATGTGCTGACTGTGCTCTGTGCAGATTTTAGAGTTCTCCCTGAAGCAGAAGGAGTACACGGATTGGAGTCGGAAGCTGCAGAGACAAGGCTTGCATCCGCTGTGGCTGCAGAGAGACTCGCTCATTACCCACGTCTCCTTCAACCCCAGAAACCCGGCACACCTGGTCCTGTACGACACATACATGTTCTGCATCATCGACCAGAGTCTGGTATGCAGTTTTGTTTTTTAACACTTCAACTTGCAACTGATGTGAAGCCGGTGCAGATTGTGAATGTTTTTTTCAACCTGCAGCCGCTGCCTGAAGCAGAGACGAGGCTTTTCAACCAGATGACGCTGCGGAGTCTTCCTCCTCCAGAGAGAGGCAGAGAAAGCCATGCTTTTAAGATGTGCAAGTTCTTCCAGGTAGGACGTTTCTGCATGAGCTGCTGTGTCATATGTGCTAATTGGACTTTCTATCAGCAGCTGAGGCTGAACGCGATAAGGTTTTAAGATCTTATGTGTAGAATTAAGAGTTGATTATCTTCCCTCTCTGTCTCATCCTGCAGTTTATCTTCTTCACATTTCTATTTTGTTTTTTTCCCTACAGCACATCATGTATTTGAATCTGATGGAGGATCATTCCCTGGTTGTTGTGGAGCGCCCTCTGCTGGATATTATGTCTCGACTGCCTCCTCCGGTCCGACAGAAGAAGTTTGCCACTTAGATGTTGATTGTGTTGCTGCAGTGTGATGAAAATGTTTTGATAAAATAATAAAGTGAGCTATTCTCGATCATCTGAGTGGTTACAATTGACACACTGATGTGTGAGCGGGGTGTTATTTAGTCTGGATGTCACAACAAGCAGCAGAGATTTTTCTCAATTCTTTATAAACTCACGAGTTATTTATAAAAACATACTCATTCTCATAAAACTGATTTTCTCTGAGAATCAGTATCTATGACATACGTATTCATGCATCCAGATATAAAATTAATACAAACATTCATACACATATTCATTACTCAGACTGGCACATTTCAAATGATTGTTTCTTTAAATTTGGATGATTATAACTTAACTAAAAAAATCCTAAATGTAGTATTATTGAATATAAACACTGATAGAAAAATGGAATTTCTAGAAATCTTGGCCGACTGAAAAGTACGTACAGTTGTCATTGGTCAATAATAAGTTTGGGTTCACATAATTTCTGCTTTTCCAGGGGTTGGGTCGGGGGGGCAGCAGTCGCTACAGGGGATCTTGTGGTGCTCTCAGGTCAGCCAAGAGAAATTACCTCCCGTGTCCTGGGTCTTTCCCTAGGTGTCCTCCCACAGGGTCATGCTCAGAACGCCTCACTAGAGAGGCGTCCAGGAGGCATCCTGGCAATTGAACAAATATTAATCATATAAACTTAAAAAAAGATGAAATACATAGATGGGGTGGAGGTATCACATCACAAATTATTATGCATGTAAAGAATTGTTCTTTAGTTCTTGTTTATTTAGTCTAAGGCCATCTATGGATAATTTCACACAGATCTCTAGGCAAGTAATCCAGTTTTTCCATGGGGAAACTAAAAAAATACTTGTACCACTGGATTACAGTACGGGTTTATTCTTAATCCAGGTAAATACAGTAGATTACATGTTACAAGACATGCATGTTAGGTAAATAACTATGGTTAAAAGTGATGCTTTGTAAGTCGCTTTGGATAAAAGCGTCAGCTAAATGACTATAGTATAGTATAGCAGTATAGATTTCTGGTAAAAAAAATAAATAGTTTAATAATTTAGATTACTTATCCTTCATTACCTAATTTGTAGGCAGTGGTCCCAATAAAAACGGTTCCAGTTCCTATATATTTTATTATCTCCTTGAATACATAAGACCAGAAATGTGATTTTGTTGGACAACTTCAGAAGCAGTGTAAATAAAAAGTTTATTAACACAATGGTAATCTACTAACTAGAGTCCATAAGGTGTCCTGTGTTGTGAAGAATTTTATATTTGTTTCTTTGTTACCGAGAAAGAGAGTGTGTGGCCTGTATACACCTTTTCCTCCCATCTTTTAACAAGTCTATAAATATTGTGCTGGTCACACTTCTAAAGGCCTTTATAAAAAAGCATTTACTTAATGTAAAATGAATCATGAGCTTATCTACTGGTCCTATCAGTGTTCTAGTTTGTGTGTTGTTTTACTATTTACATTGATATAATGATGAATTGGAAGATATGCAAAGAAGTTTTCTTTGTGGAAGCCCAAATGTGGAAGTTCCTCCTACCAATGGGTGATGTCAAATAGGAAAAGGAACCCCTGTCAACAAATGCCGAATGCAAAGAATTGGATTTTCCCTCAACCTAGGAAGGGATTTCCATTTACTACTGAATTATCTTAAGGATCTGTAGGGTGCGCAGTCCCAGGATTTAAGGCAGAGGATTCCAGCTCTGGTCCTCGAGGGCCACAATCGGGCGGATTTTTCATGTATCCCTGATCCAACATACCTAACTCAAGTTGATCAGTTATTATTACATTTATTCTGCCCGTCCATGAGACCTTTAGTTCCATACACTTATTGAGGGTCATTCTTCATATCTAGATGTGTGGTGTTACAGATTTTCCTCTGTATTTTCCAAATATTCTGAAAGATATTCCTAAATATAAAATCCTTGTGTAGACCAGCTAAATAAAAAGTTGGGTACATCTGGCATATTCTGACCATTTCAAACTGTAAGAATTTTGTATAGCCTATGCAGAAAAGGATCTTAAGGTTAGAATAACTGACCCTAAAGCTTGGGTGAATTAATTTGTGCTGGTGAGAAACAGGAGAACATCATCTGCATATAATGCAGCGTAGATGTTATGTAGCGTAGGTTTATTCTCAAAGTCTGTTATACTGCTATGATACTTTCTATGATAGAAAGTAAGTGGGGAAAGAGGGTCCCCCTGACAAGAAGATCTCCCCAACTCAAACTTTGATGACTTTGTACCCTCTACTTGAGCATTTGCTCTCACTGAAAATGTATTTACCTAGTGAGAGCTATATATTCCTAGTCGAAATTGCTGCATGACCGGACAAGTGAGACCACTTTATTTGATCAAACAAAACTTAAGCATCAAGTGAGATGATAAAACCCTGTTCTCGATTGTCATTTATAAAATAAACATGAGTATTTTCCTCGTGTTGATAAGAGTTTCTATTTTTTATTTTTATTTTTTTAAAACTGGTGTGGTTTTCTGGCACAATTAATAATGGCAAGTAGACTTAAAGGAGACATATGATGTAAAATCCACTTTTTTAGCCATCAAATTAACGTTTTTGTGCACTTTTAAGTGATTAGACAAGCAGAAAATACTAATTTATTCCTTCCTGATGCTAAACATATATCTGTATATTCTATTTGTTCATATTTTTCAGTCTGTTGAATTTTCTCTATTACCTGTTATATATAAAAAAAATTCCTCCCTCACCCCCCTCCCATCTCCTTGGG
>JBAMIG010000010.1:7226618-7238258 GCA_037177335.1 Kiunga ballochi | reverse complement strand
GTGGGGTCAAATGACCCGACAGCAGTTTGATTAGGGATTTGTGTCATTTGACCCTGATTCAGTCTTTCTAGTGTTAAAAGCTCAGGAAAGTGCATATTGCATAATATAGGCCTTTAATCATTCAGAAGCAATCAGTCAGAAAACCAGCCTGTGTCAGAAATTGGTGCCAATAAGAAAACCAGTTAAACAACCACCCAGTTTCCCTGCTTCCACCTTCAAACAAGAAACAGGAAGCAGAAAACAATTAAAAGAAAACAGAGAAACAGAACAGCAAAAGATAACAGCAAACAGGGAAATAAGGAAGAGGACACTGGTAGCAGGAAAGTGGAAAGGAATCATAGGTAACTGGGAAATGGGAAACAAAAAGCAGAGAACAGGAAAACAGGAAAGTGGAAATGGGAAACAGGAACTGGGAGCAGGTAAAAGGGAAACACTGACACGTGAACCGGAAATGGGAGAACAACAGGGAATGAGGTAAAACCATAACATATGTTTAATAAGGCAAACATTAATATGAACCCTGCTTATATGATACTTAAATGTTTCTCTAAAGGTGTAAAAGATGTTTAAACGGTTGAGTTTGTTGTAGTCTTTTTTCCT
Organism: Kiunga ballochi; assembly: GCA_037177335.1. Taxonomy (NCBI): domain Eukaryota; kingdom Metazoa; phylum Chordata; class Actinopteri; order Atheriniformes; family Pseudomugilidae; genus Kiunga; species Kiunga ballochi. The sequence goes on along the minus strand of JBAMIG010000010.1, from coordinate 7,237,658 downwards.
CCCTTTTGTTTTACTTATTATTTGACACTTTTTCCCCCTTCTATTTTTATTTATTTTTACACCCTTAACTTCCACTCTCACACCCTCTGGTCCATCAATTATAAGCAGAAATGCAAAAAAACCCATTCCTCATATATTCAATATAGCAGCCAGACCATTACTCTGCTGTCAGGTTGCTGGTGAGATTGGGGCTGTTCCGATCAGATCGGATAATTGAATAAAAATATCATTAAATAATGCAATTTGTAATTTATTTTCAGATACTTTTTCTAAATGGACAAAAATAAACCCCACAATTCCTCAGTTAGGTTATGAATACCTTTAAAAATGTTTTAATAAAAAAAACGTGATTCTGTTTTGTCTTCCTGTTTTGCATTTCCTTCATTTTCCCACCGTTTAGCTTTGTATGACCTTGAGCAGTAAAACCAATACGAGCTAATCACATCTGCTCCTCGGTACTAACCAGCTCTGTCACTGGTTACAGAACCACACTGGAGGAAGAAATAGCTTTTAAACGTATGGAAATTATATTTAGCAATATTTATAATTTAATCTCATGAAAATGCTGTATTACTTTTCCAAAGACCCTCCTGGTATTTAATAAACCTAAAAAAGCTGCTTTTTAATGTTCTGTGTTATTCAGTTTTATATATACTTAAAATTCAGGTTTTATGTTGACTTAAACAGAACCTATAAAGAATAGTGGATCATTTAAGCCGTGAAATGACCTAAAATCGAAACGGTGGTTGGATTAATTACAGCGATGCGTCTCAGCTATGTGCATAATATTCTCATTTTAAGATCGCAGCAGGTCTGGTTGCTCCTCAATAGAGAGCAAGTGTGTCACTTCTCAATTTTCAGGTAATAGATTGTATTTTCAGTTGTTCCTGAATAAAATGTCAGGTGACATCTGGCAAAAACTAGCTCCACAGGTGTTTATAGGTGATGTGGGTTGTGTCTCACCTCTGTCTGGAGACATAGCCATCCTCTTGCTGATGGGAGAACTGGGCCTATCCTTGTCTGAAGGAAGGTACCTCTTCCTGTTGCCTCGGTCTCCCTGTTGCTGAAAAACAACACATTTAGATAAGAAAGAAAGCTGAAACCATCACTTTAGGTCCATATGGGTTTATTTGCAGCTACCTTGTTGAGGAGGGTGAGTTTGATGTCTTTATGGGAACTTGGGCCTCCATGGCCTCCAGGGGGGCCCATGGTGCCAGATGGAGGGTGTACTGGATGGCCTCCCCTGTTACCAGGTCCGGATCTGGGCATGGGATTACCTCCCCTGGGAGGGGCACCAGATTGGTCCATTTTCCGGCGATCGTCTCTGAAAGGTTCGTCTTTCTTTGATGGTCTGTCTGTGATGAGAAAAAAAAAATCTGTTGTGTCGTTTGATTCGTTTATTCATCATTAGCCGTGAACGTGATCATTCTGAAAAATTTGATGATTGTTCTTCCAAAGGTCTTAAGACGTTTTATTTCCTACAGAAAGCAGACTGTGAAGAGACGTATTGCTAAATGTGAGTTTATACTCGCAGGGACAAACTTTTGTGTAGCACATTTTGCGTAGCTCAGAGGGTGTGTAACCAACCAGTGTAAACTGGTCGTAATGCGTTACTCTGGAGTTCCACAGGGTTTTATTCTGGAACCATTTTCATTTAAATTCTCATCAATGAAATGTTGAACTGATAATAAAATACTTATTCTTCTTAAGACTTAGCTGCTTTAGTTTATGAACATGTAAAATGATCTCATTTTAATAAAGCCTCTTTGAACATTAGAGAAATGCTTTATTTTTTAAAGTAAAACCTAACAAAAGATGTGAAGCAGATAGTTTACAACTAAGCCCCTCAAGTACCATTGGGAAGAATTTTAGGAGCCATCATGATGATAGGAATTTAAGAACTCATCCTTTTATTAACAACTTTTTACTTTAAAGTCTCGACAAATACAAACATCACAGGGTTATTGCACTAATTAAAAGTAACATTTTATACTTTTGAAGACCTTTTTAATATCTCAACCAAATACTATATTTATTGTTTCTAATAATAAAAATCAGATCTTTACATTTCCTGTGAGTTATTGTGTGCAATGTACAAAAAGACTTTTTTAGCCTTTTTTTTTAAATTAGGAGAAAATATATTAAACAAATAAGCAACTATAACACATTCAACCGCATTTGGCCAATGGAGATGTAAACACAATCTAAATGTCTCTGTGTCTTTGTGTCCATTTTATTTTACTTTGTTATTCATTGCAGAGTTATTGGTTGTGCTACAACTACTGCCTGGTGCTACTGGTGGTTTCCTCTTTGCATACTGAATTTGATCCAACTGTCAATAAAAAAAAAATAAATAAAAAAGGTCATAGCTAACTTACCCCTAATCTTGTCTCTTCCTGGTGGGGACCGCTCCCGTGGTGGCCCTCGCTCCTTGCGGGGAAGATTTGGAGTGGGCGATCGGGAGCTGGCAGATGATACGGGGCTGGCCAGATCAGCGTACATGTCATCAGAGTCAGCGCTGCGCACAGAGCTGCTGCTGGAAGATGCTGACGACACAGAGGAAACGCTGCTCACGCTCAGTGACCTGTGAAAAGACATATCCAGTTAGATGTTTGCAGTGAACCTACCAAACCCACTGATAATCCCAACATAATCGATCCTACCTGGATTTTCTGAAAGGTTTCCCATCAGAAGACGAACATGCAAGGAAAGACAGAATTTATTACCAGAAGGAAACATTATCAGGGTGAGACAGCGTACATAGACAGAAGGTTAAAGATAAACAGCATTCAGTCCTAGCTGGTAGAGTTTATTACATGGTATGTTTGCAATCACAATGTTAACAATGACTTAATAAAGAATCGCTGCAGTTGAGTGGCTAAGTAAAGTTATTCTTTTGTCTTTAAAATACTAAAGATGGACCGAACCTGTGCGGCATCATTCCCTCCATCCTCATGTTGACAGTACAAAAATGGGCAAAGAGGTGGAGCTCAGAGGGGGCTGCGAGTGTGGGGGTGAATGATTGACATCTATGAAAAGTTAAAACTTACTCTGCTCCATCCAGCTAATAGAGGCAGCTAAAACTAAAGTTATTTGCATCGGGGACACAGTATTTCCATACTGCTGAACAGGATAGGGAAAATAAGAAACTCTAACTCATATCTATAAACATGACAGAAACAATGTGGTGCGATATAACAGTCATTTCTGTCAATTTTCCTTTATATCTGTATATCCAGAAATGAGTGCCTCATTCCAGAGCCCACCTGTGGTGTGACAACAGAGGGGACAGAGCGTTTTGTAATATTTATGGATGCAACTATGTATAAACATTGAATAAATGAATATGCCATCTCTTTTCAAAGAGTTTTCTTTCGCTACACCAAGAGATAAAAGAGGCAGCAGCAGTGATGAAGATGCTGACTCATCATGCACCTCAGAGAAGCTGCGCCAACTGCTCTGCTCATGAAGGTATGTGCTACTATGAACTAATAAATGTATCCTTTAAAGCTGGTTGGAATAAGGAGCATGGAGACAGGAACTAAAGCATCCCCCACCTTCTGAACAAACAAATCTACTTCCAGTCTTTCCACCGACGCAGAGAGGAGGCATGTACCTGGATTTTCTGGATCCAGATTGTGAGCGTGAGAAAGAGTTGGATGAGGATCTGGATCTGGAGCTGGACCCGGTATAGCTAGTACCACTTCCACTCCCACTCAAGGCTCGCCTGAAAAACAAGAGACAAAAAAAAGGAAAGAAGTTTTACAAAGTTATATCCAGTTTTTACCAATAATTACTTAAAAAATAAAACTACATTTCCAGACTGAAGAAGTCCCTCAATCACTTGCATCACCTTTTCTGTGCAGTGAACACATTTTATACTCCTCCTAAATCACATCTGAGACTCTAATGGTCCCAAGACCAAGAAAAATGTTCCTGTATCTTGTGTAGTATGTAAAAGTTTTTATGGATGAGGAGGGAAGCTGGTGTGGTGCAAGATGTAGAGAAGAATGGCAGCTAATGGAAGACAACCAACGCAAGCCTCTTCTTTTTGTTTGCATTTTTCAGATCGATTGTAATTTGTTGTGTAATTTGTTGTGCTCGGACCTGAGTAAATGTTTCATTCAATGACGTTTAGTTTACAACTTCCCACAGAGTTGTTGCAGACTAAAATGGAACAAGCTCCCAGCCACGTTTGCTGGTCATCGCTGGACAAAAATCCAGAAAAACACCATTTCAGTTTAAAAACCTGAATCTGACATCAAATATCATCAGAGGGGAATTCTGACATCTGTTTTAATTGTGCTTATAATGTCATTATTAAAATAACAGGCCCATCAGAGAACCACAGCTCTCTGATATAAGCGTAGAACATATTCACAAGCGCATTTATTGCTCTGTTGATTAGAGTGGAGATTGTTTAGATGTTGTGCTCATGGAGTTTCAGGAGGGAAATGCTCATGTTTCCTGTGATCAGAACAAACAAGCTGCTGCAAAACAGCTGTTTATATAAACATGGAAGCCATTAAAAGTTCTGGTTACCCCCCCAATACAGGAGGGAACCCGTTATCAGGACATCTTTACTGCTTTACTTTCACTCTTCAAACTCGAGCTGCAACCATGAGGTGACAAATCGGTGGAGGCGACTGTGCTATAAAGATGAGAAAACTGAGAGAGCAGGTGTCCGACTGGTTTTCCAGGATATTTTCCAGGTGGAACACTTCCTGTCCACACTGTTTTTCTGTTTTTCTCTTTACTTTGCTTCCACTCGCAAACACAAGCGGCACAAACTGCACGGAAGGTAGTTTTACCTCCTACACCTTCGCCCACCTGCTCTTCATCCAACTAGATGACCATCCAACACACAAGCATGGAAAACATACAAATGAGAACATGTTCCAACATTTCCCACCTGGTGTCCCACATCAACAGTCCTAGGACAGACTGTCTTTCTTCTGGCAGTCTGAAGTTGCAGCTACTCCCCTTAGCTGAGGGGCTTTTCTGACATATTAGACAGAAGATGCATCGCTTAATACCAGGACTTTGCCGGCTACGGCTTAATACGTTTCTCACTTCAGAAAAAAAGTATGAACATCCCATGCTTCCAGTTTCTCAGTTGGACCTTGTCCAATAAAATAAAAACACACCAGAAATGACAAACACCAACAACTTGCAACCAGCATAAAATATCTCTTAAATCCTGTCAGACATTTGCCTCTGTGTAACTAGAAGCCCACAGAGATGTGCAATCTACTCCAGTAGTATGCAAATTAGGTTTGGATACAAATACCATTTTGTATGTATACTCTGATACTTGTTGTTAAAAGGCAAACCCCACTTTAATGTCAATATTTTCTTTTACTCCTGGAACAACTTGCATTAACATAAATAGTTAAATTAAATGAGTGTCATTGGATTTTAAATATTTAATCCTGTAGAGCAGAGAGAACAAATAAAACTGCAGCAGATTTCAAATTAAAATGATTATGTCAAATAAAACACTGCATGAGGAAAAGCTCGTCCACAGGTGGCTGTTATGACTGCTTTTACAACGAGTACGTCTACATTTTCTCGGTCAGTTCAGGACAAGATACAGTTGTTTAATTGACGGGGTAATTTTAATTTAAAGTCGCTGCTTTATTTTTAGTTAATTTTCAAAGGATTTGTGTTTAAATCAAACATAAAACATTGTGAAAAAAATGTGGATATTAAATCTGTCTACATTAAATATTGTAGACTAATAAAATATTTTAAACAATTGTGTTTCATCTAATTTATATAATTCTTTTCCCATGACAATAAATGCATAATGAGATTATGTCTGTATATAATCATATTTGTGTGGCTGCATTCACTATAACAGTCAGTTTAAACTACCAAGTTTGATTAGGATGTGAAATATAAACAGGAAGTTTTCATATTTTGTGTTAATATGTATAAAAAGTAGCAAATTTATATCTGAACTGCATCAAAAAAAATTCACAGAAGACAAAGTTGTATTTAACCAGTTTAATCATTTCCTAAATGAGAATGGGAATCTTGATAAATTGAGTTGGACTTTCTGGTCCTTAACTGGTTCAGCTCATATTTAGAAGGACGGTGTTATTTAGTTATGATCTCCAGCTATGAATCTGAGCTCATGATGTGTGGAGTACCTCAGGGGTCAGTGCTAGGACCTCTCCTGTTCAACTTAAATTTGCTCCCATTGGATCAACTACCACAGATTTTTAACATCAATTCTCACAGTTATACACAACTTTACGTGTCATGAGATGACTTTAGCCCAACAGACCTACCGTGTCATTGTTTTGAGCCAATAAACACCCGAATGAGAGAAAATTTTCTACAATTAAAAGAAAAATAACTTGGATAATTCTGCTTGGTAGCAAAGTGAAAAGGGTCAGCATTGGTAAACAATTGGTATATCAGGCTCTTATAATCTGTAAAACAAACCTGTGAGGTAAGAGTTTGATAAAGTTAAATCTAACTTTTGCAAAAATATCAAAGCTTCATTAAGAACCTTTTTACCATAAAAAACAACAGGATTAAAGGTTTAGTCTCCCAGAAAGACCAGGAGAAACTCATCCATCATTTATACCCAGTAGACTGGATCACTGTAATGGTCTTTAAGCCGGACTTACAAAAAAAAACCATTAATATCGGAATGAAAACTGGAACTTGCAGCAGACTGGCAGAAACAGACAGTGAGACAAACACAAGCAACTCCATGTTTCACACCTCTGATAATAACCAACAATGCCTGGATAGTACCTGAATAATACCCAGTAGTACCTGTACAGTACCTGCTTGCAGCACATGGCCTCTTATACTCCCTCTTTATATCTCCTTCTCATAACCTCTGCTTCTGTTCTGATTCTAACATGTTATAATAACTAATAATTCTTCTAAGATGAGTATTAAAACATCATTTTAGAGTGGAACTATAAACACGGTCTTTAAAAGCAATTATTTACAGAAAAACATTCATTTGCGGAACATTTGTTGGTGCGTGATTTCCAGGTATATCATCGACATTTATGCAGACTGTAATTAATTTTTTTAAGTAATTTTTCAGACACCTTTATAGGCCATATTTGACAAAAAATGACATTCTATAAGTCAGGTGTTTTTTTCTGGTGATATTAGAGACTTTTGATGACTAACATAAACATAAAAGGTCAATACACAGTGTTTACTATTAGCTAGTCCATAGTTGTTTAATGTGCATGGATGAACGTGACATCTTCAATAACAAGGTGGGAAGCAGGTCAAATCTGTATTCTCTTCTAAAGGTGTGTTGGTGAACAGGTTCTCCCACTCACCAGCTATCATTTCACAGCTTACAAATGTGAACAATATCTCCAGTATTAAACTCCAAAAAAACCTCGCATCTCGTAACAGGTAGCATTTACCTAACAACTTTTTTGTTTGGGGAACTTGTGGAGTTTCCTCAGTTTCAAGTTTCAAAAGTTTTAGATAATAACATGGATACAGTGTTTAATCTCTGATCTCACCTCCGGGGAGGATGCTGCTGTCTCTCTTTCTGTCTTCCTTCTCGGGGGTTTGGTGGTCTCACGGGTTCCCGTGGTGGCGGAGGTCTTCCTACTACAGTCACTCCTGACCCGCCACCTGGCCCTCCACCTTCCCTAGGGTTGCTGGGAGGTTTGCCTCCCTCTACTGAGGGTTTGGAGGGCCTGGCTTGGGGTCCACTGGGAGGAGGTGGACTGGGAGCTTTCTTCATTGGGGGCTTGTCCCTACGAGGAGGGGGCATGGCACCTGGCTTCAGCGGCATGCTTAAGGAGGGAAAAAAAAAGACTTTTTTCATGGATGCAGAAATGACACAAGAAGCTAGTATCCAATTTAAGTACATTCATCATTCTTGTTACTGATTAATATAATTCAGACGTAATGGTGTCATCAAATTTCAGAAAATCACAGTATTTAGGACAGGTTCATCCAATTGTGGTCTTCATGAGGACCCCCATCCTGCAGGGTTTACATGTTTTCCAACTCCAGCACACGCAATTGAAATGAAAGAAACCTTAAGGCTCGTGCAGATCAGAGAGGTAAACATGTATAACATGCAGTGTAGCCCACGTGGATCTAAAAACGTAGATCACTTGGGTGAGTTAAATTTACCCTTTAGGTGCAGCTGGAGGGAGGTCTGGTTTATTTCGGGCATTTCTGGGTGCTGCTGGACTCGCTGAAGGAGATGTGGAAAATGACCGAGATCTAAAAAGCAGAGGAGAAGCAGAAACATGGATATCATTTCCCAGATCACTCCACTTCCACCAGTTTTAAATGCAGCTAGAAGGTGGAGGGTCACCTGGAACGGCTGCCACTGAAAGAGCTGTGCTGGGAAGAGTGGCTGGAGTAGGAGCTGAATGACGAAGAGCGTGAATGGGACGACCCAGAACCTGTGTAGGATGAAGAACGAGATGAAGACCTGCAACAAGAGAACAACACATTAAGATTCACATCAACACAACATGTATCTAGTCAGGGGATCTGCAGACATGAAACTATAAAGAAACGACTTAAATCTTATCCGTTTATCTTTGACATGGATATTTCTACATATAGTCTCTTATCAAATGACACTGTTCTGTATCTGATCTTTATTATCTTTTAGTTTCTGTTTAATACAAACCCTTACTCTTGTGCTTGCAGACCGTGGAAGATGAGTGTGTGTGTGTGTGTGTGTTTCATAGAATCTCTTTTTATTTTTTACTTTTACTCTGTTTTTTCTATCTCTTACTCTACAATGTTGCTGTAATACTGAAATTTCCAAGTCTGGGATTAATACGGTACATGCAATAAAACCATGCAGATAAACAGGGATCTATAGACATGAAAGGACCAGGCTTAAAGAAGATTTAGACATTTTATGCTCACTAAAAGCTCATTTATACAAGCAGATACTAAGTTAGTCAAAGCTAACTTGGTAAATACTGAATTCTAACCTTTCAAAAGAATCAATATTAAACAATAATAGAACCTAACATGTCAGCTGACACTAGCTGATGCTAAAATGCTAGCAAAATCTAGATTGTTAGAGCTCTTGTACCATCAAATATTTGCAACTTGGATGCATTAACATTGGTTTCTTCGCTTGTGGACTTTTTTTTTTTTTGCACCTTGCTTAAACTTGCCATTACTGATCTTCCTTCCACATCCTTCTGCAGACGATCGATGCAGTGCTTCAAATAGGAATGCTAATGATTTCTAAATTATCACTTAATTATAAGACAATAAAGTGTAAGTGACTGATTTAATCAACACCTGGTCGCAGGTACAAAGTGTGGGAACATAGAATTAAAGATCATCTCCATTAAGATAGATGCTTCAGGCTCAACGAACAGACTATTACCCATCATCATCATCATGTGGTCCGATCATGGAACCTCCATCCTCACTGATATGACAGGAGGACATGGAGGACTCACCTAGAGGAGTTTGACAGAGAGACTGAGGAGCCAGATGGACGGTGTCGTCGCCTGCCTCGTGGTGGAGAGCCCAGTCCAGGACGCCTCCTGGGAGATTTAGACCGCCGCCATGGGTCCTTCCACTCATCCGGTCGCCTCATGACTGGAAGCATCTCTTTCTTCGAGGGAGGCTCCATTGGCCTGCTGAAAGGCAGAGAAGAGATTTCTAAATAATTATGTAGTGATGAGGTTCAGTATCTGAGTTCATTAACAAAATCACTGCTTCAATCTTTGTGTTTTGTGGCTTTGATGTGAAAGAAAGGGAACAATTTAAAATACTCTCAATATCGACCCTGAATCCAAACAGTATGTTGGTAGAATTTATTCTGTGTATTTTAGGAGAGGTCTTTATTGGGTATGCTTGGTTTCCATAGCAACACATCCACCCATAACATTTGAATCAGTGCCCCAGAAAACCCCGTTTTCCAGGCATCAAGCAGGATTGTGGTGGGGCTTTAAAACATTGTGAGGCAGGGTCAGGGTCAGATGAGGAAAATCCAGCCATCAGACGGGGTGGGCAATTACATAAGTACATTACAGGCACAAGACAGAGCATTGGAGGGCGAGATATGTGTAAAATGAACCACATTTACCTGCAGCTAAGATGGGATTTTCCTGACTGATGTCAATATTTACTTCAGTGTAATTGATTTCTTTCTTTGTGCGTCACGAATAAATCTGTCAGAGGAAATAATTCAGTGGATATTCCCACCGAATGAGTGTTTCTGACTTCTGGCTGCACACTGCACTGAAGCATCCCAACATGTATCATTGTGTATTATCAAGTGTTCAAGTGTGCACAGCCATTTACTCTAGATTACATCATCTTATCAAAACATCCTGTATGTGCCAGAACTTAATACAAAACATCCTCTGGTAAATGATCCACAGCAATAACACAAAAGCAAACAACTCCTAGCTAAGAATAGACTCACAACACACCATATATTTTTAGTTTCTAATCAACTAACAGGTTTTTCTTTTAGGAAGAATTAAGAATAGAAAATGACGTCAAAGGCAGATGTTTGCAAACACTCACTTCCTAGCCGAGCAGGACTTCTGGGAAGAACAAACCTGTTTGATGACATGCTCGGATGACACTTGACCTAGAGTGCTTATTTAAAAGACTGAAATTCAATACTAAAAACAGGTAAAAAAAGAAAAGCTGAAAGACGTTTTATTCCTCATTTTTCCACTTGTGTGGGAGTATCTTTTGGGTTGCATTACAAGGACATGGAAAATTAACTCGCTCAGCTTCACAGGCTGCCTGACACCGGCTCTGTGATGAACTAGGTATTTCCTTTATCTGGCTCCTGGGAAAGTTTCATCTTGTCTGACATTGAAAGATGCTGATTGACCGGTGCAGCATTTTCTTTCAAGAAAAATGGGTTTTCCATCATTTTAATCCCAGAGTCTGTGTGCTCACATAAGTGTTTATTAGTTACCATTTTGGGATTATAACACAGACTTAATCTGAAAAAACATGCGAGTATTTGAACATTAAAAACCTGAATAAAGTTTTACAATCCTGAAAATAAGCTTTTGAAACTTATGA
>JBAMIG010000010.1:7187132-7202292 GCA_037177335.1 Kiunga ballochi | reverse complement strand
TCCATCCATCCATCCATCCATCCATCCATCCATCCATCCATCCATCCATCCATCCATCCATCCATCCATCCATCGAATCTGGCTGGTCCTTTTCAGGTGTACATTTTTTTGTGGTTAGGGATCATGAACGGCTGCATGGTGGAGTGGTGGTTAGCATTGTAGCTTCAGAGCAAGAAGCTTGCTGGATCAGGATGAGGTATGAAAAGGGGCCTTTCTGTGTAGACTTTACATGTTCTCCCTGTGTATAGATGGCTCCTCTCTGGCTTCCTACCGTCTTTTAAAAATATGTATGTTCGGTTATTTGGTTAAATTCTTCCTAGTGGTGAATGTGATTGTTTCTCTGTTGTGGTCCTGTGAAGGACTAGCAGCCTGTCCTAGGTGTAACCTGCCTCTTGCCTACTGACTTTACTGACTTTTGATAGCAGTATAGAAAAAGAATGAATGATCAGGATAATAAATCTAGTTATTATACAGCATCACCTCCTGAAGTCACACTGGCATCAGAATCAACCGTTCACATATTTCAGGCCTAATCAATACTCTGTTGGCTCTCTGCAGGTTGGTTAATTTGCAGCGATCAATGGAGCTGGAATATCTTAAAACTGCAACCTGCAGGAAAAGCACTTATCTCATGTTATTTCACTCATAAAATGCTTCATTATTCCACATTTGTGTACAGCTGTGTGAGCTTCCTTTCTCTTCACTCTGACTGAGAATCTACTGGATTATGTGTAGCTTTGTTTTACACCTGTTATTTACCTTTAACTAATTTACTTTTCCCCCCAAAGCAGCCCTCACATGTCCTTTTTCTGATGACTCAATCACATCTCATCCGGTGTTCTGAGACACAAAGCACATTAATGTGCTCAACTCCCCTAAACAGGAATTGCTCTGATTGAACTTACTCTGACATGCTGATAAATCCAACTATCACAAAGCAATCACATTTAATTACACATATTATAACAATTCAGCAGCTTTTATTAAACTGGGCCTCTGAGGTTTGGTGTAGACCTGAAGGAACACAGTCCTGCATGATGTGATGACTAATGCCAGCAACAAAAAATGCTTATAAATCCACTACCAAGCCAAATAAAATCATCATCGATGTTGCACTCTCCAACACCTGGCTGTTCCACCTACAACTGATGAAACTGAAGCTTCTTCAACATACTCATTTTCATCCAGCGTTTCATTCATTTGAGAGAATCTCTTGCAAATCAAACAAAATCCCACTTGCAAATTCTCCGCAGGTCTGGACCCTGTGGTGGAAAATCCATGTATGAAAATGATATCTGCAGTTCCATGAACCCCTCTTTCACAATCAGGGGCCTCATTTATAAAACTTTGCATGGCAAAGATGCCTACAGAAGGCGTACGTATAGAAAACTGAAAGTGCTATGCACATTTACTCTCCAATTTAAAAAGCAATGCGCACACATGTTCTACACCTATTTCTGTTTCTGGACCAACACTAAATGTGGCGCACGTACAGGAGCGTTTTGTCACGCCCACCTGTTGGCTATAAAAGGTCAGGTAAACGCCCATGATTAATATTAATCTATCCTATTTTTGTGACAGCTCAGCAAGAATAAACACAGAAAATAGGAAATATGAAGTAGAAATTATGACAGACAACCTAAAATATAAAAGTATTTTATTTGGGGGACATAAAATAGACTTCACCAAACCCAACAGAAAGCAGGTAACAGGTGATGTCAGCGCGTCTCATCAGACAGGGGAACAGTTTGACAAAGTTAAAGGTCCTATATTATGCTATGTTTGTCGTTAAAATTTAAATAAAATTTTTCAGGTTGGGGAGGGTGAGTCTCTTAGCCTGGGTCATCACAAGGTGGTGTCAGGCGTTTGCTTTGCTCGACCCAAACTCTTCTTTTCACAGATATAAAGCTACAAAACGCATGTATGAAAATTAAAACTACTCTGGGGATTGTTTTAAGGTACAGATATCAAAAATAGAATGTTAAAAGCTCAGAAAAGTCCATTTTGATTAATATAGGCCCTTTAAAAGAAATGATCAGACATTAATATGGAGCAATAAGCACATCGCCCTGCACGAGCGTGCACGCCATGGACAAAGCTCACAGCCTCATTGCTGCTCACACAGCTGGGAGTCTACACTGGAACCAAACGCACCAGACAATGTTACAAGTTCTATTAGTTTGTTTTAGATTATAAAACAAACATGGACAGACATAATGAGACATCTCGGACTCTATTTTTTTTAATGGTAAAATATTGTAGTTCCTGTGTGTCCCTGCTAAATTAGCAGTGCGGCAGCTGGTTGGACAGGGTGAGGACAGTGATTCCACAGCACCTCGTGTCCTCCACCAGTCGTGTCCTTGCAGAAAGACACAATCAGCACCCGGAAGGAGGAGGTGCAGGAGTTGGGTAGAAATAAATACATCCTGCAAAAATGACACTAAATCAAACACTTGTGAATAAATCTGAATTTTCCACATCATGTGTTGCATCACTTCTAGACGCTGCGTAAAGCACCAGATTTGGGTTCTAACATGAGGGGGCGGGTTTGAGGACAGGGACATCTCTTGTCTTTTGGTTGTTGGCACCTTCTAATTTTGGCGTGTCTGGCTGTGGTGCACATAGTTCCGTTCCTCTGCACTCTGGGTGGGAAAAAGAACAATATAGTCCCGACTTCGCAGCCAGTTCCATTTGAAGATGCACTTGCACTTGCAGAGAGACTGGCACGGCCTGGTTCCTCCTTAAACACATCACGGGGTAGTCTGAACCATTCAAGAACCGATCATTATCTGTGAAAATCCATTAACTCCTGAGGCTTCTAGCGTCACGTCCTCCAGCAGGAACAGATAAAACATTGTGTGTCTTTACGCATTGGGATAGCCTATATTTTATATCCAACCATCACCTGAATGTCTGTATATCTGCAAGTGGGGAAAATATCCTGATCGCCCACTGATGAGCACATTTACACATGTCTTTCATTTATATTTAATAATCTAGATTATAATTTACATGGCCACATACTGATACCTGATTTAATATTTGTTTAAAGTGGCTGCATGCAGACCTGCTTTATTTCACAATAACAGGACGTATTTTAAGTGATGTTCTTATTACCACATTTCTGTTGTGAATTTAGATATTTTTGTGGTATGTCATTGACACTCATGACAATTTACACTTGATTTTGCACAAATGTCTCAAATTTCACATTGGTTTCTTTCTTCTACTGTGTACTTCTACACCGTGTTTACAGGTTATGTGATATGGCCATAGTTTGCGTAATGATGAGGACATTCTCCCGCAAAGTGGCGTTTTATTATTCCTGCTGAGCCCTCACAGAAATAGGAATGAATAATATCAATCATGGGTGTTCACCTGACCTTTTATAGCCAAAGTTGACTAATTGGCGTACACTGTTTATAGGCCTACGTAAGATAGCTTTATAAATTAGGCCCGTGAACTTTGGCCACTGGACTATCACTTTAAAAGCACCATAGAAGAAGACAGTACACATGTACCTGTAGTACATCACGACTGCACCTGAGGACACTGGATTAATTTACACATGAAAACATCTTTATCTCTTTGGACGACCATCACTCATTCACTCCTGCGTTATACCTGTCTTCAGCACTAGAGTTATTTTTGACACCCTTGAGTTTTAAAACAAGCAGAATCCATTTGTTGACTGAAATATGTCCACGTCTGCCACAACAGGTGGACATTTGTCCTCTCTAAGCACATCTGGCTCATTTAAATGGACCTGACTGATAGAGTCTTAATACCATGCAGAGATAGGCCTTAGGCCTCTACGTTTAATACTTTATACCCATAAGCAGAGGAAATTCTGGGTGTCAGGTTGGATGTAACTGAATGTACAAGTGCAGGAAACGTTTGACCAAAAATTTACTTGAATTTAAATATACGTCGACGTATGTTGCAACGTGAGAATCACCAGTAGGCGGGCACCAGATACAGCACATTGAAGGTCACAGGGTCAAAGGACACAGCATGTTGAATTTATGGGTCATGCACGCATGAGTAATACCTCTGCCTTCCTCTTAGTTCCCATGGTTACTGTAACATCCTATAGCAGGTCTGCATGGTCTGTGATCTTTACTCTGCTTACTGGTGGAAGTCTCCTGTTACACATTCCATAAGTTAATATGTGAACAATGACACTAACTGAGCTGGCTGCTATGAGAAGACCGGGTTTACAAGCCAATATGTCCAGCTCCCACCTGTAGAGACTGACGCCAGTCGCCTTGGTCCTCATGTGTTTGTGGACCAAGCTGGTGGTCTAAAGTAAACAGTTAAATACATTTTATGCTGTTATTCTGTGAATGTCTGTAGCAAACAACAATCATATTTATTCAGTGTGACTGACAAAGATCTTTTTCCCTACAGGTCACTAAGATGCTTGCCGTGGTAGTCATCCTCTTCGCTCTTCTCTGGATGCCCTATCGGACTTTAGTTCTGATCAACTCCTTTGTGTCCACCCCCTACCTGGACGCCTGGTTTGTTCTGTTTTGTCGGACATGCATCTACGCCAACAGTGCTATAAATCCCGTCATATATAACGCCATGTCTCAGAAGTTTCGCTCAGCATTTCGTGGGCTTTACAGCTGCCAGCGGCTGGATGGAAATCTGTGGACTCTGTCGGCCATACAGTCTGGTTTTGGCACCATCCGAGACCTGTGGCCCACCCAAGCCCACAGTAACAGAGACGATGGGAAGAGAAGAGCCATAATGGGGATTTCAACGGATCTCACGATGCAGGAAAACCGAGGCGGACATCAGGAAATTGAGAACGGCACAATAGCTGACTGTCACACAGATGTAGACCCAACCACCTCAGAGGGTGGACAGGATCCCGATGAGACGTCAGCTGGTGGTGAAAAGTCAGATTAGTCCACGATGCACAACACCACAGAGACATAGGCACCAGTGAAAACATGAAAACCCATCCATACATCCCAGTGTGTAGTATGTAAATATTAGCTTTCATTTTATTTCTCTGAAATACATAGAAAAAAATATTTCTAGTTTTGGAGGTGAAAACTGAAGGAAAGCACTGATCTTATTCACATGATCCGGCTCATTAGTTCACAAAATGATGCTTGGCCTCGCTAATTGTGGAGCAGGATGTGTGGAGAGGTTTACTCAGAACAAGATTCTCATTTTTCATTGTTCATAGCTGGGTTAGAGCTCTTCTCTGCTAGCTCATTCAGTCAGAGCCCTTTAGCGTGTAATATGATCTTTTGTGTTAAGTTGTGAGATATCTACATTTTCAAACAATATAACTGGAGAAATAAGAAAGTTTTTGTTATTAATATAGAATTTTAAATATATTTTATTGGAAATAACTGTACATGTCATAAAACTGGTTATACATTTTCTCCATTTACTTTTTAAAAGAAGCATGTTTTCAAAATAAAGAAAGCAGCAGAACAAACTTTCCTGCTGCTGTTCAGAACCACACCTTATTAAGATCAAACACATTGTCTTTCAGGTGCACAGCAGCTGTTACACTCATCCTCCTGAGTGTTCATTATCATTTCAAGGGAAGGAAATATTTTAATTGCAGGTGTTTTTCACAAATTTACCTGGTGTTGGGTGACATATATGGAAGAAAAAAAAACTGAACTAATTTAACAAAGAGAGTCCTACAACAGAAAAGGATGACTGGTGTTAGGACAAACATCCCAACAGCTGTTTCACATGTGGCGTAAGAACGCTGTAGTGTGATTGGCTGAAAATGTGGAATGGGCACGTTGTACTGCTGATGGGAAATATTCAAATGGACAAACAGAAAAGGGCAGAGGAGGAGTTCAGGGAAGTGTAAAAATCCACTCAACCTTATCAGCCTCACCTATCTTGCTTTCTGCACCACCTCCTGAAGCTGTCGAAGCCTAGACAGCAGCAGTTAGTTCTTTGATATTTTGTGGTTGCTGAAAGACAAACATGTTTTGTAATCAACTGTTTAGGTATCTGAAACTTTTCAAAGATAAAAACTAAAATCATATTATCTATAGTACTACACGCTACATCCATGGTTTTGCATACAACTGGCCTGTGGCCCCCGCCCAGTTATTTTGTTTCTGCATCCATAGCCATGATATCAAACAAGTTTTCTCCGATGTCACCAGATGGTAATTTGGTTTCTTATACTAATGAGTATTTAAGGGATTTGTTTGCTTGCATCTATGTGTCCCATGAGTCAGCTCCACCATTAACTGATGACGTCATGCATCCCAGCAGGTTCTTGGTGATTCTAACACCTTAGCAGCTTAGTATGACGTACATGTGAATGATGTGGAGTAAAACTTTTCTCATAATTAACAGTTGTAGTTCTCATAACAGTCATACCTATTACAACCTTATTATTTATTCATTTGTCTCATTTGTGTTTGACAAAAGAACCTATAGGTTCATGTATGTATACTGTAAATACCTCTCCATCTTTACTGGCTTCCTCCGTTGGTTTTATCAGTGTAAATAAGGAGAATACTGTCTACATTTAGCCTGCTGTTGAAATTAGCACTACAATGACTTATTTAATGGTTTACTGAGCTTTAAATTTAGCAGTTTTGGAAGTGAAGGATGAGATGTTTCAGGTCAAATGAAAAGTTTGATTTGCTGGTTTTAACTTTTACATATGATCTCTGGTGGTTTAGCCTACAAAGTTGATTTCAAGTTGAATGTCTGTTCGATGCTGTGAGTTTATTAGTGGTGGTTTGTGTGTAAATACATTACATATTTTACTATATTTATCACAATGGTTGCAGTTTGCAGTATTTTGTGGTATTTGTTCTTGCATGAGTGACTGTAAAAACCCATCAGATGTGTGTCTGACTCGGGTCCAAGAGTGAATAGGTTTCCTTCCACATGAGACCCGTTAATAACACTAAAGATAGTGGTAGCTATAATCCTGTCTTCATCCGATCGGAGGACAGGAGAAATACCCTCACAGTCGCATGATGGTAATTACTGATAAAAATAAAGTATCATCACAGACTTCTATAAGTCAGTACAAAGCCAAACACACAAACGAACAGGAGATGCAGCTGAGTCCAGAGAAACCATAGAAATGTTTCTGTAGAGACAAAAGTCAACATTGTGAGAAACAGTTGTTCTGAGGATAAAACATGCTGGAAGCAAGTAGCGTCCTTTCACTGAACTGTCTCAGTGAGAAGACAGAGACATCATGTCCACCAATACTGAGGTCAAAATCTATTATGTATTAGGCCTTATGTTTACTTTTATG
Organism: Kiunga ballochi; assembly: GCA_037177335.1. Taxonomy (NCBI): domain Eukaryota; kingdom Metazoa; phylum Chordata; class Actinopteri; order Atheriniformes; family Pseudomugilidae; genus Kiunga; species Kiunga ballochi. Next base: position 7,195,022 of record JBAMIG010000010.1, on the reverse strand, counting down.
ATAAAAAATCACTGTTCTGAAGAGTCTGAAATTCCTTTAAAGAAACAAACCTTATCATTGTTTTAAAAAGTAGCAGAATTATTACTTTTCTGAGTAACAAGCCAGATGCTCTGTTTCCCCTTCAATACTGCAGCTATTTCTTTTAATACTAGTGTAGCAGTGAAAAAGATCCCATCAGATTCCTGCGGCACATTAAGCAGTGCAGCAGTTAAAATGGCCCTCCTGCTGGTTTAGTGGTGCAGCAATGATAACGGTCACCCCTCAGTTTTCCGGCTGTGTCTCCATTTAGGACACTTGACCGCCACCAAGTGTACGAAAATCACTGATGTGCTCCAGTCCTGTGTTGCCTAGCAATGTCACACACCATGTTTATCTATGTAGAGATCATGTTCTTCCACAAAATACAAAATATTTTATATGATACAAAATTGAGCCAAATATTTAAAGATTTAGCTCCATTTACCTAAATTACAAACACATAGAGGAGGCTTATCTGCTACGTCCTCACAGGTAATGGACTACTGCTTATTCTTTTGGCGCACAATGACGTCTGGGTGATTGGAGAACGGGAACATAGTGTGTATTTTTTGTTTTAAGCTAATTCGGCCCCAAACGAAGCAAGTGTGGATCCCAAGTACCCATTGAATTGAGATAGTTCTTGGTGGGCCAGTATGATGTATGCGGCCGACAAAGCTGCACTTTGAAGTCTGCAGACCCTGAATTGAGACACAGTCATTATTTACAGATTTAGTAGTGGTGCAGCATTGAAACCTCGTCAAACAGCTTTATATTGCTTTAAATGAGTTATGCAGCAGTGACAGTTAGTTTGTGATGTGAAACTCCTTTATGTTTATTAAGCCTGCTGTCATTCTGGTGTGACATTCCCTCCATTTTCTGGCTGGGTCATGTGGATTCAGAGGACCACAAGAGGAGCAAAGGAAGCTGAAGATCACAAAAATGATACAGAATGATAACAAACCCATGAAACTCATCTCTCTCACATGGTTGTAAAGTCAAGCAGCAAGTCATTCATGACTGATTAAATATAATGTAGGTTAAAACAACCTTTTCTTTTGGAGTTGTAGTTAAAAAAATGTAGTTTTAAGTGATTTGAGTTTAGTACTGTGTGTGAATGTGTGTGTATGCTTTGGTATCAGGCAGTATATGATGATGGAAAGACAGATACTTTATGGGGATGTAGAAGAAGGATGAAGGCTTCAGGAGGAACACCGAGGGTATAATGACTTATCTAGTGTAAGATGGTGACTCAGGTCTGAAAATACACTGAAAGGACTCAGAGTGGATGTGATAAAAATGTACAGTACATCTCAACATGCTGGTGTGTATGAGGATGTCCCCTGGTCTTGAATGTAGTCACAGATTTAAGTGCATCGGTTTTAAGTGACTTATCTTATTGATGTAGTAAAATGATGTTGGAAAGAACAAATGTCTTCTCTGGTTTACACGTGCAGTTCTGTGAATTCCTGTTAGCATCTTTATTGCACTTAATAAATCAATTTCTGTTGACATATTGTGCTTCCTGTCTTGCTTTCAATTCATCATCACTAATAATAATAAAACTAATACACTAATATTCTACCGTGTAGTATCCATCCTCTTCTTCGGGACTTCCTTGTTTGGTTGGCCCTCCTGTTTAGTTCTTGGTGTTATATCCATACCTTGTACCTCGTCTGTCTGCTGGACCCCTCTGGAACTTGGCTCTTGTCACTGGGGCCCACTGCCTATCCTTCAGAACCAAATCTGGGCCAGGACTGTGCCCCTGTCTGACTCTAGAAGTCAGTTTGTTATCTGTGCAGCCTTCTAACCGCCCTGTAGATGTTAGGTACATCTTATTATGGCCTCCTGGTTGCCCACCATGTCGTCCTCAGGGCTTTATGTTTTGTCCATAAGTCCCTCCTCTGCACCCTCCTCCGACCCGTCTTTGAACTTTGTGGTCTGTCTGGCCCTTGAAGAGGGAGGGTAATATCATAATTTATGGTTTATGCTCAGGGTTTTGGTTCCTGCTCGTCACTTCACCTGGTTGGATTTTCTCATCCATGTCATGTGATTATTTATCTGTTTGCTTTTCCAGTTACTTGTATTTTAATTGTCCTCAAAGATATTCTTTTGTTTTCTGTTCCTGGTATTAAATCATTATTCCTGCACGGGTCTTGCTCATCAGTCTGCATTTGGGTCCTCATCACTACCTTGTGACAGTAGTAATAGTGTTATAAAACTGTATATTATGCCTTGTCTCAATTCTCCAAATTGTCTCCAATAGTACCCATATAAAACCACATGATTACACCTCTGAATGCAAATATAATTTCAATCAACCATTCAGCAAACAGGTAGCAGGTATTTTGTTGTAAATAATTAAGCACTAATAGGGGAAAAAAAGCAAAAAGCAATCTCAAGAAAATAATCTGTTTAACTAATAGATGTAGATATCACATGCAGCATTCTTTGTGGGTAAAACAGACAGCATGTGAAACAGTCTCATCTCATCTTAGGTATCAGTTGTTTCATTTGTTCACCACTTATAACTCAAATTGTCCCATAATAGGAAGGAAAAAGTTCTACAAAATTGTTTTTGTGTCTTTTACTTATTATAGCTATAAAAACAACCATTTGAACATTTATAATTTTTTTTTTGCATTTAGGCTCTGAAAACATCCCACCAATAATTAGATTTTACAAGACGTCATTATAACTTAACTGACCTTCACTCAATGCTCATAATTACAGATGAGAACTTGAATGCGTCATAATACAATTCAAGCCACATAACTGTTCATGCTGTACTGGAGCACTGATATGTTGCTGCTGTGGCAGGTTGGTTCAGTTTAAAAAAAGACATTTTGATTCAGCATCTTTCTCCTTCCTCATCTCATTAAATCATCTGGGAAGCAGTGTAAGAAACCTAGTGCACTGTAATTTACCACCAAATTAGTTGGCTAACGTAACGTACGTAACGCGCAGCAGTAACCACTGCTTTACAATGAATTTGTGACCTGATAGTATACCCCACCTCTCACCTGATAAAAGCTAACATGGACTCTGGCCTCCGGACCGCGACCCATCAAAGTGTAAAAGTTACAGATGATGAATAAATGAACAAACAATCTTTTCAGATATCTATAGTTTTACTATCAGCAATTGGAGAATACTTTTTGGAGAAGAAATGTCTTATAATTTGGGCCCGTACTCTGCTACTCCACCTGATTCAAGTCTTTTCTGGTGTCCAGATTTGTGTTTTTTGATGGACATCGCCTTTTTCTCCCAAAATGCAGTTTGCTGGAAAAAAAACATGAACTGAACCATTTCTAATTTTATAAACAAGTTATGTACAATTATAACATATATTTATTATGTGTATGTATGATTATTCAGTCATGAAGCATGGGGTGGGTGTTGGCTCTATAGACTGTAGGCTCTTTGTATTATTGTCACCTTTCTTTCCTGGCGCCGAGAAGACATTAGAAGTGGAAAAGAACAGAGAAGTTCATGAGCTTCCAGCCAGCAAAAAGCTGAATAGAAAGAAACAGCAGCAGCTGGAAACCATCCTCAACTGTTTCAGAAACATCTAGAAGTCTGATGTTTTCTGTGTGATAGACAGCAGATTGTCTGAGCCTCTGCAGTGAGGTCAGGAAGCAGCAACATTGTGTTAATGAGCTTTCTGAAAGAGATGGAACATCTGCTGGACCTCAAGCCCAAAGGGAGAGTCAGGTTTTGGAAGAGCTGTGTGAACACCCCTCCCCCACTGTGTCCTTCACTGTTTTAGCTAAGCTGACGACGGTCGTTACCTGGATCAGATCAGCAGGAACTTTACCGATCCTGCAGAACCAGGAAGCAGGAGGAAAACTGAACTTTCAGGACAAACAAAACATTTGACGCTGACTTGGCTTTTTCAAGGAATCCTGTCTGCTTATGAAAATGAAATGGAAACTCCAGGAATGCCTTCATTTTTTAAAGGTAATGAGATAAATGCAGGATGTGCCAAGTTTCAGTACAAATAGAGCAGTAAATGTAATTATGCCGGTGGTTGACTTTCTGTTTAACATCACACAGTTGGCTGCAACACAATAACAGACCTGCACGTTGCAGCTGTTTGGCCTTCAGGTATTACTTCCTGAAACGTCACCGAGCCATTTGTCCCAGTGTCTAACCTTCACATTCTACCACCCACATGCAGAAGCCATAAAACCTACACATCTTATCTCAAAACACACTTTATCCTGCATCAAACACAAAGGATGTAACCATTTCCTTCCTTCATTGTGTATCATAACTTTTCTACCTCCATCAATGCAGCTGATGGCAGCGATGGTCAGAGGTGGTTCTGTGAAACATCTTTGGAAGAACATTAATCTGAAGTTGAATGAAGCTTCCCTGCAGATTTTCTGGCAAAGCAGCCAGCTGAAAACTAAGCAGAATAATCTTAACATAACCAAAGCGGCAATCTCAACATCAGCAGAGAAATGGTAGCAGAGGAAAAGAAAACAGGATTGTCTGCTTCCTGCTCAGCTATCACCTGCTCGCAGGCTGCAGGGTTCAGGGAATAAAGCCGGCATGGAGCAGAGATAAATCCATGCTTTAAGTAAGTCTCTGCACTTAGGTGGTCACCCACCTCCTCACTTGAGGAAAATAAAACTTTATGCTTTAGATAAACTAAATTAACCTACAGTGACCTTCGTTACAGCAGGTAACGCTCAGATGAGTTGTTCCCTGGCAACAAGCAGCAAAGCTGAATTAAAACCAAGAAGGAAAGCAAACTGTTGCAAGGTGCGAGGCGGCAGCCTTGATCTAGAATTTTGCAGGTGGGGCTGAACCACGGTTTACTGGTGATTTACTGTTAGGGATGGTGTGAATGGCGCAAATGTGTAGGAGACATCCTAATTAAATAAGGACTTTGCATGTTTTGTTGTGGTTTAGAGAGATAGCATAAAAAGAAAGTCAACTCTATTGGAGGTGTTGATTGATCATGCCAACATGATCTACAGCAAAGAAATCAGATGCAACGCTAAGAAGCGCTTTATGGGAGCAAATGTGTGGGAGCTGGGTGGATGGTTGGGACATCTAAGCTGAAGCTATTGCAGATCATCTCCGTTCAGGCTTTTTTACATTGCAGATGTATAACCAGCTGCAGCTCATTAACCCATCAGACTTCAGCTAGTTCTCCTCAGACCTGTTGACCTGGATGAGATTGTGAACCAGTGCATGTTTTCATTCATGGTTATAATGGACATTAGAAAGACTCATAACACCAACTTCCTAAACTCTGTTAACTTTGTTTGAGATGCTCACTAACACCAACATCTGGGACCTGTATACATCGGTCTTCAGTCCAACTCTTGGGTCATGTGACCCATGTGTGTTTACTTGACAGCCATGTTTCCATGGAGACCATTTCTGAGGAGGCTCCAGTCAACATATCAGTTGAAGGTCCAGATGGATCTCTCAGGATGGGGGATTGGATCCAAGTCAAGATTTGATGCAATCTGTTGATTTTTTTTTCTCAACCTGGTTATTTATTACAAATTGGCTGAAGTGACGGGTCTGAGTCCTGAGATGACATTGCTGTGAAGTGATACTATTCAAATAACGTTGAACTGAACGCCACTGGTTCTGGTCTGTGCTGGTTTCAACAGGGAGTCTTAATACACAAAAAACAAAATGAGACACAGGAGAAAATGTTAATTAAATTAAACCAGATGAACTAATGAACAAATCCATAACAGGAAACACAAAGTAAACTTCAAAATAAAACAGAAAACCAAACAAAAATTTCCCCAAATATTTCAAACCATGACACATAGATGTTTTTTTCTACAGAGCAATTTATTCATCATACAATGATGGTTTTAATGTAGCTAGGCTGTGGTTTCCAGAAACCAAAACAACCCAAGTATAATAAAATTGCAGCGCTAAACCTTCATCTAAATAATCTACATTTTGCTTCATGCAGGGCTGCTCGGTGGTCTGCAGCCTCACAGTGGCCTCTCTGTGTGGTGTTTGCAGGTTTTTCTTGTTATTAGCATGATTTCTCTCTGGGTAACCTGGCTTCCTCCCACCATCCAAAGACATAAATGTTAGGTTATCTGGTGGTTCAAAATGGTCCTTAAGTGGCCCTGAATGTGTGTGTGCCTGGTTGTCCCTTTGTGTTGGCCCTGTGATGGACTGGTGACCTGTCCGGAGTGTCCCTGCCTCTCACCCAATTTCTAGGATAGGCTCCAGCTACCCACAATCCTTCATTGGAATTAGAGAAACAGATGAATGGATGCTTCATGAGCAACACACAAAATGAAGAATGCTTTCCCAAATATTTAGAAAGAAACTTTGCAACCATGTGGCTAATTAAGTTTAGTACAACTTGGTAACTTAACCAACAGTTTGAATCTAAACACCTTATAAGTAGTGTAACATCAAACAGAAACTAACAATAACCACTAGAGTCAACAAACCAGGTAAAAACATGTTTATGCAGAAGCTCCAGCAGACGGCCATGATGGGAGTGGATCTGCTAGCAATATGCTCCAATGCGGCCACATGTTTGTGCAAAGAATGCTGGGACATAGAGTTGTGACAGGACAGCAGAAACTTTTCAGAAAACTGTGACTCAATTTTAGAGTCATGCAGTAAAGATCCTGCAGATTTCTGAACTTAAAGAGACATGATGCATGAGAAATAAAAGTAGAGGCCAGGTAGAGATAGTGGGTGTAGCCAAGATCAACTTAAGCTCCTATAAACTCCCACTTAGAGCTTTAGAAAGATTTTTTTTTAAAGAATGTTTTCTAGCATTAATCCAAATTTGATCAGGTCAAGTTTAATGAATGACTGCAGCTCTGACAAGTTGTTTCTGGCTCTAAAGAGACAGAGATGGAGAGAAACTGGATTCAAGCCTCTGTTTGCTTATAAAACATTTATAGGTCTGTTTGCTAGATGGTGTAGGAGCATTTCATTTCACCATCCTTTCAGGTGATATCTGGTCTGCTGAGAATGTGATGAAACTGAATACAACTGTAAACATAGACATGATGAATAGAGGAAATGAGGACTAAAGGGGTCATCCAAACACAAATAAAGATCTGATCTTATTGGCTGCAAAAGCAAAGACCAGCAGATCCATTCTTGGCCTGGGTTCACACACTGTTAACAGGGCTGCAGCTGAAACTAAAGTACTGAATTTTTTTTTTTAACTCCAATGGTGGTCAGAGCCATACATCCTGAAAACCACAAACCACTCCTCCAGGAAATTATTGTGAACGGTGAAAATCTGTGCACATCACAGCTTGGAGGCAGGTGGTATTCCTTGTCATAAATAATGAAAAATCATTTAAATGCTGAGGTTGCATCACCAAATATGAAAGTGTGCTGCTTGTGTTGAATCCAACCTCTGTGACGGACAATGTACGAACCCAAACACAATGCATTTGGAGGCAGGAACGGTTGGCAATGACCTTTATTCTTGCTGGAAAAAACTGAACTTCTGTGCGGAGAGGGCAGAGGTGGGTGATGGGCAGAGGGTCAAAGCCAGGCAGACAGTCCAAAGGGGCTAAAGTTCTGATAGGAGCAGGCAGAAGAAAAACCAAGGCCAGGCAGGTTGTAACCAGCAGAGCAGTCCAACACCAGGATTGTTGAGGCAAAGCACAAAGTCAGGGACAGAAGGCAGATCGGTTTTCCAGGAGAGCGGGCAAGGATGGCGGGCAAGGAGAGCGGGCGGTAATCAGACAGAGGAATGCTGGAAAGTCTTGCACTGCAGAAGCACAATCTGGCACTGAGTGAGTGTGAGGCTGGAGAATATACAGTATACTAAGGTGAACTGACTAGTGAGTGAGAACAGGTGCGTGATTAGTGAATGAGAGCAGGTGTGGAGAACAAGTGGGTGAT
>JBAMIG010000010.1:7175197-7187032 GCA_037177335.1 Kiunga ballochi | reverse complement strand
AAATATATGGAAACAATAAATAGCCTAGTCTTTTCAGATTTAGTTAAAGGGTCAAATAAAGTTCTTAGATTTAAAAAACGAGATGTCTCTGCCCAGTTACTCTTAATTCAGGCATTAAGGGGTTAAACTAGACTCTAAAGGTATTGGGGAGCTGGTAAAGCTCAGCTTTTATGGGAAGGGCCTGTACAGCACTGCTGCTGGTAATAGAAAATAAATAAGAGATAAATGCTTTCACATCAGACTCCAATATTCTATTGCGGGTTGTGTTTTGGAAATTTGCAACACGGGTCTGAAAACCTTGTAAATATAGTTGCTAAGACATAATAAGCAAATGTAGCATTTTTATTCAAATGTAGCTTAACGTAAGGACTCAGAGTTGGAAAAAGACACTCTTGAGCAGACTAATTTGTCTAAATTCATTAATTACTTGACATGTAACAAAGGGACGAACAAAAGAGGCTACAGGACCCAAGACGCTTTCCTTGCTGCAGCACACCTGATTCAAATCAAAGGGTAATTAGCAGATCTGTGCAGAGTTTAATGTGAAGCTCTACACAAGTCTGCTAATTAAGGCTAATGTGTGTCAGGTGTGTTGCAGCAGGGAAAGTCCTGACGTTTGCAGTACTTCGGCCCTCAAAGACTAGCGTTGTCCATTTTTGGTTCAGACTGCCGTGAGACAGGTTAGTTTAACCCTCCTGATAATGTGTTGTTGTAATAGTATGCCTAATTAGTGTATATATGAACATATTTTCTCCCTCTGGACTGCACCTGCCTGCAGGGCTAAACAAGTCAGTAACATGGGCGTTGTTAGGTCTATTTTAGATGTGCTGGAGCCTCCTTAAAATGTTGTAAGTATATTAATTTTCAACTTAAGGACACTGTACAAATGGAAAGAAAGTTACATGACACTTTAATAGATAGACACTTTGTTCATCCCCAGAGGGAAATTCAAGCGTGTAAACAGTGTCAAGTGCCGCGATTGGACTGGTGAATTCTCTCAGAGCTTCCCGAAGCTGAATGAAAAAGTTCACAGTGGATTCTAAATGGACTCGGATGATTCATGTGAAGTGAAAATTCATAGATCTCTGCTTGTTATTTGATGTAACAATGTCTGCTTTGCTGCATTTCTGCCCAAAAAAAAGCTTTGCAGGTATTATTGCTTACAGATCATTTCAGCAACAACTCTAGCCACACAGAACTGGTGAGCTGGAAAGCTTTTTTTTTGCTTTGTTGACAATAGAAAACAAACAAACAAAAAAAAGTCTGTCCGACAGGCAGTTTCGGACTGAATCGGACAGTAGACTACCTACTCTGTGACGCTGTGATAGAAGCTGCAGAGAGCAGCTCTGTACTCGTGTGTTACATTGGGTCTGTGATGAGAGGGACATCAGCAGACTCCAGCCTGAAGCTGAGCGGCACAATTTTACCAGACTGATGGGATGAGAAAGCAGAACCACCATGAAGAAATGATCCCATTTAGCTGTCAGTCTGGCTAAGAAGGACCAATGGCAGCATGAGCCCCCTGCACAGCTTCACCTCCATAGTAAACCTTAGGTTTGAGAGGACAAAAAAGTGTGGTGAAAAAAATTCAAAGTGTATTTTTTTTAAATCTATATTCTGACACAATACAATCTCCAAACTTTTTTCTTTTGACTCAAACATTTTTTGCTCGGTGCGAAAAGAATCACTATCAAATAAATTTTCCTTACAAGACTTTTTCCCCTCTGATTGGCCATTTTCTTTCCATGCATCCAACGCTCTGAGCTGCTTCAGCTAAAGCTTCCCAGAAAGGTTGTAGAGTAATATTACTAATTGTAGATATAACAGTTATAGTATGAGTAATAAAAAAAAAAGTAGAATAAGAAATAATTGAGTTAAAATAAAAGGAAAAAATATGAATAGAATATATTGGAACAATATACTGGAATAGATTCCAGTGTGAATTCAGTCCTGTTCAGGTCTGAACTGCATACATACAATGTCAGACTTTAACCTGCAGAATGAATGTACAAGTGAAAAACCTGCTGGTCTGTCCTGGTACTAACCAAATCTACCTGCTGACAAGCTTGTTAACCAGTCCTCTTAGTCAGTTTAATCAGATTCCTGTCAGGTTTTCTCCAAATACTGTGAACACCTGGGGACAGAGACAAAACAGACATATGGACATGAATATTCTGCATGTTTGTAGATAAGCAGGTTGATCTACCGGTGTTGTACAGAGAACTGTTACCTGTATCACCTCCAACACACGCAGAGTGGGTGATGATGACTTCAGCATCACCAAGATGATCTAACCAATGCTGGTTCCAAAAACCTGACCCAGGTTTTAGTCATGATCTCCATGGCAACCAGAAGAAGCTGTAGCATGAGTAGCTAAGAGGAGACTTGTTGACATTCAGCGGTAATCATCTTGTCTGAGAGCTATGCTGGATTTCACCATTAAACCTGTATTTTTCAATAGAAACATGTGTTTTTCATCATGCTGCTAGTTTATACGAACGTCCTCGGGGAAGGGGGACAAAGTGGGAAGAGACTTATGACGGACAACATGAAGGACAGGATGTCCTCAGAAGGGAAGCTGCAGATAGGAGGACATGACGTATGGCCTACATGCAGGGCACATTGTTTCCATGCATATTACCCAGTACACGTCACTTGTCCAAGCACCTGGTGACATCAGGGTTCAATTCCCCAGAAGAAAAAAGCTGTTTCAGCCAAGGTTCAACTGAACTCTGAAGCCTTCATCACAAAAAACTAAACCGCTACAGATACACCTGCTTCTGGTTCCAACACAAGTTTTCCTTCTCAGTACAGGGATCTCATTCAATTGTGCCAAAACCCAAAAGTCTGATTTATAAAACTTTGCATACACACAGATGCTCTTGTTAGTGAAGTGGAGATGCGTAGGAAGATCCTGTTTGTGGGTCATAGATGTGGCATAAGGAGTCTCCTCCTCGGTGGGTAGCCAGTGGCACCTGCAAGTTGTCAACAGTATAACATAATTACAGATACATAATTAAAGAACTCCTAGAATGTATGTTTACCTACAAAGGAGCAGCCATCACGCTAAACAGCTTCTGCCTGCAGCTTGTTCTCCACACTGCTGTGTGGCAGGTTGAATGAATGGACTCAGGCCACTGTGGACCAGGAGATCTTTGTATTCCTTAAACAATCTCCCATCCTGCTGCTGGCATTGTCTTCATGTAGCACAATCTCCTCCATTGTGAAGCATTAAGAGTTGCTGCAATATCTATATTTTTACTCAATTAAAGTACCAATAAGCCAATAGTTTCACTTTTAATTAGTATGAACAGTGTTCTCAGATGCTTACATATCTATTTGTGGAATAAATGGCTGTTTTGAGGCAGGTCTATAATAGTCCAGGCTTCCATGGTTTTGATAACGGGGATAAAAAGTTAAATGAATAATAACGTGCATCTCATCTGTGCTGCCAGTTTTTTTTTTTCCACAAAATGTTCAAAGTTACTGCATCGCTTTATTCCAAGTTACATTTTTAGCAATCAAAATTCTGTGCAGAAAAGTAGCCTACATGCATGACTTTCAGGACCTGCTTTGTGTGTAAGCAAGCTTTATAAATGAGACTCCTGGTCCTGATGGTTGGTTCTTCTCATTTCTGGTCCTGGATGAATGAATGAATTACTGAACAAATTTGTGTAAATTTACTGTATTTCATAGGAACTGGGGAAAATAAATGTTTTCTTTTATATTCTAAACTAAATCAGTATGAAATGATTAATTGGCTGCTTTATTACTACGTCTTAAAATAACATTTAAAGCATAAATTCAGGTTACAGTGAAAACTTCTAATATTAAACATGGACAGCAAAGTGAAAGGAAATATTTCAATAGTTATACTAAAAAAAAACCTTTTTACCATTAACACATGATCTCGATTAGCAAACGTTGCCATTTTTCCTCCTTCCAGTTCAATACATAACATGCAGCAAAGTATTGTGGGTAGTATAAGTCCTGAAGTCTGTGGACTTCACTGAAGGGTGGATTGAGGGCGTGAAAGAGGCGAGGCAAATTTCCGGGCTGGAGAATTAGGACACAGTCGCGCAATCCAGGAACACAAGGGCGTAAATGCGAGCATCGGGACAGGTTCATCGTCTCAGAATGAAATCCCTTTATTCCCTAAACTGAAGGTGAAGCTGAGACGCAACAAAGCTTTTGATAGGAGTGTCCTTGAGCTCAGGAAACTTACCTTCTTTCAGCTAAATGCAGAAACTGAGCTGGAAAACGGTGTTTGAGTCCAGGCACACAGAATCTCAGACCCACTCAGTGTCTCACAACTCATTTTATTTCCCATGCATAGTTTTGACAAGAGTGTAGTGGAGCTGAACAGAATCAGAAACATGGAAACTAAACGTTGACATTCGCGATTTTTCTCCAAAACATCAGAATCAACAAAACCAAACTAAAAGTCTTCTGTGAGGCTGAAATCTTCCAGAAAGACGAAGAGCCATCCTGGATGGAAAGTGCTGCAGAACATAAAACATCACATGTAGCTAAAGGAAAACATTAAGCACATATTATACAATGCTAAAACCACACGGGACCACAAAGAACCCGGACTCAGTCAAAACAATTTGGGCCGAATCTAAACCTGACCTGGGACTGACCAGGATCAAAATCGGAATCTGATCTGAACCCGATCTGGATCAGATTTGGACCCCATCTGAACGGCATCCAATCCGGACCTAATCTGAACCAGATCTGGACTTGACCTGGATCAATGACATAGAAGGGCAAATGGACCTCAGAACCAGAATCACAGAAGAATCTCTGGGTCTGAAACGGAATCTAGAACCAGACCAAATAAATCAGTTCTAGTGTAACCAGGAGGATCTGGTCTGGTTGTTTTTATGTGTAACAACTATTTGCCATTTAAGTCCAGGAGGGTCACCCTTTTTATCCTATCACCATGGTAACCCTGAATGGACGAGATGTAAATGAACCTGGTTCTGTCACTGGCTTCGGTTACGGGTCATGTGACCGCCCTCAGCATACAGGGATGATAGGAAAGATTTCACAGCTTTAGCTAACACTTCATGTCCGGATCAGAAACGGTCCAAACTGTGACCTCCACAGGATTTCCGCTTCTTTTCTTCAAAAGATGTAAAGAAAGAAACTCTAAAGGTCAGAAGAAGAACGGCCGAGGCAAGCCCGGTGATTTTACATATGTACAGTTAAAAAAGTGTCTTCAACACGTCCGGATCTGGAACGTTCCGTCCACAGTATGAAAAATATAGAAATAAAAACACTCTAAAGTAGGTAGTTTTCTGTTGGCGTGAAATCATTGAGGACTAGGAAGATAAATAGTTAACTTTTTTCTCTTTTAAGAGGAATGAAAAGTTCTGTGAGGGGAAAGAAAAGAAGAAACATCGTCCTTCACGAATTTGTAACATTGCAATGTTTCTGCTGAAAACAGCCAGACTGTTGTAGAAAGACAAAAAACTGCTTTTTCACATGGTCATCCTCATCGTTTTCATCTAAAGACGCCTTGCTGACTGGTAGCTGTGACGACCAGGCTGCAACAGCAGGCATCTCATGGACAGCCTTTACTCTTAGTGTGAGAGAAACTTTGATCCCTTTTGAGGAAGATGCGAGTTAGTGGCGCCACCGGGGGTCCACTCTGCAACTGGACCCTGCCCGGCAAGTAACAGTCACGTTATTCATCCGGGGCCGCCAGAAGACAAGGAGCATCTGAGCTCATAGGCGGCGGCGGGGCAGCTCACTTGACGTGTTCGGCGCTGTGGGAGGAGCAGTAGTATTTCTTATGGGCGATGAAGGTGGACAGGCTGCTGAACTTGATGTTGCAGAGCCGGCAGAAGCGCGAGTTCCCGTTTTGGACCGGTGAGACCAGCAGCGTTTTGGAGGCTCCAATCGAAGCGGTTTTCTCCGGGACTTGGGAGGGTGATGCCTTTTCCCTCAGGACGTCAGGCACTGGTGAGACAGTCAAGGACAGTGCCCGGGTGGGGGACACTGGAAGAGGAGAACCGGCTGAAGGCGACCCCCCTGATGCTGAGGGGCTGCCATTCAATAGGGGGGAGGCAGGGGAGGCAGCGCCACTTCGGATCTGTCCATTGACACCGTCTCTGTGTGTTTGGGACACCAGTCTGGGCGGAGCGGGGGGGGAGGTGGCCGGGCCAAGAGAGGGACTGCAGGGGTTAGTACCACCCTGCTCATGGGGGGAATCTAGGGTTGGCTGAATGGTCATGACCATGCCATGAGTGGTCTTGAAGTGCTCCATCAGATCGCAGGTGATGGGGCGGTTTGGACAGTACGGGCAGACCACTGCTGTTGTGCCGCCCCCTTTACCTACACTCCCGTGAGCTCTGCTTCCCAGGGGGATGCTAGTTTGTGAAGGTGATGTAGCGCCTGCAGAAGGCAGGGCAGGTGGGTGTGGGCTGGAAGATGCCCCTTGGACCTGGGTGACCCACTCGGGAGATGGAGCTTTGGCCTCAGCGGGGTGCAAAGGGTCCTGTCGCTCTGTCTGTGGCCGGGTTTTGGGGGAGGTGGAGGCGGACCTGTTGAGCCGGTGCAGCTGTTCCAGGGTGTGGGGCTGCAGGGTGGTAGCAGGGCAGTAATACGTCTTATGCGCCAGGTAGTTCTCGATGCTGTTGAAACTGATGCTGCACGCAGTGCACTTGTGGTAATCAGTTAGCGGCAGAGTAGGGAGGACACTGCCGCTGCTGTGCCGTGGGGCCTCCCTCAGACGGGGCCTCTTGCTTAAATCAATGGGGCCATCACCTTCGGGGCTGGAGCTGCCTGCGCCGCCTGGAGATGCTTCCTGCTTCACTGCAAGAACCGGCACAGCTGGAGCTGCTGCAGCAGCCAGTGCTTCAGTTCTGGCCATGTGGATCTCGTACATCTTCTTCCTTTTGCGGGTCCGGATAGGCTGTGGGAGGAAGGCAGCGGTGCTGGAGGACTTGGTCATGTGCGCAGACCGCTGGTTGGATGGGTCATGGCGGGACGCGCAGTAGAACCGTTTGTGAACCGTGTAGTTGTCATGGCGACTGAAGCGGATATTGCAGGCCTCACAGAAGGTCTTGTTGGGGTCATCTTCTTGGTCCTCGGCAGAACCGCTTGCCGGACTCTGGCTGCCTTCGCTTATTCTCCCTCCTCCACCCTCCCCCTCTGAGGAAGAGGAGACGCCCTCCTTACCTGCCGGCATCTCTGTCTTCACCTCCACCGGCTTCTTAGACTCTGTTGCTCCAATTCCTTTCTGAGGGTCTGAGTCCGTTGGAGAGGCAGAGGCTGCTCTGCTTGATACTCCGACCTGGGGTGAGGAGTCCCGAGCTCCCCCGAGAGCTGCAGGTGTTGGCACTGTGGATCCGGAACCCGATGCCAGGCCAGGCCCGTCTCCTTGGTGACGACTGGAGCAGTACAGCCTCTTATGTGCATAGAAATTGTTAATGTTGTTGAAGGTGATATCGCACTCGAAGCAAGTGGCTCCTTTGTGAGGGGGGGTGGCAGTTGCAGAAGCGGAGGTGGGTCCAGATGGGAAGAAAGCAGCTGGGGTGTTCTGGGGGACCGTCTGGCCATGTTTAAGACGGCTATGGACCATCTCCGACATCTTTGCCAGAATCTCTGATGCTTGCGGCAAGATGGCGGCCTCAGGGCTGAACATGTACTGAGGTAAGAAAATGGAACCACCTGGGACCACAGACCCTGCTGCTCCCATCGGAGCAGGACTAGAACCTGGGGTGGGACTGGTTGGTTCCGCTTTGACCATTGTGGCTACTGGACTCTTTGGTGAGGTGGATGCTTGGAGAGAGGAGGTGGTGGCTTGTCCCAGTTGTGTCTTCTCTTTCGCCTCCAGGTCCTGGTCACCGGCAGGCTCGTCTCCATCCTCCTTCACCTCCATCGGCTGCTCCTCTGTCTCAGACTCCGACTGAGGCTCCTCTTTGATCTTCAGCTCCATGATTTGGTCCGGAGGACTAAAGTCTCGAGGTGTGGCTGAGCCTCCGTTAGCACCTGGACTGGATGACTCTGGTTTGGGGACACAAGCAAGGGGCTCAGTCTCCTGCGGGGACAGCTGGGAGTTTTCCACCAATGAGGACGGAGTGCTCTGGCGAGGAGTCGGACTTCGCTCGGCTGGGACCCGGACCTCTAGGTGAGTTCGGACGTGCTGCTGGAGCTGGGCGGGGGAGTCTGAGCTGTGGCCGCACACTTGACACTTCAGAACCACCCCAGAGTCTCCTGGACTGAGACCTAATGAGGACAAGACCGGGTGTAATGGTTTATTATACTAGTGGGAACTTTCACACAGACATCATGCAGATCCTCTCTCTCCTTCGTATCATGTTTATGCATAAAATAAAATAAAAAACAAAGGACACTGAGGGTGGAATTGGACTGGTACCACATCCAGGTGAGTATTGACTTACCAGTGGACAGAGGGAGCTTTGGAAGTCCTGGACCTGGAGAGTAGACCTCGCTGTGGGATCCGGGCTGGCACACCATGTGGCTGGTAACCAGATGGCTGTACAGAATGTCCCTGGTGGTGGACACAAAGCCGCAGCCGTGACACACCCCATTCAGAGTGTCCGTGTGAACCTTCAGGTGGCGCTCGCAGTTGGCTTTGGTGGTGAAGGCGGACAGACAGATGAGACAGACAAATGGACGTTCGCCTGTAGACAGACACAGGAAGTTAAAGACAAGCTGGTGATTTTCAGTGATGCCCTGACGTGGCAGGTGTCTCACCGCTGTGTGTGCGCATGTGGATCTCCAGCGAGCTGGCGCTGGGGCAGCTCTTGTTGCACTGCGGGAAGGGGCAGATCCTCTCATTGGGGTAGGATTCCTTGGGTTTCTCCTGAGGGGGGGAGGAGGCGGTGACTGGCTGCTTCTGGCGACTGGCACAATAATACATGAGGTGGGCCTGCAGGTTGCGCTCGCTGCGGTACCAGATCCCACAGTCCTTACACGGGAAGATGTCCTCTGAGTGGTTTGAACACAATGTTACAGAGAAAGTTTTAAAAAGTCAAAGAAACTTCCTGAAAAACACCTTTTACATATAAAAACTGAACAAAAGATGCCGGAGTTCACAGAGATGTCATAAATACAAACACATGCAGTCACTCTGAGTATCCAAGACAACAAGATGTGGACGCCATGGCAACAATAATTAAAATATGTCATTCTAGTTATTTCTGACCACATCTATTTTCTGACTGATATGTGTGAGAGACCCAGCTGTTAAAGAACTACACTGCCATCTGGTGGCTGCGCCGGTGAACTACACCTTCACATGACAGTTTACCCAGTTTAAATCTGTTTAACTAGGTTCAGACAGTTTAACAGGTTTACCCAGTTTACAAAGTCTAACCAGTATAATCAGCTTTACCCGTTTAGCCATTTTAATCAGTATATGAGCTAACAACATAACTTGTCCAGTAAATGTTGAATTATGAATGCAGTGATTGATGGACAACAAAAGAGGAAACTAAATAAATACATGAATAAAAATAAATAAAATAGGGACTTAATGGTTACTTGGTCACTCAGTGCTGAACACACCAGAACTATTAAGAAAAAATAAATAAAGTTATAATTTAAACTCACTGTTTACAACAGCTGTGGCCAAGATGGCTGCCATGCCAGCCTGCTGGGGGAGAAGCTGGATGTCGGAGCGCAATGGCACTGGGTACGGCGACTCTTCTTTCACCGATGCTGGTTTCTGAGTGACGAGGCTGAGCGGAGGCGACAGCTGGGCCAGCAAGGAGGATGAGGAAGGAGGGCGTGCAGGAGGAAGTGAAAGTGAAGCCAAAAGTTTGTCACCTGCGGCAACGTCTCTGGTCACCTTACAGAACAACTCCTCACCTGGAAGAAATGAGCAGGAGCCAATTACAGCGTCCAAATCTGGAAAACAGCTGTTGGGATGGTAACAATGAAGACGAGGAGGAAGAACTCACCTTGGCTATAGATACTGCAGTTTGAAGCTGAGGAGTCTGAGGTCAGAGGGAGGAGACCGAGCCAGCAGTTTGGTTCTTCACACACCAGAGTCGGTGTGGAGGTCTGCAGAACCGGGACACCAAGGAGAAAATGTTACTGTCCTTAACTACAAGAACACGCTAATATTATTGCTATTTAACAAACACTTTTCACCAAAGCTACCTACATATGAGGGTAAGAACTCACTCCCTCCCCTCCCTACAGTAGTCCTTATGTTTAATTGTGACATCAACCCTTCAAAACACAATATAGTCTTAGATAGAAGTGCACATAGATTAGTTGAGCCAAAGATCTGGACAAACCTTTCCCACTCTTTCTGACAGCAAAAGAGTTTAGTTCAGTGCAGAAACTTTGCCCTTAAAAGTAGATATGGATTGTGCAGACTGGACAGAGTGTGGGACATCGTTTCACTGAGGAGGAAAGGAACTCACTGTAAGGTAGGAGCTGACCCATGACAGCATAGATTCTGAGATGCCAGGTCCCAAGAGAGTGGAGAAGAGAACCTCTGTGTCAAACAGGTCCAGCTTTATAAGGTTAGGATTGCCCAGTGGATCTGGTAAGCTGGTATCAGTAATTCACAGGAGAGTTACTGTAAGCAAAGCAACTCTGCTTAAAGTCAGACTGATATGGATCGAACCAGTTGTTGCCTGGAGGAAGTGTAAGACCTCCCTGAAGATGGAAGCCTCCTGCAATTTTGACATGACCAGAAGCAGTGAGACGGGTCGATATTTTTCCACTTGGTCTGGGTTGAGTGCGGGTTTCTTCAGTTGCAGGGTAACCCGAGCTTACAGGAAGCCAGACAACGGATTTATGAGAGGAGGTGATACTAGGTGTGGGTAACTGCAGATATGGTTTTAGGTATGCTCTTCAAGATGTGGTAGGATTGGGATCAAGAATATGAGAGGACTAGAGGTTTAGGGGACATCATGAAGACATTATAAAGACCAGTGAGACACTGTTAGCTGGTTGTGGCACAGAGTTAGCCAGGGATTGATTGCTGAAGGTATCAACCTTTTCAGTAAAACAGTAAGTGAACATTTATGTGGTCATCAGCGGTGGAAAAAAAAGAGTTCAATTGAACAGTTGTCATGTGATCCTGCATGAATAAAAGGCTCTCAGCATGCTTTGGACTGGACGTATAAATACAAGTTTATATCTGTATGAAGCATCAAACCATCCAGAACCACACAACTAGAAGACCCATGAACTGAACCACAAGTTTCCCCCAAAATGTTCTGATTAGTCTTTTTCTGGTTTTGACATTTTGGGACGTGAATGTCCACGTACACAGCAGCCATAGGAACACTGCCACACATTCCTTTGCGTCCTGCAGATTTTTCTGGACCTGGATCAGCTCCAGCGAGACCATCAGGAGGTACACAGCGGCTCCTGGAAAAGACCGTCAGCCGAGCACCATCACGACCCCCCCAGCTCCCCCCCACGACCCCAGAAGGAAATGAGGAGAGCTTGGCCGAACAAAGAAGCAGAGAAAATAAAGAGGAGGAATAAAAGAGGAAGAGATGTGATGAGGAAGACAGGCAGCCATTCAGACTGCCCGTGTAATGAGATCCAGACTGTAGACAAAGAGTGCAGGCACGAGGTCCATACTGCTTTATCTGCTCATCATCATCTTTAGTCTTCCTCCCACCTTCATCCTCACTGTCATCATCACTCTTCACACAGCATCATTTTAATAAAAATGGGACAGTAAGTCAATCATTTTAACAACTATGTGTCCTGTTTTTATAAATATTAGTTTTAGAAAGAATCATTCAAATAATCGTGTGTCAGTGAACACATCATTTTGATCAACTTGGGTCAGTGAACACATCATTTTGATCAACTTGGGTCAGTGAA
>JBAMIG010000010.1:7117201-7129071 GCA_037177335.1 Kiunga ballochi | reverse complement strand
ACACACACACACACACACACACACACACACACACACACACACACACACACACACACACACACACACACACACAGTGTATGCTGCAGCAGTTATACACACACATGCATATTGCATAGGTAACATATAAAATCATGGTGAGACGAGACAAATGAGCCATAAAACCTCTGACTGGATGATGGAAAGGTCACTTACCTGGTTTCTGTCAGACTATAAATGTATTGATGTTTATTTCTTTTACATAAACATCTTTATGTTTTGCTATAGATTCTCAGCTTCAAACAATTACACATCCATTCATTACCTGTATTGCTTATTCCAATGAAGGGCTGTGTGCTATCCTAACACTAATTGGGCGAGAGGTTAGGTACCCAGGTCCACACATAGATGAACAATTTGTCACATTTACTCCTAAAACTAATTTCAAATGACCAATCAGCCTAACTCGCGTGTCTTTGGATGATGGTAGAAGCTGGAATACCTGGAGAGAAACCACGCTAACACGGGGAAAACATGCTAACTCCACATAGAAAGGCTACTGCTTGAACTATCAACCTTTTCAAGTATACAATTACATTCAAGTAAATTAACAGATTGTTTGTAATGTAGCTGGTCCAACTAACCCAGAAGTATGAATTAAAATCATTATTCTCATTTTGAATGAATATTTTCTGGACCATTACTAGTTTTTAATCACATAACGAATATATTATTGAAATTTTACAAAATCAGGTGAAAAACTAGAAAGTCCAGTCTTTTAAAATAAATAAATAAATGTATCTTTATATATATATACGTATAGTATGTATGGATATGACTAATGGAATTAAAATAAACTTTAAAAATAAAGAAAACGGGAATTATTAAAAATGAAATAAAAATTAGAAATAGAACTGGAAAAAAAAGCTACAATAACAAAGCAAAACTAAAATGATGGCCGTATGAGAGTAAAAATAAGCCTCATTTTAATTTAAATAAAATTCCAGTTAACAAGAATATTCATCGATATGAGTGCAGAACCACAGAGATCCAGGAACCAGAATACAAATGTCCACATGACTACATGCTGCCATATGATTGGCAAGTTGGATTTTAGTAAACAAGACGTAGACATGTTTAAGCTAATGAGGTGATGAGCATCAGGCCCACCTGGACAGAGCTTATCATTTAGGATGAAAACAGTGACATGCATGTAATGTTTGTCCCAACAGTAAACTAAAACATACTGGGATTACTGGGCCTTTACTGGGGCACAGATAAAAAGCAGTATCGAACTTTCCAGATCTGGTTACGGCTGGTGTTCAAAATGTTCTTTGCTTCATTTTTCCAGAACATTTACTCAGAACAGACTCTTTAAAAGTGTATAAACCAGTAGCTAGTGAGCAGCTTAAATGGTGAAACTGGCCACTGAGCTCCAGGACTCTGGGACATTAAGACAGACACAAACCCCCTGCCTGTCTTCTCAATGGACTAAATGTCCATTTTGTCTATTGTCTGATCATGAAACGGAGAGAGGGAGTAAAAGCAGGTGGTGTGTGAGGGAGGATAAGAGAGAGGAAGAGGGGAGGGAGGAGATAGAGAGCTGAGACCCTGGATATTGAAGCCAGGCATGCAGACGAGAAGCCAGCTGATAAGCCTCACTGATAAAAGATAGAAAATAGCAGCAAATTTGAACTTTCCCACCGTCCTGAGATCCACCGGGGGGACGAGGAGGGGGTTCAGCTCCTCATTCAATCCCTCCTATCTACAGTGCACCCACCCCCCACCCCCCCAACAGGCCCAGGCAGGAATACGAGCGCCATTCAGAAAACTTGAGGGTTCCCACTGTCCAACAATTCCAGGATTCTTCCAGAAGAGGCCATAAGCTCGTGATGCTGTCGGAAAACCACATGCAGCAGCAGGATCACACGCTGCAGCGTTCAGCACTCTGATAAGAAGCTTCTTGGTCAGATGGAGGTCAGGAAATGCTAGCTGCTTTATTCACACGGTCATCCACCCCCATCATCACATTCATCATCATCCTTATTACTATCAGCATCACTATCGCCATCATCACGGGGCTGGTTAGGAGAAAAACATATTTATTCATATAGATAATAAACATTTTTTAATAAAATGATGTATTTGAAGAGCAGGAAATGTTATGGAGCTACCCAATAAGGTTGTGCATCTTCAATTCAACATGTTTGTCTTTTTTTTTTTAATCAATATTGCATCACGATGCATCGGCATGTGTTGCATGCTCAATTTGTTTTATCCCAGCACATTGTTACAGTCTTCATCGATAATCACATGCAGTCAGATAAATGTGAACTCTGTGCATGTTTCTCAGTTTATCAGAAATCAATCTTAATGTCCTGATATTGACTAATATAAATACATAAAACATTTATGTTACTGTTTTAACTACATTATTGCTCCATTGCTGGGGGAAAAAGCTGCTCTCTAATGGTTTCGTCCATACTTTCCATTGTCAGTTTGTCCAGGATATTGAAAAGTTTCAATGTTCTCCTGGCATCTTTTATGGTCAGTAAATGTTTTTACTGCAAGTTTTCTAGTCAAATTGTAAAAGAACAGGTGATATTATTGAAGTAAGATTTTTAATACCTTTTATTTCATTTACATATGCTAAATGCTAGCCTACCATTAGCCTTTAGCTTTTTATACATTTTGATGAGCAGCGTTTTGCTATTTTGCTAAACAAATGTATTTCCAGTAAGCTACTGGTGTACCTATGCACACCTGCTTAGTTTTACCAATTAAAGGTCTCAAAACAGAATTGGCTTAAAAACTTTCTAAGGAAACCTACTTATCTACTGAGCTGGTGCAACAACTTAGATTCTGTCAAACAAATGCAAGCGGCAACAGAAAACATTTTTCTAAGCAATGCAGAACAGCTCACACCGACACCTTGATTCATTGTACAAACAATAACATCACTACTTTTAGTGCATGTTTTAGTTATGTCAAGATTCCTTACAATTTCTGTTTATTTTCCCCTGAAGAGTTTCCAGCTGATCCAAAATGTTGCAGTGAGGATTCTGATGAGAGATCATATTTCTCTCATTTGAGCTAATATTAAAGTTTAGGATAGAGTTTTACATTTCTTAGAAAGATCTTTATGACCAAGCTCTATTGTATATCAAAGATGTCATAGCTCCATATATTCCAAGTAAAGCACTTTGCTCTCAGCCCGCAGATTTACTTGCGATTCCCAGAGTCCCTAAGAAAACAATAAGAGGAGGTGCATTCAGCTATCAGACTGTCTCTTATGGAACAAGCTCACAGTACGGGTTTGGAAAGCAGACACCTTCTCTACCTTTAACATCAAGCTTAAGACTTTTTATTTGGATTCATTTTAGATGTAGTCTAGCCAGCTATTAGCCACAGGCTCACCTCATGCATGCTCAGGACAGTGGATTGGAAGTTAATATTTGATGCAATCTGCTGCTTTTCTTTAACCATGTTATTGATTATGAGTCTCTAAAGTGTCCTAGGATGACATTGTTGTGAAGCAGTGCTAAAAAAGCTGAATTAAACTGAATGCAGCAACATCTATTGCTACATATGTTTTCTCTTGTGTCTTGAGAGGGTGGTGCTGACAGAGGCTACAATGAAAAACAAAAACAGTTTTATCTATCCTTTATTTTTTTATTGCATTACACATCTATCCACCCATCAATAATGTTATCAAATTATAGTCCAGCCCCATCTCATCATTATTATTATTACCATCATTCTTAGTATCAACATCATCATCACTCTCATTACCAACAATATCATTCTCACTGCTATCAGAATCATCATCATCATCATCGCCACCATTATCACTTTTAGTACCACCATCATCATCAGTTTTGTTACCATCATCACCATCATTCTTCTATCATCATCATCATCATCACTACAATCATTATCATCCCTATTACAGTCAGTGTTCTTGATGAAGACATTGGTAATGTAAACACACTGAAGTTGGAAGCATTCCCTCTAAACTTCTAAGATGTGCCTCTTTCCACCTTCTGCACACACAGCTAGGGGACGACACCTGTCCTCAAGCCTCATTTATAAATAGGTACATGCAAAACTGACATATGTTAATTATGGGACACTTTTGGGATTTATAAAAACAAAGCATGACCCCATAATCTGTCTGTGTCGTACATAAAAGAAAATGAGAAACGGGAAATGGCAACACCAACAGCAGATTTTCAGACATTTGATACAACTTAAATGTCTTCATGTTTTGAAATGCATATTGATTTTGATACAATACCACAATAAAAGATCTTTACAACAGAAAGGTTATTAAGAATATCACTTACTGAAGAATGTCCTCTTTGTGAAATAAAGTATTTTAAATGTTTGAATAAAGTCAAATCCTGAGCAAACAAGTCTTTTAAATGTGTTCATTTTTCAATATATAAATAAAAGAACAACTAAATTATTTATTAAAAAATCAAATAAACAAAATAGCTAAA
Organism: Kiunga ballochi; assembly: GCA_037177335.1. Taxonomy (NCBI): domain Eukaryota; kingdom Metazoa; phylum Chordata; class Actinopteri; order Atheriniformes; family Pseudomugilidae; genus Kiunga; species Kiunga ballochi. The sequence continues at coordinate 7,124,593 of JBAMIG010000010.1, read as the reverse complement.
ACAAAAATTACATTACTTTCAATTTAATGTTATTATATGTAAAATTAATAACAGTAATCAAAGTTTAAATAATTTACAATATAAAATAAAAGTTAATTTAAAAAGCAAAACCAAAAAAACAATATAAAAATATAATTAAATCAATGTTGAGTGTGGAAATAGTTTACAGTAACCAGAAAAACTGCAGATGGAGCAATAAAAATTCACTCCACACACTGCATGGACATGAGACCAGGCAGCTGAGCATCAATAACTCATTAAAACTAAATCAGAATCTCTCATTGAGTTCATCTTCATCAGCGCTTCGTTGACGTTACCGCTGCTTCTGCTTGTTGTTTTGCATCGTATCTACAATTTATCCTTATATGAGACCGTCCTTACAGCACTACCGCAGGAAACAACTACAGGATTTATTCTACTTATGCAGCAGAAACTGCTTTTACTATGTGTGCATGTGTATGTAAACATTTTGACAGAGTTATCGTAGGAAAAAAAAAAATCCACGAGTGAATTGTGTTGCTGCACATCAGTGTGATCAGCTACTGTACATCTGCCTCACCAAGAAGAGGAAGCCTCTACCAGGAAACCCTCTGAGAAGTCGAGAAATACCACGAGAGGGAGTGGAGGGGTGCACGGGGAGATAAAAGGCCAGAGAAATGATAAAGATAAAGAGACAGGCAGGCAAAGCAAAAAGAAAAAACAAGGGAAAAGAGAGATGGAGAGTGAGGGAGGGAGGGGAGGTCTTTATGTTGCAGAGAGCAGAAAAAGAGAAAAAGAAGGGGGGGGGCACGCCACTCACAAGTTAGCTTTGCATTTGTTATCTGTGCCTCCTGTCACAAGGCTTAAAATAAAAATAAAAATAAAGTGAGATGGTGGCAGCAGTGTGCTGCGATAGCCCCGTGGAGCATGGAGAGGGGATGGAAAGGAGATAACTGGTTAAATATAACCCGCTGCATGGCTGGCAGCAGCAAAGAAAAGGGGTATTTTCAAGAGGCAGGGCATCACTGAAGCCCCCGCTGCCCAGATAACATCCATGTTAAGGAGTGTGTGTGCAAAAGACATAATTACTCTGCTGGAGGAACACACAGCTCTGACGGATGAAACAAGTGCACATCGAGAAAGCTCGGCCAAGAAAGATGAAGCAGCGTGTATGAATCTGCCTCAGCAGAGCCAGTATAACATCTGACCCCCACCAACACCCCCGCCTCCATCATGTTTAGGAGGAAGCTGCTTCAGGTTCCTAATCTGAGGATTTTACGTCAAAATGATGTTTTCTAGACCAGAACCAGAAGCAGAAGCAGAACCATCAGCGTTTACACATATGAACACTGCAGATCAGACCATCTCCACACTGAGTCCATAACATCTGTTTCACCTCCACAAGAAAAAACTGAATATAAAAGAAAATAAGCAAATCCCTTTACCAGCCAGACCATGATGATCATTTATTATGTTCTAATTAAAGCCCAGAATCTGAGCACACTTCATTTAACACATTTTAAAGTAGAAAAACAAAACATACAGAGAGATCATTTAATTCATAGAATCGAGTCTTTTAAAATGCATTATGTGAATTAAAACACCAGGATTTAATTTAAGAAAAAACAGCTGGTCTGAGATCACCCAGCTGGTCTGAGATCACCCAGCAGGTCTGAGATCACCCAGCAGGTATGGGATCTCCCAGCAGGTATGGGATCTCCCAGCAGGTCTCGGATCTCCCAGCAGATGTCCGATCACCCAGCTGGTCTGAGATCACCCAGCAGGTCTGAAATCACCCAGCAGGTCTGGGATCACCCAGCAGGTCTGGGGTCTCCCAGCAGGTATGGGATCACCCAGCAGGTCTGGGATCTCCCAGCAGGTATGGGATCTCCCAGCAGGTATGGGATCACCCAGCAGGTCTCGGATCTCCCAGCAGATGTCCGATCACCCAGCTGGTCTGAGATCACCCAGCAGGTCTGAAATCACCCAGCAGGTCTGGGATCACCCAGCAGGTCTGGGGTCTCCCAGCAGGTATGGGATCTCCCAGCAGGTATGGGATCTCCCAGCAGGTATGGGATCACCCAGCAGGTCTCGGATCTCCCAGCAGATGTCCGATCTCCCAGCAGGTCTGGGATCTCCCAGCAGGTCTGGGGTCTCCCAGCAGGTCTGGGATCTCCCAGCAGGTCTGGGGTCTCCCAGCAGGTCTGAGATCACCCAGCAGGTCTCGGATCTCCCAGCAGATGTCAGATCTCCCAGCAGGTCTGGGGTCTCCCAGCAGGTCTGAGATCACCCAGCTGGTCTGAGATCACCCAGCAGGTCTGGGATCTCCCAGCAGGTCTGGGGTCTCCCAGCAGGTATGGGATCACCCAGCAGGTCTCGGATCTCCCAGCAGATGTCAGATCTCCCAGCAGGTCTGGGATCTCCCAGCAGGTCTGGGATCTCCCAGCAGGTCTGGGGTCTCCCAGCAGGTCTGAGATCACCCAGCTGGTCTGAGATCACCCAGCAGGTCTGGGATCTCCCAGCAGGTCTGGGATCTCCCAGCAGGTCTGGGATCTCCCAGCAGGTATGGGATCACCCAGCAGGTATGGGATCACCCACATCATCTCAGGAGATCACAGAGATAACACTCTCTAAACACATCATTATGCACACAAACACACAAAGATTTTAGGGTCATTGAATGCATCACATCTGAAACAAGCAGCTGTTCCAGCAGCAGAGGGTGGAAGCCTTGCTCAGAGGCACTGGTGCACATTGCAGTGTGGACCAGGTGGATGACATCAGATATCAGGCCGGTGTACGTTGCTGATAGTGTTTAAGGCAGGACCGGGGGAGCAGCGCTGCAAGCAGCTATCTGTAATTAGTAACCATCCTCTATCACTGATAAGATAAAATACACCTGACCTTTTCCATCCGGTCACCATGGCAACCTGAAACCCCCCTTCTCTCCCTCCAAACTGATTAAACAGCAAATCACAGCCAAGATGCAAAGAGATGATTAATAATAGTCCTCCATACGGTGATCTGAGGAGGCGGAGGATGGAAGAAGAGGATGAGAAGAATGAAGGAGGATAAAGAGGTTTGAATCATTGTAAAAGACCCTAGTGGTGAATGATGAAAATTAAATGATCGTCCTCCTTTCAGATGGTAGAATATTTTAGACCAGAACCTGAGGATCAGATTTAGATCTGGGTCCAGCAGTACTGAAAGAAACTCCTGTGTGGATGTAAAATATTGTAAAAAAAAAAAAAACAACAAATGAGTTTGCTCAGATCAGGACTTGGAAAAAAAAGGTGTCAAACTGTCAGTAAATATAGAAATTATCCAGGATCTTTTGCTGGCAGTGCCAACCAACATTTCATATGAATGAATCTCCAGATTCTCTGAACATGTAGATGATATTCTCCACTGTAGATGGTGGCTGTTCTCAGTGTGAGGAAGGTTTTTGTGAAAGATAAAATGTCAGTTTCATTGTTGAGCATGTTTATCTTCAAGGTGAGATTCTGGGTAACCGTTGTGTTTGAACAGAGGTAAAAGCTTGATGGTGGTGCAGAAGTAATGATCATGCAGCCAGTTAATCATCAGCTCCTCCAACGGCGTTGTCCCTGCTAACTCCTGGGAAGCTTGTGGTGTATCTGCCTCTATTTGCATGGCAGGGAAACGCTGGGTAGCTATGCAAAGCAGAGCTGGTTGACAGAAAGGTCAGGGTGCAACACCTGGACCAGCATTATCACTCAGATCCCTTAGCTGATTACCAGGGGACAGGGACGGAGAAGCTTCTTCCTTGTATTGTGAACAAAAGTACTACAGCATTTCCTATTGTCCTGCATGTCATATTCATGAGAGGAAGATAAACGGGCATATCCAACAACTGTTCAGCTTAGAAGTAAAGAAACTTCCCTCTAAAAAGAGGTCAGACAATGCAGTCATCAGCCGCATATCTATGAAAACCATCATTAAGTTCTTCAAGAATTTTAGACTTTATCACTGTGACTTTATCAGGTCATTCATCTGCATTTAGATTGTTTACAAAGGATTTTCTCTCAACTGCAGAAAATCCCACCAGCCCACATCTTTTCTGGCTTACTTTAAACAGCCATGTGGATAAACAACCATGTGGACATCTACACTTGTTTTTCTACAGGATACATGAAAGGAATGATTATAAAACAACTGTTTTTCTGTTTACCTTGCCATACGTATCATTTAGGCATCAGGAAACAAGTGTAGCAAAGGAGAAAATCTAAGAAAACAAGCTGATAGGGTACATAAAAGGATCTGAACCGGACCTGAAGCTGGAGGAGAGGTGGCAATGTTTTGTGGCTGGGATGTTCCTCAGGTTCTTCTGGTTAGATGAACTTCTCTTCTCTTGCAAGATGTAAAGGCCTCCAGGAGAAACATCCCTACCCAGGATGTTCTAGATTAAGCTGCAGCAGCATTTCTGGATGCTACAGAGATTATTTCTTGTTTTGTTGCACTGTATCATATATCCTGCTCACATTATTTCTTTCTGAGATGAGCGGATTAGTGTGACACTACCGTTTTTGTCAGGTTTAGGCTGGACTCTCCCAGCACTGCATAGGAATGCGGCTAAACGGGTGGATTGAGCCCAGCCGCTGAGTGTCAGCCATCCTGCGATGTTTGACACGATAAAAAGCATTCTGGGACATGTGGAGCATTTCTGTCCCTCGCTGTGGACGTAGATTGGGGCAGGATCGGATGGTGCTGGTTTAAGCACTCTGAAGGCAGAGCAACTGGCACAGCGATGGCAGGCGGCATGATTGCTGGAGTAAGCGAATTAGCCTCGGCAACGGCTGAGGAGGCAATAAGTTGGCAGAAAAGAGGGATAATCTTTTATCTTTCACCCTCCCAAATGATTTCTTAAAGTCTGTATTACTTCCCTGACAGTTGACGTTCCACTTTCTCCTCTTTCATTATTTATTTATCTATTTCTGCTTTGTGTGAATTCAGCTAAAATACTTCTAAAGCGCTTAATGGCCCTATCGATGCCTCAGATCTGCTGCCACATGCTGCCTTCTCCTCGACACCCCCCTCCCTGTTATTTCTTCCCTGTTCCCCATTTTCACACATCTTCTGGGCCGGCCCCCGAAGAGCTGCTGCTCTTATCAAACCGTCATGACGAGAATGACACGGCCAATTATTGACAAATTATTCCTTCATAGAATGACAGTAAGACAAGAAGTTATGAGCCACCCCACGGGCGTCTATCTATCAGATTCTATTAAGAGCTTGGCACTTTGGCGAACAAAGCTGCTCGCGCTGTGCCACGCATTAACCGCTATTATACGCTCATGAACTTTGTCACAATTGTCCCCCATTTCTCTCTTTTTGCACATTTTCCGTCTGCTTTTGTGCGTAAAACGAACTGAGAAGAACTCGGCTTGTGTGTGTTCATGTGGGTGTGTCGGACCAACATAAAAATGAGCATTGAAAACAATCATCTTTACAGGATGCGGTAATACCAGAGACTTTCCAGCTCCTGGGTCAGCAAAGGCCAGCTGCTGGTGGAAACGTGGGAATCAGCTTTGTGTCGAAGCTAAATGCTGCTGAGTTTAAAGGTAACACATGAATATGAAGGATCATTTAGCAGAAACTTCAAGAAAAGCAAAGTGGACGTTATCAGCTAAAAGATTCGTGGAGCTTAAGGGAAACGTAATATAATTTTAAAAAAAAAAACATTACTTTGTTCTATGGTATTTACACTCATCTCCAGCTCTTCTTCTATGGTGGATGTTTTTCTTTACACACTGAAGATTAAAAGAATGAAGGGAAAACAGAAAATACTTCAATCTGAACCTCCTCACACAACCTTCAATCAGCTGGTTTATATTAATGATCTTCATTTGAAAAATCACTAAATTCACTGAAATACGCTGATGTTACCATGGTTACCTCCATCTCACCAAGCGTCTCCATGGGTTTGGTGTTGATGTGCTTTTATTTGAGATTGACTAGATAAGACATGTTTATATGTACAGACACCATTCCAGTGAGACCAGACCTGCACCCCGGTAGTTCCGGTACCAAGCTGATCGGGCCTGTGGAGAGTCTCATTTGCTGCTGATTGTCTTTAAAACACTCAGTACGTCTCCAGTCTACTGGGCCAGGTTGTCCACTTTCTGTCAGGCATGATGGCAGACAGCTTCCAGTCTTAGTTCCATTTTCCCAGCAGCAAGCCTCGTCTCAAACACACCAGCTTCAGATAAACTCCCGTGTGTACATGAAAAGAGTATGAGTGTAAAAGATATGGCCCATGTAAAGCGGGTCACTAATCACTGGTGGACTAACCGATGCTTTATCTGCTATTTGAGCCGTTGCTTTGTGCACCGCCTCTCTTATCACCTGCATCATAATCGGGGAACTTTGAGGGCCGATGTTGCCAGATAAAAGCTGCAGATGAGTCCCGGCCACGCAGGCATCTGATGATGGTCTACTATAAACTGCAGAACAGAAGAACCGAGGACAGCAGTGTTACAGAGGAAACCCAGCAGTTCCTGCTCCTGCCAATAAAACCTTTTCTTTTCTCTCCGACTCCCCCACATCACCGCCCTCCTCTCCTTCCCATTTTCTCCACTTTCCAACTCCTCACCCCTCCCTATCAGGCAGCTTTGCCAAGTCCGCATGGTTGGTAACGAGGGTGTAGTTTCTTAACATTCATCATGGCTGAACTCTGAAACTTTATCAGCTCCGGAGAGCGGCGCCACGGCCCCGGCCCCGGCTTTCTCGGCTCTCAGATAGGACCGATAAGGCACTGATAGATTACAGCAGATTGTTTTACTTCAGGGGACTCTGCTGCAGCTAATACTAATACACAGACAAGACGACTCACTGTGATGGAAGGGAGAGAAGGAGGGACAAAGCAGCCTAAGCTAGAGGGAGTTCCAGTCCTATAAGTCCTCCACTTTAATACAAACATGAACATACATATGCACACTCATTTTACAGATATAAGCTGACCCTGCAGGTGGGGGTGGGAGGATGCCAGGTGACCTCCATTTAAAAAACGGGTCAATTGTGAAACCTAAGGACAACGTTGGACAGGATGCCAAAGAGGTTGTTGAGAGCTTAATAAAAGCCTGAGTTCATTCTTAGATCCTAATCTGGGCTCATAAAATCTCAAATAAGAATTAAACCTGGTAGCAATCTCCCCAAAATGAACTGTTTATCATCTTCGCTGGCTTTCATTCAGCTCCATGCATTCTGGGTTCTGCAGCATTATATCGTGACAACACATCCCATCTACAGTTGGAATCATTGTTAGATATGAAAAACTTCATAAATGCTGCATTTACGGACACATTTACCTGTTTACAGTGTCTGTGTGGTACAGTGCTGCATTCACTGACACATTTACCTGTTTACAGTGTCTGTGTGATGCAGTGCTGCATTCAC
>JBAMIG010000010.1:7081616-7101641 GCA_037177335.1 Kiunga ballochi | reverse complement strand
AGTAGCCCATTTGTCATCACAGCACCCTGGTTCCTCAGTGTGTGACGCAGACCTTGTTTGACCGGGCGATGTCTGAGTCGGCATGTCAGCTTCATTGTTTGCGCTCATCATGGGATGGTCTGGGCAGAAGTACTAAGGGTCTTGCCCAAGGGCCCAACTGGATGATGTTGTAATAGCGCGATGTAAATACCTAGCACCACGTCACCTCCCGGATTCGAACTTGGGATCACTTGCACCAAAGGTTGCATATATATCTACTATAAATTAGATATATTTTAGGTAGTAATTATTAGTAATAATTTTGACCAGGTTAAAAAAGACAGAAAAGGTTGTTTAATTTATGCTGTGGTGAGCTTATCCTTAGGAAAATGCTGTGAAAATGTAATTCATTAAAAAAAAATATTTTAAACCTAACCACAGGAAACAAAAAAAAACATCAAATAAAGAAGCTTTTATGCTGAAGGGAATATCCTGTAATCCTCCCATAGAGCTGTCGCATCGCTGATTGGTTTTTTGTCTCCTGACGTCATTGGGTTCCCCCGTAGTGGCGTTCTCTATTGTTTGCGCACGCGCAGTTACAGAAAGACGTCGGACAGCGTTCACCCTGCACAGAAGGTGAAAGAGTCGCTTCTCCGGAGACGGCGGAAAGGTCTGTGTACGTTCAACATTACCATCCATTTTCTTTTGCTTAAATATCCCTTTACTCTCTCACACGTCTTATTTCATGACTTCCGGATTGTCTCCTCGAGCTTCTCTGTGTTTGAATTTCTCTGGGGTCAACACTGAGGCTTCGTCCTGACATTATTTTGGTGTTGCGGCTGCTTTTCTGTTACTGTCCTTTATCAGGTGTCGCACCAGGACTGATGTGAGGGTTTACATGAGAAATGGCTCCTCACTGACGTCCTTCAGGAAACGTCCGCTTTTATGTTTGTTTAGCGCTGCTTCCTACCGCAGCTGTCATGTGCGTACCCAACCAAATCTCGTTCAGAAAAAGCGTAATTTTAGTTTCTTTGCGCCTACAGACGAAGGAGAAGAGCAGAGGAAAGACAGCACGATGCTGATTCGGGTTAATTTATGTCCGGCAGGTGTTTAATCGAACAAAGCTGTTTTATTTGTCACAGATTCAGACTTCTGACCTTCATCCACATGCTGTTAAATCCAAACAGATAAAATCTTTTATATTGGATAGCCTATATTTGTTTTTTGAAAGCAGACACGCCGCAGATGCTGGTCAGGATCTCAGCATCATGCAGATTGAGGTCATACAGCTGCAACAATCTGTAATGTTTTTTTTTTTATTAATTTGTAGCAAAAAAGAATAAATCTTATTCTGTATTTTTGCCAAATCACAGAGAATCTAACATGTTGGTGAATCTTAAAAGCTTTTTTGGACCCATTTGATCAGTACATAGAGGCAGATATAATCTCTATCCAGCAGATAAACCCATGAAGCATGGTTTTGATGGCCTTTTCCAAGTTTGGAAAGGGTCAAAGTCTTTCTGTTCGGGCTGACAGACCAGGCTTATCTAGACATACACAACTTCCTCCCAGTTCTCCCAGCATCCACTTCTCATTCCACCCAGGCCTTGTGGTGTTTGTGCAACACTGTCCTGCTTGCTTTAAAGCTATTGTGCTTATCAGTATTTGTGTCTGCCTTTCAAGCCCTGAAGGATGGAATGAGCTTATGTTTCCTTGTGTTTGCTGAGAAGCTGCAGGGCTGAAAATCCACTGATCTCAGGATTTCGGAAGATATTTTTACAGCTAAATAAATGTTGGGTGTGGTGCTCTTTTACAGACGAGAACACAGCAGATGTGTTTGTTCATAAATCAGTAAATCACTGATTGTGTGGCTGGTGTTGTGTTGTCAGCGTGTGACTTTATCCCTGCTGCTGTACTTCTGCTTGGTGGTGAAATGAGCTGATAAAAGTTCACACCTCCACATTGTTCTGATAGGACTCCTCTGGAGGACATCCGAGCTAATATGCCGTCAACATTCCTACAGCGTCCTGAACAGAAACGACCTGCTGCTTTCAGCTGCATCCTAGTTCACCAGCTTTTCTAAATATATAACGAAGCTAATAACACCTGCAGGTCCTCAAATGCACCTCTTAACCACACTGAGGTCTGCACTTCAACCAAAAGTCTGATAAAGAACATGTCTAAAGGCATCAGGGAAATATTAGAGTCCCATGTTGGGTACTGGTTCCGGTTGTGTCTGGATCAGGTTTAGTGACTGGTGAAGAAACGTCTCCATGCAGGGCTGCCTGTAAAAAAAGAACAAAATGACTTATTGTTCTGCTGTCTGCACACAAAGCCCAGAAGCTCCTCACTCGTATCTGGCTAATATTTCCCTCATAACATCATCAGCTTCCATGTGAGCATCACGCTACATGCAGCACATGATGCGGTGCAGGAGGCCTTTTGCGATGTTTTCTCCTATCAAACCATTGATGCTCGTCTGTATTTTCAGTCACCTGGCAGGGTGAATTGGGCCGAACGTTCAGGAGTCCTGATTTTCTCCAAGTGAACCTTCATTTATGTCTCTGATGAGGAAACTGACTTTCTGAACCAGGACTTGAATCCATCTCCATCTGGAGTCGAGTTCATAGAGTAACATGTCTCAGTGTGCGCGGTGTACAAAAGTTTGGGCACGCCAGTCCAGCAGGAAGTAAGCAATCACATTACCTTCAACAGGCAGAACATTAAAGACATATATTTTTTCAGCTTTACATGTTTTTATGTGAGGGTAAAGAAAGGAGTTTAGGAACCCCGCAGGGTTTGTAGCCTTCTTCGAGACAATTTCTGTTTTTGTTAAAGGGATTTTTCTCCATTTTTTCCTGCAAAAGGTTCCAGTATGATCTGGTTCCTGCTTATATCATGTGTCTGACAGAAATGTGTCCTGGAATAAAAAACCTCATTTAAATTCATTTCAATTTTTTGATTTATTTTATCATGTGTTTTCCTGTGTGTTGTGTTTATCGTGTGTTTTATCATTTTTATTTTATTTCCTTCTGCTGGCCTTTTCATTTCCTGCAGTATTTCTATCAGATATGTTTTTGTGAGGATGGTTGACACGCTTCCAGCACAAACCTCAACGTTTGAGTCAGACCCAGAGCCGGTTATTACCTTTTTTACTTCCTCTTACTTCCTACCAGTAAAATGATTTTTAACCGGAAATAATCATACATACTGGAACTTGAAAGCAGCATATATGTCTATTTTATGAGGAATGAACCTGCATTCACAGTAGCAGGAGTTCAGTCACGTAGAACACACTCTGTTCCACTTCCTGTTAATCAGCCAATCACAGTGCATCATTTAACCATGCAGATATGTTGAATGTCAAACTGGGCATCAGAATGAGGAAGAAAGATAATTTACACTTGAGTCTGAAGTATTTACTGGAAATCGGTTGCCATTGGACGGTCGCTACCTCAACACTCATCCTTGTATTATGTGACTGAAGGAATTTCTGGTGTTAGCAGCTTCTTCTTCATCACCGGATGAAACCTTTAACAGATTCGTACCATCGGGGTCTCATGTCTGTCCCACATATCCATACAGGCTTTGAGAGACCTAAACCAATGTTAAGTTTTTAGTTACCTCCAGGGGCAACAGCTAAATTAGTTCCTGTCAATCCATTCAAGGCCGGGTTCTGGGGAGGATCCATCCCTCAGTCGGATCTGTTTCCAGTGATCTTCAGTCTAGTTCTTGAGTCATGTGACCTCAGTCTTTTCTGGCTTCTCGGCAGCCAGATGCCTCTCAGATCCTGGTTCAGATTCTTGCTGGATTTCAGATTGACCTTTTATTCCTGCCTCCACTTCTGTCCTCCAAAGTGTCCCGATTCGCCCTTTTTCTATCCTGAATAAAACATTTTAAAGGGAAATGCACCACTTTAACTCTTCTCTGTAATGTCCAGACATGATGCGATGTCCTCAGGATCTCCTGCTGGATGCAGCTGTGAGGTTAAAGGTCATCACTGTCATGGTAACATGGTTTTGATGCAAAAGGAGAAACATGTCAGATGTGGACCCAGATGTCCTCTCGTTGTCTTCTGGTTCTGATAATCCTCTTTGTTGTTCACAGATGAACCAAATTTGACAGGGGTCTTGAGGTCTGCTCCTCCAGGGGTGAAATAAAGAAGTAAAGCACATCAGGGATGATGTCTTCATCTGAACTGTCCAGCTGTCCTCCACGTCTCTAACTGGCACCTCTAATGGTTCTCTAAAAGTCTTGCTGCAGAACCCAGGAGACAGATGTCCAACATAGAGGCTGTAAAGGTGGACAACCTTATTGACTTTGACCAGCCCTCAGAGCCCATGTTTCTCAGTGTAGATGGAGGTCAGCACCAAGGTCCCACAGACGCTTTCTCCCCCGAGCTATCATCCTCCGGAGACCAGCGGCCTTTACTGCCTGAGCCCATGGCCCCAACAGGGCCCAGTTCCCACCACCAGGAGGATGGAGACAGCGACGCCACCGAGTCCGCCGACAGCGACAATGACATGGGTCCTGTGTCTGAAATGTGGGGCCTAAGGAGGTCTTCGTCTTCATCCAATCACAGCGGAGAGGACACAGACGCAGAAACGGTGGAGATGAGACAGTTCATGAAAACTTACGTAGAGAAAGTTTTCCATGGAAAGTAAGTACAGATTACCTGTCAGCTGACTGGACGTCTCACCTGAGACTGACAAGACGTCTGAGATGTCCGTGATGAATGATGGATATATGATGGATGGATGAGACCATCATACTGCGGGACAGCGTTAGAAACGAATGAAGGAAGCAAAATGAGTTCTGGTGTGGAGTTTTTCTCCTGTACAGTTTGGTTTTATTATTTAGGATCTTTGTTATAAACTATCCTGGTGTCACGGAGGGAGTCCTGGAATTTTCCAGGGACACATTTTCAGGGTCTTTAATTGAACTCTTTCGCAATATTATTCCCTGGAGAGCTTCCAGGAGGGATCACAGGAAGGTTATCCTGCCTCTTTAGATTGGATCAGGATCTTTTCCATCCCACTGGATGTGTGAGGTGGATGCTTTGCTGTGCTCCAGGCTGTCTGCTTTGTCCCTCTGAATAACCAGAACCAGCTCAGACTCTCATGATGGCTACATGCACAGAAGTGTAGAGCCTCACCTACATTTTAAAAAGGGATCTAATCAAGTTATAATGGGATGGTTTTGTTATGAAATCATGAAACGTGTTATACTGTAATACAGTTAATGTTTTTACAGTCACAGTATCGCGTTTAATCACAGTAATGGTCCCTTTGTTTTCTTTAATTTGGGTGACAGTGAGTTGCTGGGAAGCAGTGTGGAAATGGATGGATAAGCAAAGGTGCTACGTTTCTGTTGTCATGGAGTGTTGCCATAGTAATAATGTAATATAAACAACACATACATCTTAATATCTTATGTCTTGTTGTTTTATAACATGTTAGTACTTCTATCATACACAGTCACCAATATTCTTTATATTAAGGTCAGCAGGCTGACAGGTTTTATTATGAGATTGACAGGAGATTGTATTGCTTCTTTGTTTAAAACATGATCCAAATAGTGACACAGTGGTTATAACACTGCAGAAGCAGATTTTAACAGTGCATTTTATTTAGAAAACTCTTCTAAGCAGTTCTGTAATGCAACTTATTTTGAAAAGTCTTGTTCCTTTCTGGCCTCCGGTGGAGGTGGTCTGACAACTATCCTTACAGTGCTGCTCTGCAGACCAGTCTTATCTTATCCTGATGGGTAAAGGGGTCCTCTGGACAAAGGGTCGCTTGCATATTTATGTTATTATTTATAGACTGAAAGGAGCAATATCGCTCCTTATTTCTGTTACAAAAAAAAGCTCTAAGAATACAAAATGACATGTTTGTGATGGCTCATTCACAGGCAGGACTTTGATCAGGAGGAGAAAGCTCGTTTCGGGCATCTGTGTGGGGCAGAGAATGGAAAAGGGAGAGAGTGGTTTGCCAAATATGTCAGCGCCCAGGTGAGTGAAGAACCACAGTCTGAATTTACCAGCATATTTAACTCAACCCTGTTCACTGTGGCATGCAAAAGTTTGGGCACCCCTGCTGTCTTACTGTTATTAGTTAAAGAAGATAAATTATCTTCTTTTTTCTAAAATGATCATTCTAAAATGTTCTCTATAGAGCATAATGATAAAGATTACACTCTTAATATTCTAAGTAACATCACTGTTTACTTTCATCCTGCAAACATATGAGAACCCCTGGAGATGTGAGCCCTCTGAGTTTCTGTCTTGGGTCATGGGAACAGTCAGGCGATGCTCTAACCTCTTCCAATCCATTAGCAGTCACTTCTTCCTTAAAGCAACTGTTTCCTCGGATAGTTCAGGCAAACAGAGCAGACGTATACAAGAGGCAGACTGATGAAGACCTCCCGGAGGAAACTAAGCTCCACAAACATGGCCTCTATGAAAGGATCAACAGATGAAAGCCTCTCCTGCTTCCTCACCTCTAAATTCAGCATCTGAACTTTCAACATGATCTAACCAGGCCTGGTGTGTTTCCAAGTGGAGTTTAGGAAAGTAGAAACATCAGGCGGAGGTGGACAGAAGACCAGCTGTTGAACACGGAGGCGGATTAGTCATGCTCTGGGTTGAGTTGCAATCATCGGCACAGAGCTCATGTCCCAAAGGGAAGAAATTCCAGAAAATTCCTGCAAATTCTAGAGTAATAAAGCAGTAATTAATCTGTTCATCCTAAAAGATCAACGAAACTGTAAAAATTCTAATATTTTATAAATAAAAAGTATATATTTATTCATCCTGGAGCTGAATGTGAGTATTTGTAGATATTAAATATAAAGCTGTGCGTATTATAAACTGCACCCAGTTCAGAGCAGAGTAGAGAAACTGATTTTCCCTCCGGGATGAATAAAATATTTTTATTTAAACCACGAGGCGTAAATGCTGTGTTTATGTTAGTTACAGCTGTTCATGGTGGTTCTGGGAAGGAAATGGACTTCTATTTAACATTAAACTTGCAGAGCGGATGTGATTCTACTGTGGCTGATGTAGTTTTAACTCTGCTTTCTCCATTACAGCGATGCCACTCTAAATGTGTGAGCGAGGCTACTTTCTACAGACTCGTCCAGTCCTTTGCTGTGGTCCTGTTTGAGTAAGTTTGTTTGTTGGACCTGCTGGTTCCGTATTAACATCTTCTCTCATCGTTGATTTTCAGATCTTCATCTAATAACATGATGTAATTCGGTTGTGGGTTGGGGTCATGGCTGTTCTTCATGAAAGCCAAAGAGCAATCTGGTTCTTTTTTTTGCAGAGACTGAATCATGTGGTCCAACCCTGCACATAACCAAAGATCTTCTTAATCTGGATGCAGGGCTTCATAACCTCGTATTGGGTTCCTTCAAACAGTGAAACCAGACAGCTGGAAGCTGTGGCAACTGGGGGGAAATCTGCTGAAAAGTTCCTGCAGGGTGATTGGCTCTGTAGCTAGCAGGCCACTCACAGTCATGTGATCTTAAATGTGGAGGATGAGAGTTTATGTTAGACAGACACAGCATCAGGATGAAGAATGTGTTCAGGGGTTGAACAAACATACCTTTAAAAACAGCTAAAAAGACACACACAGCTTCATAACCCAGTTATGGTATCCCTGATTCTATTCATCATGCCTTTCACCTGATAGAAAACAAAGTAATATAAATATTGTCATTATGAAATAATTTATTTGGTTCCGTACAACACGTACGAAAGACATGATTTACTGTTAGAATGATGTAGTACAAAATATGACCACTAGGGGACAAAGAAGTATTGGAATAAATGCAGCAGGGATTTTAGTGACATTTTTACCATCAGGTGATGCAAAAGGTCTGAAACTGTAAGTTTTATTAGGAGCTGCACAACATTTAAGGGTTAAATACCTACATCTTAGTGATTCATGTTGGATGGGCTGTGGAAATCCCACCTTTTATTACGCACCCAGCAGAGTAGCTCGCAGCAGTCTGAGATTCAGTATCAGGTTTTTTTTTTTCAGAGCAAACAACAGACGTCCTTCAATAACTATTTAGTCTTTCCTCTCTGACAGTGATGTGCTTAAACATTTAGCAGAGTTGCTTCTTTTGGAGCAAAAATCAACAACAACAACAACAAAAAACTAGGAAAAATGGTATATATGGTTCCATTTGCTTAACACTGCCCTCTGGTGGCTGTGGAAGCTACAACGGCTAACTTGTGCTCTTCAGCGATGTGATAAAGGTCATACGTTGATGGTTTAATGTTGGCAGGTAGTTTTAATGATCCGACTGAACACTGGATCAGGCTCTGGGTTTAATTTTTTAGCTATAAGTTATTACCCTAACACATCCTGATGTAAAGCAGTTGATGCGGCGATAAAGCTCACCATATGTTTTCAGATGTTACCAGATGGATGACTACAGCCCGGCCAAGAACCTCATGACTATGTGCTTCACCTACTATTACGTAGGTAAGGTCTGATTCAATCTTTAAATAACACTCAGGTTCGTCTGCTTATGGTTGTGCTGAATTTAGATTAGATTATATCAGATTCCATGGAACAGGTTCCCTCTGGTCTATAATATGTACAGAAGACCATTAAAGCTGTATTAAATTTCACTTATGAGCATTTAATATTATACTGTCTTGACTAGTAGAAACCATCCCCTTGTCCCTGCTGTCTGACAGACCCTTTTGTTATTGATATGAGACTGCTTGGAACTTAAAATCCATCTGAAATCCTCCAGGTGTTTCATGCTGCGCTCAGGTTTTAGTCTACATGTCAGGCTTTCCCTGGGTTTTTTTTTTTTTTTACGTGTCTTGTTCAGCATCTGAGCAGGCAGAATGATGGTCTGGATGCTGTATTGTGCTGAACAAATTTACTTTGCCAAGAGAATCTTCCTGTATATATGTACATACAGAGATCCTCTTGGTAATCAGAATTATTTATTTATTATTTAATTTGGATTAATATTTATTCCACATGATTTACATATTTTGCTAGACTCGTCCAGAAAAGAAAAGAGAGAAGAAAGACAGTGTAGAGGAAGAAAGAGAAACATAAAGAGGAGAAAAAAAGACACCACAGAGAAAACTGCCATCCAACTAAACACTATTTTATCTGCACACCTGCACAGAAAACAAAATAAGTATCTCATGGGGAGTCACATGGTGGTTAAAGAGTTACCAGTGCTACATACGCCAGAGATAAACAAGCAAACATGTTCATCCTGAATAAACCTAAAGAACAGCTCAGTGACAGTGTGATCATGCAGAACGTACAGAGTGAAAAAGTGCTCCCAGAGAGGTGACCATGCTAAGGTGACACCCAATACCCAAAGGTCAGAGGCAGGCCAGGACCACCAGAGACCAGGGCAACCACCAGTCACCCCCAAACATGGACTCCAGCCATCCCACCCCACGGCAAACCTTGGAGGCGGTGAAGGGAGGTCTCAACCAGAAACCAGGTTTATGATGCCCACAGTTTCGGTAAACCTGTGTCTCCTTGCTAGTTGACTAAGGACTCTCGCTTGAAATCAGGATTGGTGCTCTCCAGCTTCAGCAACAATTATGGCTGTTCTCAAGAAACCAAGTCTATGGCCAGATTAGCTCAATAAAATACCCTCCATTTATGAGCTTTCTCACCTTTACCAAGGTCTACCTGACTCCATCAACATATGTCCCAAAATGAGCTCTGTAAAATGGTTCCAATCCAGCTCCACAATACACTGTCACACTGAGACCGCCCTCATTTAAAACCCCTCTCTGGTTGCATCAGTATCCTTATGGACCAGGGGTGCCCTAGTTTGGCCCTCGAGATCTACAACTTCTACAAGATCCTGCAAGTTTTAGATAAAGCCCTTGTCCAACAGCTGAATCTAATGAATGGCTTCTTACCCGGCCTTTGCAGATGGCATGATCAAAAGGGAATTTTTATATTCAGCTACTGAACTTGAGTACCTCTGTTTTAGACCTTTCTATAACCCATCTAATCACCTTGGATTTGCTGGTCTGGCAACTCTACCTAGACTATGTTTGTCCTTCTGTCTTTAATGGCGGTGTTCCCCAAGGCTTGATGTTCGGCCCCCTTCTCTTCACTGTTTAAATGCTTCTCTTTAGGTCATATTTATTATGCTGATAAGTGATTATGTTGCTTTAATTCTTTCTATAAAGACACACTTCTTTACTCCTTCATGGTCGGAGTATTAATAAAAAAAAACTTTATTTTTTAGTGAAACTTGAAAGAACAAGCTGATTGTTTTACATTAATGAAAGAACCAGCAGATGATCAGCGTTTGTAAGTGCGAATGGAAGTCCCCAGTGCTTATTCAGGGAATGTTATCGCCTCAGGTTGAACCTGTGGTTTTTCTCTTGCAACAACATCACAAATGCAGCATTTTTGCTTATGCAAGCAGGAAACTGGTGATTAGTGCGTGACACAGTGCAGCGGCATCAGTCTGCAGACAGATCTGCTAAGGTCTGTCTTGCATCATATTATGGTAACCTGCTCTTCAGGCAGCTTTACTCAGAATCAGCAGTAAACACTTGAAACCAGATCTATTTGCTGATGATCTAATTACTGTGGTCTTAAGGCTGAATATGTTCTAACTGGATAAAGTAAAGCTAAATGCATCAGACACATTTTCTTAGTAAACAGCTGTGGGATTACTTGATTTCAAAACCT
Source organism: Kiunga ballochi (assembly GCA_037177335.1). Taxonomy (NCBI): domain Eukaryota; kingdom Metazoa; phylum Chordata; class Actinopteri; order Atheriniformes; family Pseudomugilidae; genus Kiunga; species Kiunga ballochi. Next base: position 7,090,956 of record JBAMIG010000010.1, on the reverse strand, counting down.
AAACCGAAAGCAGCTGCACTAAATCCTCAGTCATTTTGTCTTTATTTTTTTCCACCCACAGACCTAATTTACTCTAACTACTGGTTTTAAGCAAAGTTTTCATGTAGATGTTCCCCTCTCAGGAAAGTTGCAGCCATCTCCCTCAGAGCTGCTGGATCGCGGAGGTCCTCCACCTGGTCTGGACTCTTATCTCAACAAAGCCAATTCCTGGCTGACGGAGAAGAAGGACGCCGCTGGGCGCCTCCTTAAAAACACATCTAAAAATGATGGGAAAGGCTTCTTTGGAGGCCTGGAGAGCAAGCTGAGGAGCTCAATGGGCCCCAGGTCTGAGCAGATTCACCAACTCTGAATTATTTTCATGAGCTTACTCTCATTTTACTTTGCTCCTCACTGCTAATCTGTCTTTCTAGGGATGGAGAAGGTCCTTCCAAACCCAAATCACCAGGTACTGGACTGCAGACACCACATTGCTTCCTTTCCTTGTTCAAAGGCATGTTGTTCCTGAATCTGAATATGTTGCGTCCTCCACAGTGTCAGATTCTGCAGAGGAAAAGAGAGGAGAAAGGGTGTATCTGTACACTCACCTGAAGCAGCAACCTATCTGGTAAGAACTGATCAAAGTAGGAGTTACAACACATTTTTTAAAGCTCATCTTATCTTACTGACTTATCCATTTTATAGAGCGAAATCTGAGAATTTAGGAGATCTGTAGTCAGAACCAAACTGTCTTCATTAAACCAGAAGACCTTCATATGCTCCACATAAATCCAACTGGCTTACCATATGCAATTAAAGCAAATTTAGGTTAAACAGGTCTTACCTTTAAATGAAAAGCTACCACAAGGATTCAGCTGTCTTTGAGGTTTGCTCACAACTTTCCAACATTCACTATCATCTATGCATCTTCTCCAGCAGCTGTAAAGGAAGAGCTGGGTTGTCCATCCTGAGCAGCACCTAGGGACTCGCTAGCCTCTTCCTCTGTTGTATTATTGCTAACTCGTCTAATGTATGAGATGTAGATGCTACATCCGGCTGGCCTGACTCTTTTAGCCTTTTAGTAAATCCTAACGTTGTTAAGTTAACTTGCTGTCTTTTGGACATTGTGTATAGTTAGTAGCTAAGACAGCTAAGTATGTTAGCCATGCATTTACTTCCTTTATTCTCTATTTAACACTGGCCTGCAAGAAGTTTAACATGTGGCGCCGCCCCACTGTAGTGGTCACAATAATACATTTTTTAAGAATCAACATTCTACATCTCCATATGACTCGCATCACAACTGTTTAATGCGGTATTTTTCATCAGAAACCTCTGATTATGTGTTGTGTGATCTGTCCGACAGGCATACGTTACGGTTCTGGAACGCAGCGTTCTTTGATGCCGTTGATTGTGAGAGGAAGAAGAGATCTCCCGTTACAAGGTAAGTATGGACGCAGAGAGCTGGCTAACGGAGGCTGTACTGTGTTTGTGGGAGGTTTAAATAAAGGTTGGAGGTTCTGAAGTGATGGACTGCTGTCTCCTCTCTCTCTCTGTAAGCTTTGCTTCTTTCTGCATGTGGACTTTAACCCTTTGTCCTCTTGTGCCTTGCTACCGGGCAGTGGAGCGGAGGATGAAGAGAAAGGCGAGAGGTCTGTCCTTCCTTTTGTCCACTGCCCTAAAAACTAAATGATTAATAGATGTAAAAATCAGTGATGTGGAGAGAGGAGTAAATCTGGATGGAACATGTAATGCATGCATATTTACCTGCAAATACATGTTGATGGGGAGAGAACAGATCTTGAACACCAGCTTTGAGGCATTTGGTTTAAAAATGGCCGATTTGTGCTGCTTCTGTACGTTCAGGAAATAAAATATGAAAGGCGTGTTGGTCATATGTGCTGAAGTTGATGCATATAAGTGAGGAGACCTTTTAGGATAAAAGCTTTTTCAGAACCAGGAGGAAAACTTCCCATTTATTGCACTCTGCTCTCATTCTTCGTTGCTATATTAGGGTTTTTACTGAAAGATTCCACCAGGGGGCGCATTATAAACCTCAGACCAGATAAAGATGCTGAATCTCTGGGAGGAAATAGATGAGCTCAATCCCAAACCGCCTCCTGCAGACAATCTCTTCCCCACAGAGACCCCCTTCAGGGTCCTTTGATCGGGAATCGAGGGTAGAAATGAGATGGCAAGAAATGGGAAGCCCTCTTCTCTCTATCATAAAAGAAAATACCATGTTCCCATGGCAACCTGGCAACACATACCTGTCGGTGTGTGTGGTTTTAGTACTGTAGAACATGATTTGAAGCAAAAGAAAGCATAGAAAACAAAAGATGACCATTTCTACACATGAATATCTGCTACAGCCAGGAGTCTTCCTCCTCTGATGCCTGTTAGAGAATAACTGTCCGTTTAATTGTATTCTTTCTGATTGAATCAATAAATGTATACAAATATGAACAATCATCGTCAAATGTACTCATACCCTCTAATGAAGAAAGAAGCTGACAAATTTAGGGTAATTAACTATTATAGTTCATGTCACTCACAAAATAACAATTGTTGAATAATTCTTTGAACAAACTAGCGCACTCTGGTATTTTCTGTATCTCTTTAATCAGACTTCTACACCTGTTGTCAGGTGTTTGGCCCACTGCTCATCAGCAAAGTGTTCCAAATTATCCAGAAAGTTTACTTTTTACTTTTTTTTTTTTCAGCTCAGTTAAACAAAAATCTATCGGATTTCACAAAATTATTTAGAGTTTTAAAATTTATTATTAATTTTTTCAGTCTCCGGTTATTTGAGTGACAGTTGTAAGCTCAGACTGTTCACCCGTTGACCAAAGTATCAAAAAGGGACTCGGTTGTCACACCACCGTTCTTGTTGATGACTTTAAAAGATATATTTGGTATTAGTGTTTCAAAGAGGACGGTGGGAATGTTGTTCCATGTGGCGAAGATGAGATCTCGAAGGACATCCAGTGTCTGAAACTGACATCTGTTTTTTGCAAACTTCACTTACTGTCCATCCTCAAGCATCCTTGATGAGATTTGAATCAGGGGGACATGCAAGATTGGTGTCCTTTGAAAAGAAACTGGTGAAGCATCTCCATCGGTGGACGTGGTCTTGCAGATGTTTCAGACCGTTTTTTTAGGACCTCTTTGCCTCTGTAGTGATTCATCTGAATTTGGACTTTCTGCAGACTAAGAATAAAAGCAAACATTATATTTATGTCTATAAAATCTCCCCTTAAAGAAAATCTTTCAGAATAATAGAACAAAGTGGGGGAAGTTGCTGACCACACAGACCAGTAAACAGGACCTCATACTGACCTCTCATGATCTCACTTTGCTTAGATGTTAGAAACAACATGAGTAAAAGCTATAAAACCTGAAGCTCTCCTCAGCTCAGTGTTTTTTTTTAATTAAATGAGTTGACATCTTGGCCTTGTGTCCTTGCGTGTTGTATGACGTGTTTTTGTCATGCTCCCATCGCACCCACCTTCATATTCCGTGTGCAGATAATGGGCTGTATGACATCTGCCATGTTTCCGTCTTTCACGTGCATGGTAATCTGCATGCGTCCAGTGTCCAACACACTAAAATGTCCCAACTCATGTGATTGTAGCATCCTCGACTGAAGCAGTTTATCTTTCTGGAACATCAGTTTGGGCTGACATGAGATGATCAACTGGATCCTAAATATGGGATTATCTTCCATGCAAACCAGTTCACTGCAGACAGAAACATGATGGATTCCATCATGTCTAATGCAAAGCTTCATATTTCTAATGGAGAGAAACCGACTATTCTGGAAACACATTTCAGTATGAATAATAATCATTTGAATATCGGAATGAATTAAGTTATTTATAAATATCAGTATTTAATGACCTTATTTGTATGATTTAAACATTTTTCATTTTTAAATATGAAGTAATATGTCCTGCTGTTTAATGATTCAAATCTATTATTGGGATTAATTATTTGATATGAAAAAACAAACTTTTTGGATAGTTATCAAATTTAATGTGTATATGTTTTAAAATGCGAGTCTAAATAAAGTTTAAGGAGATTCCAGTTACACAAAAGTGCCCCAAGGCTCTGTGTTATGCTCCTTTTCTTTGAAGCATCTACCTGGGGCCAGTGATTTGTCATAATAATGACAATAAAAATTTCTATGCAGATGAAACCTGACTTTACCCGACAGATGAAATATGGAAAACATTTAGTTTAATGAAGCATGAAAAACAACAACAAATAACAGTCATAACTAAATCATAAAATAAGTTTGAAATCACTAAAAGCATGATAAGTTCAATGTTGTGCAGAGTTTATTTACGAGAAAAGAAAAGTATTGTTTGGATTTAAAAGTGTCTCCATGTGGTGAGAGTTTAATCTCTGTAGGTAGTTTGTTCCACATGTTTGCAGCATAACAACTAAATGCTGCTTCTCCGTGTTTAGTCTGGACTCTGGTCTGGACCAGTTGATCTGAGCTCTGCTTGGTTTATATTCTCTGAACATATCACAGATGCATTCTGGGACTTATGAACAATCGGGTATAAAAATATATTCTGTGACTGACTGGATGCTGATGTAAAGATTTTTAACTGGTGTGATGTGTTCAGATCTCTTCGTCCCAGTTAAAGCTCCAGCAGCAGCATCTAGTTGAGCTGCAGATGATTTATGGTCTTTTTGGGAAGTCCTGTTAGAAGACCATTACAGTTATCCAGTTTACTGGAAATAAATGCATGAAGGAGTTTCTCCAGGTCTTTCTGGGAGACTAAACTTATAATCCTGTTGTTTCATCTTAAGGAAGCTTTTTTGTTGTTGCTGAAAGTCACATCTGAGTCCATGCAAGTCCAACATAACAAAATTTGTCATTACTTGGAGACTTGAGTCTGAGTGTTTGTAAATACTAACCCTCTTCTCTTTGCTACCAAACAACATAACATGTTTTTCTTCATTTAAAGGTAGATCAGTTACTTTCATTCAAAAGTTTAATTGATCCAAACACTGACATATTAAATCTAGTGGACTGCAGTCGTCTGGTGACAAAGAGTTGTGTATCATAAAGTTGTGTATCGTCTGCATAACTCTGATAATTGATGTTAAAGCTCTGTAGTAGCTGACCCAAAGGGAGCATCTACAAGTTTAAAAAAAAAAAAAAAAAAGGTCCAAGCACAGACACCTGTGGTACCCCACAGGTCATGACCACTTGGTCAGATTCATAGCTGCAGATTGTAACAAAGTAACTCTGACCTAAATAGAACCTGAACCAGTTAAGAACCAGAAGGTCTACCCAGTTTTCCAGCCTGAGCAGCAGGATTCTGTAATCTACATCAAACGCAGCACTGAGATCCAGCAGAACCAGGACTGATACTATACCAGAATCAGTATTCATCCTAATGTCATTTAGGACTTTGACCAGAGATGTTTCAGTGCTGTGATGAGGTCAGAAGCCGGACTGGAATTTATCAAGGTTTCCACTTTCCTCAACAATCAGTCGTTAGCCTTTGTAGCTCATAAGAAAATAATAGCATTAAAACATGTATGAGACAGTAACACTACAATCCTGCTGCCTCTCAGACGTGTTTTAAGATATTTCTCATAGTCTAAAGCCTCTAACTATTTTCTGTCAGGAAAGCTTACTGAGTGTTATTTTACTGGATCATAATCTGAAGCTTCACATTTTGTTTTTCCTCAATTTAGCTAAAGCTAAAGCTTTGAAACCAGTTTGATGTTGGTCCTCATGTCAATCTGAAGAGAGAAAATGAAGTGTGGTCATCATTCACACCTAACGCACCACCAGCAGAAGATGATCACATGAGTAGGAAGGAGGCAGGAAACATCTGCAGCTTCCTGTTTGCTTTTCATCTGCTTGCATTGAACTTGGATCAATTATTTGCTGAAGGCTGATTAACGTTCAGTCTTCTGCCTCGGTGGAAACTGAGATGTTACTGGGATGGATGTTGGAATATTTTCCATTGGTTTGGGGTTTTGTGACAGCAGTTTCCTGCCAGTGCTTTTGCAGCATTGCATGTTTAAACATTAACCCGAGTGGAGGTCAAAGCTGACTGATATCTCTACCACAGGAAGAAAAGGGATGGCATGACGGACATAGAGAAGGAGGACAGCTCCAGGATCGATGAGAATATCACATTTGGCCAGCTGGGGTAAGAAACCTGTGGTTCACCATCACAAACCTACTGAGATTACACACTTTGTTTTACTCCCCAACTTTTTAATCGATTTCATATTCAAACTTCAATTTGGTCAAAGCCTGTCGGATCTTAGGGCCAGTACAAAGTGATGCAGTCCAGTCAAATACTGACACTATTGTAGTGTAATTAATCCTGATTTTTTTAAAAACCTAATTTATCTCCAGGTTAAGTTAAAGTCTCATAAAAGACGTGACATGATTCCTTCACAGACAAGATAAGTAACACGTTAAGAGCACGCTAAAGGGTCATGAAATAAATACAGAAACGCATCACAAGAAAACATTTAAAACTTATTCATTGATTATAACTGCAGTACTAATAACGGGCCAACGCTGGACTGTTTGCTGGATTGCATTATCAATAAATAGCATTAGCAAACACTAAACAGTGTCAGCCATCACTGAGTAGTGTTGGGTAAACTTGGACAGAGTTGGCAATCTCTGGAAAGCATCAACAAACACTCTGCAGTGTTAGGCAAAGCCATGACAATCCCTGAATGTTTTTTTTTTTTATATTTAGGTCAGAGTCTAACACTACACTCGCACATCTGGCTTGGTTGCTGGTTTCTATGTGTATGTAGATGTTAACCAGAAGAGGTTGGATCTCTGTGAAACTCTGCATTTAGCTAACCAAAGATAGCTAATGCTATTTTTTAAGCAATGCTAACACTGGATAGCATTAACCAACAAATCATAGCATTAGCTAACACTGGATAGTTATAGCCAATACTGGATAACATTATTATACACTGAGTAGCATTTGCTAACCTAGTATAATGCCAGTTCACCCTGGCACGTGTTAGCTAATTTATAGTATATAGTCCATTGTGGCCTCTCGGCTTAGATTTGTTGTTACACAAACTTTAAAATAAACCTTTTGTCTTTTGTTGTTTGAACATTTTCTCCATAATTCCGTAATAGACAAGGTGCTAGCTGAAAGTTTCTTGCAGAACCGCAACCCAGTGTTTGGCAGATGTATAAAGCTGAGCTTATTTAGTTAACAGTGTTATCTGTCCTGTTTTTCCTCTTTTGCTGCCCTCTAGGTGGCGCTGTAGACCCAAACAGACTGTGGTTCCATGGTTAACATATGATTACAGAAATGCTCTGATTTCTGCAGCCAGTTTAATAAACCAAACTAAGCCATAAGATAATTATGAAACAAGAACTGTTACAGAAAATGTTTAATGAAGTAAAAAAATATGCCAGATATAATAAATAAAACTAAATGTAATGATATACCATACATTATGAACAACTAAAGGAAATGATTAAACATTTTAAAATGTGTTTAGTTGTGTAATTTATAAAATGTTTTGTTCTTTTCCACCATGTATGTTGTCCTCTCCGGGCCGCCGTACTTCTGGGCCTGCATGTGATTTCAGAACGTTCACTCACAACATGCTGGCGTTTGGCCTCAGTAAGAACTTCTGCAGCGACTTCCTGAAGAAGCAGGCGGTCATCGGGAACCTGAATGAAGGTAAAACTCACAGACGGAGCTTTACTCACAGCTGCTCTGCTTGTTGAGGACGCTGGATGGAAAAGTGTCCGTGTGAACGATGGTTCACCAGGACTCTGGGAAATCCAAACTGTGATGTTTAAAAGACTCACTGAGTTACTTCCAGATGTTTTGACTCTGTGTTGATCTAAAAAAAATAATAAAACAACTTCCGTCCAAAGATATACTCCTAAAGACGGACCTGCAGGCATTCAGAACTCTCGCCTCCTGCTGGCAGGAAAAGAAAATGCTAATTAACATTAGATGAAGCTTCTTTTAAAAATAAAATATGCTAATGTGGTTGCAAGTCAGGATGAGCTTATAGACATCAAGGTTTTAGAGAAACATCACAATGACGACCAGGACGGTCCTCAGGCGGCCATATTTAGAGGTAGAAGCAGGAGAGGCATCTGTGGCTCCATAATGGTTATAGATGTAGAGATTTAAACACAATAAAGTCATTGACACATTATGTTTGGACACTTTCCCAGTTACAACCCAGTTAAGTTCAGTTTTAAACCACTTTAGTCTAGTTTGTATGACTGTAGTTGTAATAATTATGACCCTGTTAAGGAAACCAGCGTATTGGAACAGAACCAGGAAGGAAACCCTCCATCTGGACCAGTAAGGGCTAGGTTAACTGGAAAGAAATAGATGGATGTGTTGTTTGTTTCCCAGTAAGGATGTATCCAGGTTTACTGGACCTGAACCTGGTCTGTGACTGGACCCAACTTGCCTGTAAAAGCAAAGTGATGTGTGTTTGTGTGTCTGCAGAGCAGTACAAGCTGCTGACTGAACACATCGAGAAGATGGCGTCGGAGTGAGCGTCGGGTGGGCGGGCTTCCCTGCACACATCAACAGTATCTGCTCTCTGATTGGACATTCCTGGATAAAGGAGCCGGATCCTGACCCAGCAGCTCCAGCGCAGCGGGAAGTCCACCGACCTGCTTTCAGACCGCGACTCATCCCGCCATGAATCTGAGCAATAACACTTCCTTTAGCTGTAAAGTCCTGAAGCCTGGACTGTCTGGAGGTTTCAGGAGAGAAATGGTGTAACATTCATTTTCCTTTCAGGCTCTTTATCGTTTTATATGAGTAACATGTGAAACCTCCCATCCCTCCAAAGTGCCTTCCCTCTCTGGCATCATTGCTGACTTCACCCCTCAGACTCGACCCTGTGTGTGTTGTTGTGGTCCTGTAGTGATTCGTGTTCCCACATCTGGATCTTGTGCATGCTGCATGTGTAATCGTGTTGTAGTGACCTGGTTGTGCCACGGGGGTGAGGGGATGGGGGTGCAGCAGAGTGTTGACCCTCCTGGTGCTGATCTGGGGTTCAGAAATTTGCAACCAGTAGACATTAATGTGTTTGTTTTGTCCTCCTCTGCTACAAGCAGCTTTTACCCAGTCCACCTAATTCTGGAGTCTGTTCAAACTTTTATTTAAACTGCAGCAAGGTCAAGATGTGCACGTTAGAGGTCAGATCTGCGCAAGTTAGAGGTCAGATCTGTGCATGTTAGAGGTCAGATCTGCGCACGTTAGAGGTCAGATCTGCGCACGTTAGAAGTCAGATCTGCGCAAGTTAGAGGTCAGATCTGCGCACGTTAGAGGTCAGATCTGTGCAAGTTAGAGGTCAGATCTGT
>JBAMIG010000010.1:7030249-7049218 GCA_037177335.1 Kiunga ballochi | reverse complement strand
TGCATCATATACAGTACATAATCTGCATCATATACATAATCTGCATCACATACAGTACATAATCTGCATCATATACATCATCTGCATCATATGCATAATATGCATTATATGTGTCACATACATCTGCATTACATGCATCACTACCTGCATCACCTATGATACGTATATTAGATGTGTGAATTTTAAGAGGCTTTTCTAGTTTTTATAAAATCATTGAAAATCTGTTAAACCTATGATCAGACTGGTGGAGGGTCAGTTACACGGCACTCGTTCAAGGGTCCAATGAAGCAAAACTATTAATCAGCAGGGACATTAAGGAAACATGAAAAAGTCTAGAAACGTAGGTAAAAGGACAAAAGTACAATGGCAAACATTTACATATCCTTTTCAGCTCATTCTGAGTTCACACCAAACCTCCCAACATACAGAGATTTCTTTACAATATTTCAAGCTTTCAGTTTAATCAGCAATGCAGCTTTTTAGCTTTAAATAACTTATGTTCAGAAGATCCTTCTATGTTCTTTTTACGTCCCCCAGTTGCTCTAAACAATTCTGTGATCCCTTTATAGACCATTAGCTGACTGTCTTACTTCCACCCTGTCACTGCTCCATTGCTGTGGTTGGCTGGTTGAACTGGTTTGGTCCCCTAAACCGGATAAGCTTATTCGTCCTCCTTCCCAGCCAGTTCCAGCTCATCCGCCCTATATAAGAAGCAGGCTGACAAGACAGTCAGGGCCCAGGCAGCTGGGTACCACACTTTGTTTTTGTTATCTACCAGTGGGTTTCTTTAAACCTGCTTTTTGTGCAACGTGGTGTTTGTTGTTCGCCCATCATAGGTAGTTTGTGAACTCTCATAGTTCTGCTTACGTTTGTTTTATGGTTGGAATAGGACATCACTCCTGGTGATCATCAATCATTTTTCTGGTGAGTTTGGGGGTCTGTAAGAGTTCTTCAGGAAAGAGTTCTTCCTGGTTTCTGGAACCAGGTCCATTAAAACCTGATCCAAACTGATTAGGGGTCATTGTGCAGAACGTGATTGTCTGCTGGATCCCCATATTCAGGTGGGAATAAACAGGAATCACTAAATACACCATCACACGTAGAGGCATGGAAACTACATCATCCATGTCCTGTACCTGCATACTCACTGTGCTGCTGTTATTTTCTTCTTGAAAAACAGAAATATTCATACCATGAAGTTAATGACATATTAAAACCACAAGGTTGTTTTCCTGCAGTTTCATCTAAACTTGATTTGTAAATCTTGACAAAGACCACCTTCCTTCATAAACCCAGTATAAACTGGTTTAGCTGGGAATGCTTTGCATGTTCAGGTCAGGATCAATCTCAACCAACCTGAATATCTGGAACTTTCTTTGGCCCATACTATTAAAATGCTTTTCAGTCATTTCCACACACAACTTGTTTCCTTTCAGCTGTTTCTACTTTTCAACTTTCAGTTTATTCTCTTATTCAGTTTCCTGGTTTCATGTCGGCTTCCTGCAGATAAAGTTTCACTTCTGGTTTTAAAAACCAAGAAAAACCACAGAAATGAGACCAGTCTGACATGGCATTCACTAACTAGGCACATGAACTATTCAACAATAACTAGTACACATTAACTAGTTGATGCTATCCAGTCCACATCTACTTTTCTACACTAACTAGCCAACAGTAACTAGTCTAGACTATCTGGTTCACCCAAACCAGTTAATGTAGACTGCTTTATATAAAGCAATGCAGTTATATTAACTAGTCTAAACTACCTATCCTGCACTAACTTGGCTACATTAACTAGCCCATCTTAAATAATTTACCAAGCCAACAATAACTAGTCCATATTACCTAGTTGATACTAGCTATACCACCTGCAGTAACTAGTCAATATTAACAAGTATACACAAAGTAGTTTACAGTACCTAACTTGTGTTAACTAGTCCACATTAACTAGTGCCTTTGTCCACATGCAGTAGCCTACATCAAGCAGTGGACATGGCAGATGTGGGGGACATCCAGATGGGTGGACGTGGTGGTTATGATGGACACGGTGGATGAGGTGATGATGTCCTGCTGCTTCAGAACATCCATCGTCTGATGAAATTATATGGAAGCGTTTCTGTAAAATGACAGCTTTTTCTTTTTCCTGGCATATCTGCATTTTCTCAGTCATAAATAAATTAATCATCCAGCAGTTTAAGTTGATAGCAAACAATAAAGGCAGGTGTTTCTACTGCAGACACTTTTAAAAGGTAATTTATATCTATTTATACTCGCACAACGGAAGTCACCGGTCTCCACTTCACCAACTCAGAGACCATCATTGACCATGTCTGACAACACTGTGAATGTGGTAACATGTTTTATGAACCATCCAGAGAGACGCAGCAACGTGTATCATCACTTTCCATGCGGTCGTATGCTTAAGCTTTCTGACAGCGGTGGCAGCCAGCGTAGGACCACTGCATCGCCAGGTTCTCTCTCTGCCACGTTTGATACGTAACGCTGTCAGATGGATGGAAGAAGCAGAGCGGCCCCTGACGTCACACTCCTGCGCCGCTTGGAATTGCAAATTCAATACGATTCATCTTACACTTTTAGCAGGGTGGACATAAAAACAAAAAAGCCATGTCTTTTTCCTTTTAGTTGTGTCACAAAATGAGCAGTGCTGCTGGTGAAAATGAAATCTACCGTTGATCTACTATTAATTTTATTTATTAGTCGAATAATGCAGCTATGATCTTGAAATAAAAACTGGTAAATCTTTAGTTTTTTTTTTAAAAATGCTGAAACTTAAAAACAATACAGGTACACTGAAAACATTCTGTTATTGCATTTTAATTTGATATATTTTACAGAAACGTTTCCATAGGAAGACATGCTTTTATATGTGTAGTCATGGTGACTGTGTCTCACAATGTATTTGACAGAAAAATAGTCATGAGATCATCTCTTCCAGGGAAACAAATGACTTATTATCTAAACATTCTTGAGTCCCTGCTGGGACATGTCTCCTACTGGTCCACAGGAAGTTGAGTGTGATAATAACTGATTCCACTCAGGTCAGTCGCTGGGTTACTTCTGATATAAGAGACTAAAAAGTTCTGTTTATAAGCATAAGACTGGGATATGCGTTCAGATAACATTTCTAACCACAGCAAAGTAACTCATAACAGTAGAAAAGTTTAAAAAGTAAATGATTTTATTTAAATTGAATTATGAATGAAAAAATATTAAGTGATATTACAAACAAGGTGAAAATTAATAATCAATATCTTTTAATCTTTTCATGTTGGTTGATTTTTTTTTTAACTTTTGGGTTTACTAAATGTATTTTTTTTACTAAGACAGGAATATTCTTTATATACTAAGTGATCTATTACATTTTTTAATTTTAAAATGTCATACTTTGTTTTCATTTAAAGGTAGAAATATTTTTAAATGCATCAAAATCCTAATTAAAGATTCTACCCTGATGGAAAGTCTAGTCTTTCCATCTTTAAATGTAGATAAAACTGCCTTGTTTCTGTTTGTTTTCTCTAGAAAATTATCGATTTGTCAGAATGAGTTGAAGTGGAAGTTAGCGCGCAGGGGGGTTAACAACAAAATTTGTGACCTATAAGAAAATACCCCACAGGGGGCGCTAGTCTATATTCGCTGAAAATTATGTTTGTGTGGCTTGAAAACACTGATAAAATGAGAAGCTTTATTAGTCTCTCGGTGAGGAAATTATAATCTGAGTTTATTATAATGAATAAATTATAATGATCCTGGCTATGTTAGGTTTAGGCTACATTTTAGAAGAGGGACGTGTGAGTGATAAACTCAGATTTATAATGCTTTCTAATACTTTTTTTATGGTCTTAGTCTCAGTGTTATTCAAGTGTTTTCAAGACCTTGTTTTACAAGACGTTTATGTGGAGAAATGTGTGCGGGCGACCTCTGTGGTCACAGATTCTGATGATCACAGATTTGGTTGTAAAAACTGCAACAGCCGAGCTGAGCGTGCGCTCTTGGCAGGCGCTCTATGGCGCGAGCACAAAGACATACGGCTCATCCGCTCGCCTCCTTCCCCATTGACGTCAGTCCGGCATCACATGAACGAGCAGGGACCAATCGGCGCCGCGCAGCCGGAGTGTTGGCTTCTCTTTACACCGCGACACTGGAACCAAGGAGGACAAGGAAACTGTGCCACTGAGCCCGGAATGGCCCCCAAAGCCCACAGAGGATTGTAGAACCGCGGCCAGAGCTGTCTGTCCGCCTCGCGCTGACTCCCAGCCGCCTCACGCGGCGGATTACCAAGGTGGGCTCCGGGGCGAGCGGAACGGTTCAGGCCATGGCCCTCACGCACTGAGTTGCTCCGACTCGGTTGGCTGTGGGGGGGTGGGGGGAGGTGGCGAGACGCGCACTGTGGAGACGGTTCATCGGGGCTACAGGGGGAAGGGGAAGGAAAATGGTGGATTATTTGCCATAAAAACCTCCGTCTTGTTTTCCTGTGGTGAGACTGATCCGTGGCGGCGCTGCGCGCGTCTCGGCCGTGTCGTTTTGGTAGGTAGGTACCCCCCTTCTTCCTCATCCAGCCTGTCCTCTCTCCCTCACACTGACTGACTGCTGCTCCTCCAGGAACATCAGCGGAGAATCAACATGGACTTCACTGGTGGCGGGGGGGGCGGCGAGCTGCACAACAACCAGTTCTACCAGTGTGAGGAGAGCAAGCCTCTGCTGGGGGACATGTCCGAAGGGAATAACAACAACAAATTGGGTGCGGGATCGTGCAAGAGGCCCCCGCATTACTGCAGCGGGATGCGCTACAAGCTGCTTCACGAGGGTGACATCCAGGTGTGCGTGGTCAAGCATCCGCGCACCTTCCTCAGCAAGATCCTCACCTCCAAGTTCCTGCGGCGGTGGGAACCGCACCACCTCGCGCTGACGGACTGCAGCTTGACCTCCGCCACGGTGAGTCCCCTGCTGCTTCACGTCACCGCGCGCGCGTGCGTCAACATTCCACACTGTTTGTCTTTTTCTTGTCTGGACGGGCACCGACATCGCGCACGCGCTTCTGTTGACGCATTTTACAGGTAGCGGAACGGTTCTCCGTTTGTGGCCTCGCCTCAGGAGGCTGTCAGGGTCCAAGTTTCCCTCAATTATTTAGGGGAATCAAAGACTTCACTTCAGCTGGGGGTCTGCGGGGCCCTCCCACGTGCGGGACGTGACGTCAGCAGGTCTGGTTTCTACTCTTGGTGGTGGTGGTGGGGGGGGGGATGCAGGACAGGTGATCAAACATCCTCTCAGGTCTTCTTGTTGTTTGGACTTAACAGGAGGACAGCTGGGCTTTATGTCCGATACTATGGCTGAGAATTACAAATGAACAAATATTTGACAATCCTGAGGACCAGAGTTTTGTTTTAGTTAGGCTATTATAATTCACAGATCATCTCTAATTAATAGAATCTGAAGCTTTATTTCATCAACACCTCTGACATTTTCACCCGTTTTATCAACTCACCTGGATGTATTTTGGGCCTGAAGCAGGACTAGAGTAAGATTGGGCTGAAAAGGAAACACCTGGACTGATTTCAGTGTTTTTTTATGTTTTGTAACTCATAGACACGCATTTGTCTCCAGATGCTTTTGCAAAACTGCAGCAGAAACATAGAACATGTAAATGTAGACTCTGAAAGGTATTTAACAGGAAAGGTTCGGATTTACAGGTGCATTGCGTCGCTTTCCGACCCTTTAATGCTGTGTTCTGGACCTGTCTAATGTCACAGCATCTGCAGCACTGTGTGACATTCAAGTTTCTCTTCACACGCTAACAAGCTGATAGAAACCACCTGTCATACTAAGCAGAGCTAGAGAAAAGAGTCAACATCAGACAGATTTTTACTGCCTGGAGAGGTCTCAGAGAAAAGATGGGATGCACATGTCAGAGTCCAGAATTGAATATTGATCTCAGATGATTTAGGTTTGACTGATCACATGACTGATAGGAATGGGGAATGAAAAATGTTCTACTCAAATTTTCTAGAGCTGTTGCATTGTGTTCCACTGGGTTCATCGATACCCGTGTCGGTGCTGACAGATGCTTGTCACCACAATGACAACAGAAAAAAGGTGTCAGACATGATAGGTCTGCCAGGTTGCTTGCTTGCATATAATCAGGCATATTGTTGATAAAAATACATTAATAATAGTAAAGTAGTGAAACCATATGGTGCATGGGGCTTTCTGTATTTCCATCGACCATATGTGGTCAAAAGAAATTACCTACAGCCGTGTAATACTGAAAAATAACATAATATTTTTAGTTGTTTACATAAAGGATGAAATATAACTGGTAAAGTAAAGGTCTAAATGTAGGTGTTGCCATCCTGATGTGTCTGTAGGTAAACATTGAGATCCATTCATGTGCTACATACTGGAATTATGCATACCTTATTTATGACTGAGTGGTCTGATGGATGAAAAATGTTGAATTCTTTGTGGAAAGCATGGTTCTGCAGACTAAAAAGAGGAGGAAGCATCCAGGTTTTTATCAGTGGACTGTTAAAGTCTGTATCTGTAATGGGGTTGCATTAGTGCTTATGGTGTGGGTAGCTTCCACATCTTTTAGTGAAGAGCATGCAGGTTTCAACAAGACAATGCTAAATTACATCCTACAACCATCACAACAGCATGGCTTCATGGGAGACCTGGCCTGGCTGCAGTCCAGATCTTTCACCAAATAAAAAAACATCTGAAGCATCATGAGAATCTAGCCTTTTCTTATTTCTAAAATAGTCCTGTGTGAGGTGTTGACACCAAACAAAGCCTCCAGTTGAAACCTGCTCTTTGAGCAATTGTTCCAGTTGGAAAGATGTAATGCTCAACATGTTTCAATCAACATGAACTACTTTTACATTCTAGGCTAGACTGGTCAGAAACACATCTTTCAGTTTTATGTCTAGTGATGCTATACCCGCTGATTTCACAAAATTTCTCTTCAATTAGATTTCATTGATTCCTTATTATTTTTTCTAACTTTTTTATGATGTAAACTGGGTTTGTTTATATCAGAATCAGATTTGAGAGTAATCAAATTACTGTAATTAATTGATCTGATGCATCTCCATGTAGCCTACTGTGGGAAAAAAGATATTAGAAAGTTTGTTGTTCATGTTTATCGTTTCATTATCGGATTTATTTAGGAGTTTATACATATGACCTTACTTCCTGTTAAACCAAAACATTGGCTGTGGCTCAATACCGTAGTGCACTGAAATGCAGTGCGTAAATGTAAACACACTTTATTAACATAGTGTGCAAAGTAGTGTTGGTGCGCCGATTAAGACAAAGCCTTTTTTGTTTGTTGACCATGGTGGCACCCATGTGGACTTATCGTTTGCTGCTGTTGTGGCAGGCTAGGAGTGCTTTTCCATTAGTACCTACTCTACCCGGCCTAACTTGACTATACCCAGAAACAGAGCATTTCCATTAGGATTTGTCAAACCATGCGGTTACATTTTTTGGACCTACTTTGTTGTTGTTTCAAGTGTGTCTGCAGTGTGACGTCCATTGATTGGTCTAATGTGATCCAGGGGTGTTTTATCTTGCCCTCCGACAACTTCTCTTGATTAATCCCATAAGAGTCTATTTCCTATGGATAACCATAATTAGAGCCCCAGGTAAAAGTTACCGTGAGTTCTGTCATTTTTCTATTGTAATTAGTCTTCTTTTGTGATGTTTTGCAGACTCCACGCATCGCGTCTAGAAAGTCGCATTGCACGGGGCGAATCTCCCACATTAGAGGATCGCAACTTATGATGGAAAAGCAATTGAGGTAGAGCATAGTACTCCCGGGCCAGTAGAGTAGTGTCACATAGGTACTAATGGAAAAGCCCCATAAGTGGTTATTGCTAATAGGAAAACCCACAAACTTAGCAGCTAATTTGAGAATCCTCCATATGAGCATTAACTTCCAATTTGGAAGCCAAGGGGCTTAACGTTAACTGCAGAGCCCACAGACTTCACATTAGCTGCTGGTGTGACAGCCCACAGACTTCACATTAGCTGCTGGTGTGACAGCCCACAGACTTCACATTAGCTGCTAGTGTGACAGCCCACAGACTTCACATTAGCTGCTGGTGTGACAGCCCACAGACTTAGCATTAGCTGTTTGTGTGACAGCCCACAGACTTAGCATTAGCTCAAAATGTAAGAGCCTACAAACTTGGTTTTAGTTGCGAAAATTGGAGCCCACAGGCTTGGGTAGCTGGTAATGTGGGAGGGAATGGTCTTGGCAGGATAGCTACTTTGAAAGCCCACAAACTTGGTGGTAGCTGCTAATGTGAGAGCCCATGGACCTAGCACTAGCTGCTAGGGTATAAGCCAAAGGATTAGTGTTAGTTGGTAATGTTGAAGCCAACAGTCTTACTACTTGCTTCTAATATAAGGGGTCAACTGGCTTACTAGTAACTGCTAATGTGAAAGCCTAAAAGCTTAGCATTAGCTGCTAGTGTGAGAGCCCATAGGCTTAGCGTTGAATGCTAATGTGAAAGCCCACAGGCTTAGCATTAGCTGCCAATGTAAGAGCCAAAAAGCTTAGCGTTACCTGCTAATCTAAGAGCCCACAGGTTTAGCGTTAGGTGCTAATGCGAGAGGTCATAAGCTTCTGAACAGTTTCCAGGTGGCTCTAATCTTGTGGTGAATAAAAACATCTGAACTGGTCATTTTCTCAGACTAAGCAGCTGATTGCTACTTAAGTATATTTTTATGCTGTTATCTCAGCAAGGGTTGGTAAGCTACATGATGGCAGCATCACTGTTGCCACTAGAAACTAAGCGTATGAAAAATCTATCATTTTTATGTATCAATAAGGGGGTTAATTATACTTTATTCAAATAATTAATCATTTTCAAGACCTAGCTGTAACTATTCCGTCTAAAGTGAGTGTGTGTTGTTGGATCTGAGGATGTTCCATCAGATGAATGGATGAGTTTGTTTGTTCTGAGCTGTCAAGGCTTCTTTATTGATTGCTGTTGTAGCAACGAACTTTGTACAGTTAACAGCAGCACAGAGGCTAACAGGAAATGTCTTGTTTTTGGAACGACATCACTGGTAAAGAAGCAGCTGAAGATCCAGTATTACTACAGATTACTGTTTTACATCAATGCAGCTTTTAAACCTGCTTGACCTTAAACTTAACAAAAGCTAAAGCATCCGGAAGTACCAGAATGTCTGAAGTGCTAAACTAACCTGTTTAGGAGATCAAACCTGCTCATCAGAATTAACTAGTAAGAATATTTGAGATTTTTCCAATAAAGCATGTTTTAACATGTGAAACAGGATTAATTTGTCCTCTGAATGAATCTGAGATGCTATCTGATAATCCAGGAAATATTTAACCAATTGAGAGTTGGCTCTTATGTTAACATTTGCTTTGCTTCTGGTCAGAAAGTCTATTTACAGTTTTATTTTTAGACTACCTCTACCAGCTCTATTTGGGTAATGTTTGAGGATAAAACAATAAAAACTGGTCACCCAGAATATTATAAGCTGCAGTTTATCAGGAAAACTTGACTAATTTAAATGGATATAAATGGAGGTAGTTTTATCATTTACCTGTTTGTGGATTTGGGGAAGGACATCAGGTCATGCTTTCATCTGATCACAGCTTAGTTCTCACAGCTTCATTGATGAGCCGCCAGAACAAGCACTGCTTTGCTCCAGCAGCTGGACATCTCTGGAAAATTCTGCAGGCAGCTGTGGATCTGCCCTCACCACTGCATGCCATGCTAACATGATCACCAGGCTGGCATCAGCCACCACAAGCATGCTGCTGCCATGTGGTGGCTTGTCCAGGAATGGCTGCATGTCATGTGACTGTGAGTCATCAAGTGCAGGGGTCACATGGAGCTCAGCTGGAAGTGAGGGTGTGGGAAAGTGACCAAGATATTCAGGCTCTGGAGTCATGTGGGAACCAGAAACGTATCCTAGGAATCCACAGGTCACCATGTGGGAAGCTCCCTCGGCTGTTGTTGGGAACCTGTAGCACCGTGTGTCATTATTCTGATGAATAATCTGGTTTCTGATAAGAAGCTGAGTTCTTCTGATTGGAGCAAACCCGGGGAAAGTCTTTAATTTTTCACAATTTCTTTTTTCACTCGCTGTGTTTTTGTTTCCTTCTCTTTTATCATATCATTTCTTCCACAAAGAAAAAATGACAGATTGTAGATTCTGATTGGTCCAAACAAAGTCTTTGATTTGCTAACTGGTTTAGTACATAGTGGCCTCAATGGCTAATAGATGGATAATAGCAACAGTAGAAATAAATTTGTTTACAGTTTGCCAATGAAATTTCTAGAGGAGATGCTGTTCTTTCCCAGTTAAGGTTTTCGTTCCTGTTTCTGAAAGCTTCCATGTCAGGCCGTTTAATGTGATCTTTAAAAACCAGAAGTAATTGTTGTTTCCGTATAAATACATTTGTTGAAATGATTGCGTATCATCATGGCTGCTGGAGTAGTAATGTGAATGTGAGACGTCACATCGAGAATTCATGTGACTTCAAGTTATCATACAAATTGCTTGTATAACTTCAAGTCTTATATGCACAAGTTTTGTGACTGCGATTTGTCACGTAGTGGTCATGTGACCACGAGTCGTCACACGCTGTGGTCATGTGACCGCGAGTCGTTACATGCAGTGGTCATGTGACTGCAAGTCGTCACAAGCAGTGGTCATGTGACTGCAAGTCGTCACAAGCAGTGGTCATGTGACTACATATCACGGCTGCATGCAGCATTCATGTGACAGTGAATTGTTACATGCAGTGGTCATGTGACATCTTGTCATTGTGACTGCAAGTCAGAAGTCAGTGTCTGCTGAATGCAGAGGTCACCTGACTACAGTTGCCACGCATCTTCTGCATGAGGGAGGAGAGATGAGTGTTTCCTGAGAGAATCTGTTGTGTTCAATGACCATTATAGCACTCGGGTAGACAGAGGAACAATGCTGACCTATGTTTACCGTTTTGACACACCACCTCACCACCCCTCGACAAACATGGACATGAGTCGCCTGAATGTAAATTTCACTCTGGAGGCGAGAACGTTGTCAGAACTTTGCAGTTTTATCAACCCAAAACTTTGTAGCTGTCCCAATAAGAGACCAGAATGCAAAACACTTCTATTTTACAGTCTCAGTAATGTGATGTAGAGAGACTTAGACGTGGACTTTGATCCCTATGGGAGGAAATTCTATTTTCAGTGTCTTATACATAAACAAATAGACTCCTTAATACAAATGAACAAACATAATAAATAGAATAAGTGCTGAGTCTGCAGCCTTGCTGTGACAGAGTGAATCCTCTCACTTGCAGCGGCTGTCGGCTTTAATAGGATGTAAACACAGATGAGATCACAGTGAACTCCCTTTGCAGATAGTATGGCTGCAGGCTAGCAGTTTGAGATCACGGCCAACATAAGACTGTCTTTAAGGAGAGATGTCCTGAATTACACCAGAAGTTGATGACATACATGATGAGTCCCCCACCTTTACTTTTTCTACTCGCTTTTATGCCTCTGTCAGCTCTCACGGCGGTGAATCCAATCAAGCTGCACTTCCGGCAGCTCCGCTGGTTGAACAGTGTGAAAAGGTTGTCAAACTCGTCGAACGGCAAGTTCATATTTCCCATAATAACAGAAGGAATTGATGGATTGTGGCACCTCCCATTCTTCACTAGATATATATGAAATTTTCTCTCTCTCTAAAAAAACAAACAGCTAAAAGACAGGAATGCTACTGGAGAAGCAGTTGTTACTCATGGTAATGCCATTGCCTGAGAGAAGCTAAACATGTTAACTTTGTTCTCTGAGCTAAACTTGTGTCCAGTTAAAGTGGAAATCAGTCATCATGTGAAAACTTTGCAGAAAGCGGAAGAGCCGTGACTCACAGCTGGAGTTAAACCACATCACATCCAAAAACCAAGCAGCTAAAAGCGCTTCCTGTACTGTGGCTCTTTCAGAGAAAGGCCACAGATGAAAGGAAGATGATCATGTTGTAGGCTGCAAGCAAATGATGGTGATGATGTAGGCAACATCTCATCAGTGTTTTAGTTTGTTGACCTGGGGAGTTTTTAAATGGAGGATCCTTTTTTCTCTAAAACTGTTCTCTTGTGCATGTCCAAGGTAAAACCTTTATATATCCATTGTCGTTTGAAAGGTGTAGAGTAAATGGAAAAAGTACAGAACGTCTGCACGTTTAGCAGTGTAGGAGTGGAAAAGTCCCTCTTCACATAACTTCCTACTGTAGGTTTAGTGGTGCAGCAGTAAAAATAGTCCCCCTTCAAAATACTTCCTGTAGCAGATGTAACAGTGCAACAGTAAAAACAATCAAACTATAATACCATCAGTAGCCTTTATAAAGGTTTGCTTCATGTTTCCTGTTTTGTTTTCTACCTTTTTGCAATAAAGGAAGTGAAAAGAGGTTGTGTAATATCACAGAACGTTGTGTTATAAAGACTATCTGTTATCTGCTGGGTATGTGTGATGATCAGATCTGATTTGTACCAATTTCATTTCTGTACATTTCCCTTTAAAAGCTCCAGCTTCATGTGATTTGGGACGGTTTTAATCCAGTGTATCAAATTTGTGGTTGGGAAGAGGCAGGATTTTTTTTCTGTCTTCCATGGTAATCTGATAACGACGGACTTACTCCTACTGTTGTGTTTCAGCCCAGCTATGGTATATAAAGTGTACTGAAACGGGCTTTTTGATGTGGCCAGCTCATGCGTCATTCAGCCTAATCTCTGAGCATGGCCTTAATCCTTGTCGCAGAGATCTCTGAATGAGGCCTAAACAGCAGCTTAGTTTGATTGGTTTGATGCTGCCCTATGATGGACTGGCGAGCTGTCCAGGGTGTACCCTACCTGCTGGGACAGGTTCCACCTACCTGCAACCTTTCATTGGACTAAGTAACACAGATAAGGCTTGGATGACTAGATGTTGTGCACAGAAAGGCAGATGTACTTCCTAAGCTGATTCTTCCTGTGCAGCATCTTCTTGGGAAAACATTTCCACTCTGGGGCATTTGGGGAAACCAGGTAAAACAGGTGTTTGTCTGAGCTCAGCAGGTAACTGATCTTTTTGCTGCTTTGCTTCATACAAACACGCCTGCAGCGCATGTACATATTCCCATGCTGCATCCTCCCCATCAGGGTTAAACAGCCACGAGGTGACGAATTAGTACTTGTTTCCCTCGTTTCTGCTTCATGTGATGGAAAAACATGGAGGAGAGGCTGCAGCTACGCGGCTCTCATTCCGTTTTTCAGGAGAAATGATGGCAGACGGTCTGCAGAATGTCCCTCCTCTTTAATCCTGTTTGCATGTTGGTTTTCATTGATGTCACACTGCAGCACTTTGCATGCTAGTTTGCATGAGCCTGCTTTGGTCTCAGTCCAATAACAAACCAGATATTTCTGTGTTAGACTTAACTTTATTGATCACTTTGGGAGGACTCCCTCAGGAAAATAAGATAATTATATTTAGTCTACAGCTTTGTCCAGTCCAGATAAAAAGGAGTCATTTAGAAACAGCTGCCGGTGCTGGAACGACGTGCGCATAAATCTCCTGCAGACGATAAAAGATCATAAAAAAGCGTTTAACATGGAGGGGGAAGTCAGAGGTCAAGTTGTGGTTCAGAGGAGCTCAGCTGGTAGTGAGCGGGGGGAGAGGCGACAAAAGACGTCCAGGCTTCAGAAACGTACCATAGGAATCCTCAGGTCACCATTTCTAAAGCTTGCTCGACCGCCATTAGCAATCCCACAGAACCGAGTTTATGATCAGAAGCTGAGCTCTCCATGGACTCGCTTCATCCTGCAAACGATGAGTCTGAACTTTAGACTCAGCTCCATCTCTACTTTCTTTGGGCATTCCTGATTGGAGCCAACCCAGGGAAAGTCTTTTATGCCAACTCGTTTTCCACTCGGCTGTGTTTTTGTTTCCGTGTCTTTTATCATTTCTTCCACAAACTTGATCAAATTGCAGATAAATGGTTACAGATTCTGATTGGCCCACACGTTGCAGACACAGTCTGTGGTTGGCTGACAGATTTAGTACGGAGCGGCGTCGATGGTCAACAGCATCAACAGAAAAATGAGTTTTATTTACGGCTTGCTGGAGAAACGTCAGCAAGTTTAGTTGCCGTGAACAATCTTCTATGTCAGACCATTAGCAGTCATTTTACAAAAGCATAAAACATCCAGTTGGGTTAGGAATAAAGATTTTATATTTTTTTATATCATGTGTAAATCACATGAATCCACATTGTGCATAATATGTGTGCAAGGGCCATATGAGGAAACTGACATGAAAGAACCCCTACAAAATAAAATGTGTTTTTGACCAAATGAGATAAAATGAGAAATAAATATTTACAATTCAAATAAAGCAAAACAACCAGGAATAAATTAAATTCAGCAATGATAAATATCAATAAGCTGCCTTTAATACTCAAATGTCATGATGATGATGATGATGTTTGGGGATTCGTGTTTATTTGGATTCCATATTTTCTTCAT
This sequence comes from Kiunga ballochi, assembly GCA_037177335.1. Classification (NCBI taxonomy): domain Eukaryota; kingdom Metazoa; phylum Chordata; class Actinopteri; order Atheriniformes; family Pseudomugilidae; genus Kiunga; species Kiunga ballochi. The sequence continues at coordinate 7,034,667 of JBAMIG010000010.1, read as the reverse complement.
CTTTTACAAAGTAAAAGCAATCAGCTGTAAACAAAATGATTACAGTATGCTGAAAAAATCCTAACTTTGTTTCCAGGCGGGTTTTTATTCTCTGTGATGTTCTCATGTTATTTAAATCACTATGATGCTTTATATGATTTTGATGTCATTTATTGATTTTTTTATGGTGCTGATGTTGTTTTCTGTCATTCTAAAGTCTAATTTTTTTGCAGTTTTGATGTGATTTATGGTTCTCATTCCTCTTTCTATCATTCTGATGTTGATTTTTATTGTTTGGATGTTGCTCAATATTATTCTGATTACACTTTATTGATCTGATGTCTTCTTCTCTTCTGACATTCTTTATCATTCTGACAATGCTTTGATGTCACTATATATAGTTGTAATGCAATTTATAATTTTAGGATTTATTTTTGATATTGTTGGGATGTCGTTTTGATGAACCTGGTGTTTTGCCATTTCATTGTCATTCTGACTCTTTTTTTTCCCCAATGTTTGGATTTATTTACATTTATTTCATTACATGTCCCATTGTTACAACACCTGTTACCGTTAATAAGTGCTGCGTTACTAAAACAAAGAAACTGTGACAATGGCGACGTTCCAGGGAGAGTCCAAATAGCGTTTTTGAACTGAACCTACCAACACTACTTCATACCGAGTGGAATTAAAGGCAATATTTATATTACATGTAACTTATGCTCAGGATAAAGATTTTAATTCACGTCTGCCTCATGCAAATAGAACCCAATGAAGCACCAACATCATCACATCTGAACAAAACATTTGTTGCTGCTGCAAACCCAAAGATGCAGGCTATGGCCAGATGTGCCTTTTTTTTACCCAAGCTTTTATCTGTGTAGCGGTTTTGTAATTCAACACAAATTTATTCTTATTTTCAATATTTACTTTTTAGATATTCTATGCATTTTTACTTTGACTCATTCTGTTGAGTTCAAATGAATACAAAATGTTTTTACAATACTTATCTATAATTTATTTGGTTACTAAAGAAATAGTAATATATATAGTAAACTTAACAATAAATGTTTTTCTACTGGGATATTAGCGTATCGCCACTATCAAGCTACAAACATGGCGGAACAGGGTAGAGTTGAACTTCCTGTGACCTGGAGGGGGGCGGGGCTTAAAATGTCTCGTTCACATTTAAAGAGACCGCATCACGAGTCTCTTTAAATGTCGCCTCTGAACAGAGTTATAAGGTGTGTGGAGCAAGAATAAACAGGAATTCAGACCAAAGCATTGCAGTTATACTTTATACAGACAATAAATGAATGATTTACATGTTAAAAAGAAGGATTAAAAGCATAATAAATCTTCTTTAAACCAGATGTCTTTATCAGGTTTATACACATTTATTGATCATGTATTGATTCTACGTTCTGTTTGTAACGATGACTACAAAGCAGAAAAATTGATTGGAGCTTTTCAAGAATCTGTTTTGTTTTATCTTCTCAGAAATGAAGTGTTTTCGACTAAACAGCAGGTTTTGTAGTGCAAACACATTTTGCAGCTCTCCTTTTGCACTGCTTCAGACAATAATTAAGATTTTTGCGACTTCATGTTTCATTTTACGACTAATTTTATTTTTGAACATTAGACCTCATAATCATATAAATGATGATCAAGGCCCAATGTTGCTTTAGTTTCTGGGTCGATGTCATCAGTGAGAAATGATTCAAAATGAAAATCTGAATTAAATCTTAGTAATATGACATCATCAGAATGCAACGTTCATTCCTCTCAGTGGTTAATAACTAACAGGACATCACTGTTTGTCTACAATAATATAGATAATACATTTCTGCTCTTTTTCTTAAATCAATACTCACGTGTTAATAACTTAATCATGTTCAGTATTGTTTATTTTTATTTCTGGGGAAGTAAAACTGACAGGACGGGGAAACTGCCGTCTTCCTGAGACACTTTTAGGTGTACCAGGAATCTTACCAGTAACCAGGAATCTTTCCAAACTTGCTGCAACATGGTCTACAGTCCTGTCCATGTCAGTCAGACGCAGTGGGTCTGACATGCTAACACCAGCTAACGTACAAGAAAGCCCTTCATAGAAGTTATTCTGTCCTGGGAAGGAAGAATTTCTGTCATTTGCTGCATATCTGGAGATGCAACCTGACTGTAGTCTCCAGGAGCCCAATAACTGTGAGTCTTTCCTGGCTCTAAAGGCCATGTGGGGGGTGTTTTCACAGAAAGCAGCAGCTGTGTGTAGCCACAGCCTGGGCTTCGGGTCGGTAGTGTGTTTTTAACTTCACGCCTTGCTTCCCTGCAGCAGCTGGCTTGTTCTCTTCCAGAGAAGTAGAGCCGCTGGGGGAGGAGGGAAGTGTTCAGTCCTGCACGAGTTCTGTGACGTGACGCGTTCCTACACGGAGCATGTGACATGTTTATGTTAGCTGTGATGGATGTGCTGGTTGCAGTGAGCGAGTCGGGGCCTGGCCACGTGTCCTTCACCCAGGAATGACTTGTATTGGTAAATACGAGGCGCTGGAATGCAGGACTTGGACAGGAAGCCTCAACGGGCTCACCTCTCTTTCCTGTCAGATGCAAATTGAAACAGAAGCACAGACGCACGTGAAGGTATCATGAACCAGAAGAGGGCATATGAATTGCGTCTCATATTTCATTTAATAGTTAATGATCCACCTGAACTCACCTGCAGGTCGCTGCAGGTGTGTTTGCTCTGTTGTGGACTGACCTACAGCCAAACACCTGTTAGCTGTCTCCTCAGCATCCAAACTTTCTCTTTTATTATTCCCCTCTGGCTCCCTGCAGATGTGTTTCCTGCTTCCTACCCTCCAGCAGGTTGTGAAGAGGATGGGGGGTAATCCTGAGTCTTATAAAAAAAAAAAAAAACATCACTTAAAATGTCTACAGCTCTTATTTGTGAGGATGTTTCTGGGGATGTCTTCTTACGATGCTCCAGGTTTGCCAGCTTGATGTTACCATACCAACAGCTCCTGTCCAGATCAAGTTAAATAACCTGAATTAGACTAAATGAAATGTAGAGCAGCTTTATGAACTATAGGAAAGTTGTATTTTATTACATAGTTTTCAGACTGTGTTGTGGTGTGTGTTGGGTACATTGTTCACTCGAAAATTGGTGTTAATTTGTGGCTCATTTCTTCATCTTCACCACTGAATGTTTATCGCATCAGTAATGTTTCCAGTGAAACTGTTTCAGCTGTTCACGAACACGACTTGTCGTGATGACGATGTTCAAGCAGCAACAATGTAGCATGAAAGGTAGGATTTGTGTGCTGGGCTAATTTCCTCTTCAGTCCTTTGGTTTTTCTTTCCTCCCGTCACAGACGCTCTGTTTCTTCCAGTAAAAAACAAATAAAACGTAACGCACATATCCATCTTCTTGTTTCTATGGCAACACAGCAGAGGGGGAGAGTAGAGGAGCTCGAGCCTCCTCTACCATGAAAGCAGAGAGGAGCAATAAGAAAGAGACGACTGGAAGCAGTGAGGAGTTGACGAGATTGAAAGAAAAGAGGGGATGAGAGGCGGGGGGGAGGGATACAGGCAGGGCTTGCTCCTGTGCAGGATGTTGTATCTATGGTAACCTGGGTCGGTTATCAGTAAACTAAACTCCCCTCTGTTGGTCTCTGCACTGTTTTTATCTCTTCATCTGTCGCTCCTCTTCTTCATGTCGGCGTGCTGTGATGAATGCAGCGTTATTACAGACAGGCGCAGCAGAAATGAGACGTCTCTCCTACAACCAATATTTGCTGGAGACGTCTGTAATGAAAATCCTGTGTGTAGTTTCACAACGGGGATATGGTGTGTTTATGTGTGTGTGTGTTTATGACACAGAAGAGCCAGTTCTGATCGCAGAGGGTGGTGTACGTGAAGGAAGAGCATGTTTGCTCTTCTTCCTGAGGGGAGGAGGGAGGGAGCTGCCTATTTGCTTTGTAGAGAGAGATGGATGCAATTAAAGAACAGTAGCACCTGACTGCTAAACTCGCCTGCAAAGAGATGCCACCCATCCGCTGCTGCTTCCAAGTAAATATTCTCCACAGAACATCAGATGCTGTTTATTTCCCTGCAAGCAGCACAGCAGGAGAAAAGATGGAGGCAGTGGATTTAGAACAGGTCTGCAGGGCATTGTGGATCCAATCTGGGTTCAAACAGGATATAATGTGGCTGTTTGCATTTGTTTTTGTTGGTTTAATTAAAGATACAGAAAAAAAGTGTTCATATCCTATATCTTATGATAACAGCCAGCTGAGTCGAAATTTAAAAATAAATCTTGAGAGAAATACAGGCTAACACCTATAACACCTAACATTTCTGCTAACAGCTGCTAATACCTGCTAACAACTGCTAATACCTGCTAACAGCTGCTAATACCTGCTAACAGCTGCTAATACCTGCTAACA
>JBAMIG010000010.1:6995317-7008387 GCA_037177335.1 Kiunga ballochi | reverse complement strand
CCATCCATCCATCCATCCATCCATCCATCCATCCATCCATCCATCCATCCATCCATCCATCCATTTATCCATCAACCATCATCCATCCATCCATCCATCCATCCATCCATCCATCCATCCATCCATTCATCCATCTAGTATAAAAACCAGCTCAACAATTGTGTTTATTTTATTCTGCAGGGACTCGAAAGCTTGTTTAACGGTTTGACCACATTTCTTGAACCATGCCAGTAGAGCCTGAGTTCCTTCACAGTAAAAATGAAGAAACTGCTCTATCATCTTCATTAGTTCCTCAACACTGCTTCTGTAAAAAAGTCAAAGAAGTCAAGATTCGATGGAATCTTTTGGTTTCTTCTTAGCAAGACTAATGATTACGAATTGGAGTTGACATTATTGTAAAGGGGCACTATACAAATAAAGCTAAAATGAATTGAACCTTATAGAAATGTTAAAAGAACAACCTAAATTTACAATTAAACTGTCAAAGAAACTAAAACATTTTTTTCCAATGCTATCACAGAAAACAAGAATAATGACAAATACATTTTTAAGACAATAGATCTTTTAATAACGGGTTGTAGCAATTCCTCCATAGCCCTTCAGGCTTTTGTAGACAAGATCAATGCTATTAGAGCCGTATTCTAACCTTAACATAATGTAAATCCTAAGTGAAGCACTGTTTTACTTGAGGACTCACTGGAGAGTTTTGTCCTTGTTGATGCAAAAAGGCTTAATTAAGGTTTTTCCCCCAAATCAACCCAACAATCTACCTTTCCCATGTCACATTTTAAAAAGCTGTATAGTTTCTCTGAGCCTGAGCTATCCATCATACACGACTTTCTCGGAGCGTTGTTTTACCCGCTGCCTTTAAAACGGCAGTGGTGAGGCCTCTTCTGAAGAAGAGCAATTTAGATGCAGAAAATCTACCGGCTACAGATGTTTCATGTTTTCACCATACTGGTATTACCGGTGATATCAGCATTGAAATGTCAGTCATTTTCCTAACTGCATAAACCACCGAAGGGTGGGCCGAGAGGCAGGACGCACCTTGGACAGGTCACCAGTCCGTCACAAGGCAACAAAAAATGGGATATCGGAAAACATTGGTATTGATCTTTATTTTCGTCTTTGATCTTTACTTTTGACATTTTCACAACATGTACATGTTATACATCAAAATCTTCTCCAAAGGCTCCTCTAGCTCAAAACGATGAAAGGTAAGAGACCTTCCAGTTTGTTTGGCACAACTTGCAATCTATCCTGTGACTGTCATCATTAAACCGTGTTGTCACCTGCAGCATAAGGAGTGTTCAACCAAATGTTGTATCATTTTTCCACTTTTCATTATAGGACAAAGGATGTTCAGGATGTACTGTATGTGTCACAGTCAAATATCTGTTTACATTGCACTGAGAACACAACTGACAACTACTTTCATGCATTGTGGTTTTGATAGTCTATTCAGAAATTCTGGCTTAATATATGTAAAGACTTATCACAATGGTTTAAGTGTAATATTTCTGCAAGCCTCATGCTGGGCCTACTGGGTGAATTAAGTTACAATAACATTTATCTCTGCAAATGTAATCCTCCTCATTTTATGGATTAATTTTCTCTGGTAAATTGACAATAAAACTGAAATGTTTGTTAGGAGCCACTCAGTCCAGAAATCTTGGTGTCATTTTGGACTCTGAGCTAAATTTTAACATCGATTTTAAAGCAGGAACCAGAGACTTTTACCAGGTGACAAACAGCTCTAGAATAAAAGAATTTATGATTTATACATATCATGTTTTCTGTAGTCTGATCTAACTCTATCTAATCCAGATGCTGCTTGTTTCTTCACAGAGGCCAGAAAAGAGGAAGAGGAAGATTCTCACATATCTGTTTTATGTGAGATAAGAAACCGATTGATACAATGTGATGGCTCAACACACATTGATTATAAAGGCCCAGTTGTCATAGACATAAGCTGACCCCCAACGCAGTTCAACGTGTGGGAGTGTTGAGTTGAAGTTTCTCTCTAAAGAAACAAACCGACAGATATCAAAATAATGACCAGTCTTTGCTTATATCATTACATTCTGTGATAAGCTTAAGGACACAGTGAGACATAAGTGAGATGAGATTTACCAGAAACATAAGACATTCATTAAAACTGTTTTTATCAAGTAACACACATGCATCTTTTTCTTCCTCTCTGCTCATCCCTGAAAGCCTCCCCTTCTTTATCTCTCTGGATAGACTCTGTTGCTTACTGGAAGTGATGCATCAGGGCGATGCCCTTGGCCCTCGGCCCTTTACAGTTGTTCATTCTCTGCGTGAACTCTAACCACCATGAAGCAAACAAAGCTCTGTCCGTCTGATAGGATTCTGAGGAATCGCTCACTCAGAGCACACACCCACCAAGGAGCGCAGCGTTTTGGGAAGTGATGTCAGAGGTCAGAGAGGTGAGGTGGGATGTTTGGGGTGAGTGTGTCATGGAGGAGGGAGGGCCAAGTCTGTATAAAAACAAGACAAAGCTGGTCTGAGGACACTTTTTGCAACATTTAATAGATTAAGAAGAAGCTCTACGATGGCCAGCCACAAGCGTAAGTCTGTCAGTGAATTCCTGTCTATGTCTCTGTTATCTATGCAGGGATAGTTATAGTGAGAAATGTGCTGATGCATGAGCTGGTGTTTGAGTGTGAGATGAGCCATGCTGTTTCTAGAGAAAGAAGACATAGCTGAAATTCCCAGTTGGTGTGATTTGAAAGGCAAACAGACTGATTGTAGATCAGGGAAATGTGCATGCACAGCGGTAATTTACCTTGTACATTAGGAAGCTGTACAATTTAGCATTTTTAGCTAAAAAACCTGCAGAGTGAAACTCCTGTTGCTTCCTGTCAGGTTTGATCTTGGACGTGGATCTGAGAAGTCGTGAAAACAACTCAGCTCACCGCACCAAGGACATCGATCGAGACCGTCTGATTGTTCGCAGGGGTCAGCCTTTCTCCATAAGCCTGCAATGCTCAGAGTCTCTGCCCCCAGACCACCACCTGGACCTGGTCCTCTACGTGGGTGAGTGCAGACTATCTGTCTGAGAGACCTCTGCTCAGACGGAGTCTTTGTTGGGTTGTTGAGTCTTTTGATTGGTTGGGATGCATGTTGATGTCCTCAGCAGGAGGACAGGACTCAGTCCTGATTTTCTGTCCTGCCCGTTTTCCTTCGGTAATTTCTAAGACTTGAAGTTGCAGAAAGTTTAAGCATTTTTTTCCTCTTCTAATTAAACTTGGTTCAACCTGAAATTCAGACAACCCTTTCAGACAGGTTATGTTATGTTGTTAGTTCTGAACATGTAGACTCACTGCTAAAGCTCCTATCACCCCAAAGCTCCAAACGAGTCACACGTCTTTTCAGAAATCAACTTATTGTTCTTTTCTGCTCATATTTTTGTACAAGTCATTTATAAAACAAACTGCAGAGACCTCCTCCCCTGCCAGTCGGTCTGATTCCTGCAGTCTGGATGAGGACTGGACTCTGACTGGACTACACAGAGACCTCAAAATCCACCAAGCAGATTAAGAAGGTTCCTGGAAAAGACAATCCATGTTTGTGACTCTGGTCCTGTTTCTCCAGGTAAAGGAGAAGAGGTGGTGATTCAGGTCCAGAGGGGACGTGGTGCCGGAGACAGATGGTGGTCTAACCAACAGGGGGTGCAGGATGAAACTCTGATAACTCTTCACAGTCCAGCCAACGCCATCATTGGCCGCTATCGTCTCGCTGTGCTGCTGATGTCACCAGATGGAGTCGTCATCCAGGAAACAGATAAAAGGAGCTTCCACCTACTCTTCAACCCATGGTGTAAAGGTAGAAGATGAACATATAACCTGCTGTGCTCCTCTTCCTCCACAGCTGCTTGCGTTGGTGAGGACGTGACCTCTGACCTCTCAGCTTTGTGTGTCAGGTGATGTAGTGTACCTGCCAGATGAGAGTCTGCTCCAGGAGTACCTCATGAATGAAGATGGACTCATTTACATGGGAAACTGGGATTCCATACGCAGCATTCCCTGGAATTATGGACAGGTGAGGCTGACCTGGATGTGTTAGTGGTGTGTGAAATTCCACATCTGTGTGATGGAGGCACATCCTGTGAATGTCAGAATGTTGGCAAACCACAAAAACAGGAGTCCTCCCATCACAGAAGTCTGCAGGACAGATGGGAAGACAAACAGACTGGAATTCTCTCCTACACAGCAGAATAACATCTTTCATGTTCCAGTTTCCTGATGGTGGTTTATTTTCAGGAAATGGACTCGAGTTTAGGTGGAAATGTAAAATATATCCTCTGCATTTCCAGTCCACTATTATGAGCCATTTTAGTCCTTTTTGTAAAGTTAAAGAACAAAAACAGCCTTTTCTTTATCTTTATCTGTATAAATGTTTAATCTATGAAGTTGTTTTTGGGGTTTAGAAACAACAAATCAAATATGATGGTTCTGGGACTGAGATCCGTAATGTGTTAGAAATAAAACAGCGTGGATGAAAAGTTGTGTTAGGTTTTAAAGGAAAGTGTTCATACGGTAAGTCCTGGACCTTTGGTGGAAACGTGATGAGTCTTAGTGGAAGTCTTCAGACTGTGTCTGTAAAAACCTCTGAAAAATCCAAGATAAAAACCTGGAAAGGTAGCCGATGAGAACAAATCAGCTTCAGCAACCTTCTTCTCCATCTTGTCTCTCGCTTCAGTTTGAGGACCGTGTGATGGACATCTGCTTCCAGGTCCTGGACAACTCCAAAGATGCTCTAAAGAATTCAAAGATGGATCTAGAGCGCAGATGGGATCCAATATATGTCAGCAGAACCATCACTGCCATGGTGAGCACCTCTTCCTTCCACCAGTTCAGAGACAGCTCACAGAAACATCTGGACTAAAGGAGCTCACATGACACCTTTCCTCCACCTGTCCAGGTAAACTCTAATGGGGACAAAGGGGTGTTAACTGGAAACTGGACGTCATCGTACTCTGATGGGGTTGCACCCAACCGATGGACCGGCAGTGTGCCAATCCTTCAGGGCTGGAGCAAAGCCGGAAACCGTGCCGTCAGATACGGCCAGTGCTGGGTGTTTGCTGGTGTGGCCTGCACAGGTGAGGCACTTACTGGTTTGACTGGTGCACCCCTTAGACCAGCAGCTGAACCAGGCTTGTTAGATACAAACGGGATAATTAGGAGCTGAGTTTTATCAGAAGAAGAATGGAAAGATCAGTATAATGTCTGGGATGTTTCCACAGTGTTGCGCTGTCTGGGAATCCCAACTCGCCTCATCACCAACTTCTCTTCAGCCCATGATGTGGATGGAAACCTCTCCATAGACCAATGGGTGAACTTTGATAGCAAAGGAAGCCAGGACAGCATATGGTAGGACCAAAACACATGAACAGATCATCAATCCCGACAGAGAAACAAAGAGCATGTGTGGAGATGTTTCTCAAGATTAAAACCAGCTTCAGACCTGCTCAGTCTGGATTTACTGTCATGAAACTGGCAGAAATGTTAAAAGGGGGTTTGTTAGCTCACAAATCAAATCAGCTTGTAGCTTCAATTAGATGGGTTTGCATGTGGAGTTCCTCAGGGATCTGTCTAAAGGGCACTGGATATCATCTGTTTAGTTTCCATCTCAATAAAGATGAGATTATTGCCTGATGTGGTGGAAACCTGGGAATGCTTCTACATGAAATGTAAAGCATAAATGACCAGAGATTGAAGTAAATGGAGGTTTTACAACTACCGCCTGCATCCAGTATAAAACTAAATCTCCAAAACAGAACCAGATAATCAGTTCTTTATCACATCATAAATGTGGAAATTTAAGGATCTGCTTAAAGCAGTTATTGGTCCTGATATTCACATTTATTTATTTATTTTTTATATATTTGGAGGAAGATCTGACTTTAATCAATGTCCTCTGATGTCTCATCTCTGGTGATGCATTCAGGAACTTCCACTGTTGGGTGGAGTCCTGGATGAAGAGACAGGATCTCCCTGAAGGAAATGATGGATGGCAGGTTTTGGACCCAACGCCTCAGGAACTGAGTGATGGTACATTCCCACCTTTTGGCTTTTACATCCACATCTGTGGCTTTTCTGAGCAGCATTCATTGAATCCTGAGCAGACAAATCCACAGCAACCTGATGTTTCCCTCCATCTTGTTGATTTTTTGTTGTTTCACAAAAATCTAAAGCTAAAACATTTTCTTCAGGTGAGTTCTGCTGCGGTCCATGTCCAGTGGCCGCCATCAAGGAGGGAAACCTTGAGGTGAAGTATGACACTGCCTTTATATTTGCTGAGGTCAACGCCGACATCATCCACTGGAGGGTCCTACCAGACGGCCGTCATCAAAAGGTTTGACTGTTTTTCCTGGTATAAAGCATCTGACTCCAGAAAGCAGACTTATGGTCGCTCTGGTTTGTATCACAGATCAGAGTGGACCAGTGGACCGTGGGGAGGAACATCAGCACCAAAAGTGTTTATGACGACTCCAGAGAAGACGTCACTCTGTTGTACAAATATCCTGAAGGTCAGGTTGGGAGCATAGTTATGGCTGAGGGGGCTGGGGTTTTACACCTTGAGCTCTGTGACATGGGGACAGGGTCACAAGTCTGGGACGTGGATCTGAGTTTCCCCCATCAGATGGAAATGAGCTGCTAGCTAATATCTGACACATTTGCACATTAGTGTTCTTTAACATGGACTGTGCCTGCTTTTACTATCAGCTGCTTCTAAAATCATGAAGCAGCACTTCATCCCCCGAGTTTGAAAAAAAATTGTTTTTGCAATTTACACACCTATACAAGAGCCAACTATGTTTCTCTGATCACTGACCACTCACAGAGAAGAGGACAAAGATCCTCTGTCCTGTAGAAATGGCAACAGCCAGCACCTCCCTCACAGCTTCCTAAGGATCCTTTGCTTCAGGAGAATTCAATTTATCTCTGCAGAAGGAACTCAAACTTTTTATTTGATTGAGGGAGATATCACACACTTTTTCTAAATGTAAAGAGAATTAGCGTAGCCGCTAACTTCTAGCTGTTGTCTTAGTACACAATATGCAAATATCGTTAACGTTCCAGAGATTAAAAAAAAAAAAAACTTGTTTACTGAAGACATGACAGCAGCAGTAGGAATATGTATTCCTATCAGAGAACTTCTTCATATTTTACAGCATTTAATGAAGCGATAATGATGATGAGCAAGGCGAACAGGAACATTGTGCGGTTGATCTGGTTAAAGATCTGCAGGTTGAATTTGTTTTATGGTATAGTAATGTGTTTTGTTTTAGGTAAGGGATGAGGAAGACACATGTATTTAAATTCTGTGAACAAATCCAGCTCTTCACTCCTTAAAAACACATGAAGGACAGATTTTAGCTCATGCCATGTTTTTAGTGTTTAACTTGTCTGATTTATAATGGATTTCAGACCATGACTTGGAAATATGTAGAAATTGGTCCCTTTCCTCACTCCTATTGTCCATTATTTTCTCTGCAGGCTCTTTAAAGGAGAGAGAAGTGTACGAGAAGGCAGGACGCCGGTTCACTAAACCCACCAATGAGATTGCAGAAGGAGCACAACTGAAGTTGTCATTCAAACATGCTAAACCTGTGTTTGGGACAGACTTTGATGTGATCATCGAAGTATGTTGAGCTCTGACTGCTGATCTGCTGTTCCCTGCAGAATGAGTGATGATAACTCTTCTCTGCTGACAGGTGAGCAATGAAGGAGACAAAGATACTCATGCTCATATAACTCTTCTGGCCATGGCTGTAACCTACAACTCTCTCCACCGGGGGGAGTGTAAGAAGGAGAGGATAAATGTGATGGTTCCAGCTGGCCAAGGTCAGACGCTCACATCCACCCTTTGATTTTTCCTGTCGGTAGCCATGTTGTCTCTAACTCCACTGCATTTCTACCTTCAGTCCACAAAGAAGTGCTGCGTCTGCGCTACGAGGACTATGCCAGGTGTGTCTCTGAGCATCATGTCATCAGGGTCAAAGGTCTGGTGGAGGCTGAGGGGGAAAACGAACCTGTTATGGCAGTGGCTAACATCCCACTGAGCATGCCTGAAATCATAATCCAGGTGGGCACACAACAATTGTCTGTACGGTGAAGTTACAACAGGGTGGATGGACTTCAGAGACAGATATCTCATGACTGAGATTTTAGATTTCTAAGAGATGTTGGACTTCCTGTCAGTTTTTAAAGTGGCATCAATAACCACTGGTGCAATCATTAACAAAGCCATTAATGAAAATGTTGATAAAGAACCTAACTAAAACCACAATGCAGTAATTTTCAGACATTAACTCATTTTCATGTATTCAGAGATTTCTTGGAGATTGAATCCAAGTTTCCCTCGCCCCAACATGGTCATCAGGTCCCTTCTGGACCCAGACCTGAGGGTGAGGCACAAAAGGGGCCACATGGATCCCTCTTCCTGTGGGCTCACCACCTACAGGATGGGTTGTAGGGGTCAGGTGCAATGTGAGCTAAAGACGGGGACCCAGGAGGTCTTTTCCTCACCTGCAGAAACTAGCTCTAGGGATGTGGAACATCACCTCTCTGGAGGGGAATGAGCGTGAGCAGGTGTATGAGGTTAAGTGGTTCCAGCGCTGGACTCACCTCAACTCATGGCAGTGGAACCAGTATCGTCAAGGGTTGGACCCTATCTGGAACTTTTCCTGATCAGAGTCACTGAGCAGGTGTGGGCATATCCATTGCCCTCTGACTAATGGCCTCCACATTGGTGGTCCCTTCAGAGGATGAGGGGGTAGCCTCCCTCCATCTTCAGATGAGGAAGGGGTCCTGACTGTGCTCTGTGCTTATGCACCAACAGCAGATTACCTTTTGGGAGTCCTTGGAGGAAATGTTGCAGGGTCCACTCGTCAGGGACTCCCTCGTTCTACTGAAGGGACTTCAGTGCTCTTGTTGGTCATGACAGGGAAAGTCTGAGAGAGTCCTCTTTCAGCGAACTCTTCAACTCTTACCTCTAACAGAGTTTCAAACATGTCCCGAGTGACATGTAGAATATTGAGTCCGAGTGGACCATGTTCCGTGCTTCTATTGTTTTGGAAGTTATTGATCCCTCTCGAGACAGTAATCCCAAATTTCGTTGGCGGTCGCCAAGGCAAAACCGGGCATGGAAGGCATGTGTAGAGCCCAATACACATCTATAAAATACAGTATGACAAGATGCAATTCCACGGGATGCGAAAGAATAAGATAAAATACAGTTCAACAGAATGAAGTACGATATGATACAATGTGAAACACAATTTGACTGAGTCTACATGATGCTTGGACTCGAGTGTTATTACATTTGCTGTCTTGACAATATCTATATGTGCAACATAATCCTGGATTACTGTCTCTACAGAGTAACAAACAACCATCATTAAAAAATCAGAAAGTAAAAATCCTCTGCAGATTGCCCATTTTGGGTCAAAATTAGAAGACCATAAAGAATAAAACGAGATGCAATAAGATACACTCAAATGTTTTTACTTGTATGATAGCCTTTGCACAGATGGTATTTATCACCCTGCTTGGCTTTTCAGAGCTTCCTCTTGATCACAAAGACCTGCTTGATTATATTGATCCAGATTCAGTAGACACTTGAATCATTGCAGCACTGCTGTGGGAGTAAAAATGTCTTCTCTTTTCTAAGGTTCTTGGAAAAGCTGTGGTTCGGAAACAAGTGAATGCCCTCATCCACTTTATCAATCCTCTGCCGGTCCCTCTGAAGAGGGGAGTTTTTACTGTGGAGGGGGCTGGCCTGCTGTCTGCCACTCACATCCGTGTTGAGTAAGTAATAAAGCCAAACACACGGTCACTGCAAAATTGAAACATTTGCAGATAAGACTCTGACATTCATGTTGTTTCATCTGTTTTCAGTGATGATATTCCACCAGGCCAGATCGTCTCCGTTACCTTACCTTTCTCACCCACGAGGACCGGGGTCAGGAAGCTTCTGGTGGACTTCGACTCTGACCGACTGAAAGATGTGAAGGGAGTCACTAATGTGATTGTCCATAAGAAATACAGAAACTAACCTGTGTTTTATGCTAATTAAAAACCACAAGGCGTGCTGTGGTTCCAGGGTGATGATAAGTTTTATTGTATTAATTCTGACCTGATCTGCTGGTCTGATGATGTTATGTTCTGGTATCATATTGGATGAATTTTTATCACGTCTCTGTGTTGAGTTTTAGAATATTTTCCTGATTTAAAACTAATATCTCTGTATTTAATGATTCTTCGTTCAAAGTAACGGATGATGTGTTGACATAAACATGTTGTTATTTAATATCTAAAGATTTGAACATTTAATAAATTTAAATGTAAATAGTTTTCTGGGTCTGACATTTCATTACAAATTCTGCCTGAGCAATGGTTTGGGTCAATGCAGCAGCATTATACTGGGAAAAACCAAGCAGCAGCTCCAGCCTTTAAAATCAAAGCTAAAAATTGCAGTTCACACTTCATCTATTTCTCTTAACAAGTTTGATCCGAAAAGGGAGGTAAAAGCTCACTAACAGCTCGTTAGCCACACTTAAGTTTCTGTAAAAGTAAAAGTTTCACCTTGTCAAACTGAGAAACTAATTCTGTTTGTTGGACAGATTCTTGAAAGAAGACATATCTGTTAAAGTCTCATTAAAGCATCTGCACATCGGCATCTGTACTCGCTGTTAGGAAGCTAAAACTGTGGCTGTCTAACCAATGAGAGCTGGTTACCAATAAGGATCTGCTCTGATTGGTTTAACTCTTCACTGCTCAAGGCCACAAAGAATCACACCAAAGCTAAAAGAGAAGGAAGCAATAAGGAAATGCTACTGCAGAAATGATTGTACCATTCAGAGGGCAAAGGAAAATAGAAAAAAAAATCACATTTTTAGAAAATGAAAGGTTTTTTGGACCAAATGTAGGAATTTTGGCCATTATTGTTAATTTAGAAAAAACATTTTAAAATGTACTAAAATTTCAATTAAATATATCTTTTTAAAACTGATCTTTTTATTGTATAAATTCATTGTTCAATTTAAATTAAAAACATTAAAAATAACAATTTGGTTTCCTCTAAAGAATTGTTCAGCAAAGTATTAGTTTATGAGAGATGTAACATATTTCATTTTAGCATTTTTTTGTGCATATTTTATTTAAATATTTTTATTGAACCAGATTTGGAAAACCGACGTCATGACTTTTACTATTTTTTCATTATTTTATTGTTTAATAAGGTTTTATCCATTTTTATCTTACAAATACATTTCTATTTTACACGTTATCAGTGCTAAAAAAAAATGTATTGCTGGAAATAATTGTTACAACAAAGGAATAATCAATAATTCTCTGACCTTGAGGATACTTTTGTGTAATTTTAAACACAATTCAAGGTTTCAGGATGATAATACAGTTCGATTATTGGGTTAATTATTTAGTACTCCCTATTAAGTACTGTCCGGAAGGATGCTTGATTCCACTTTAAATCTCAACATGGTCATCTTGTTTGTTCCATTTTTTCTTTGCATTTGCTTCCCAGAAACCCTTTGGTTAGGATGTACTCACTCCATGTGGCATGCTGTCTCAGCACCCAGTTTTTCAGGAATAAAACAGAAAACTGATCAGTGGCTTTTTAAAAAAACACACTGATCAGGTCTGATCAGTGTGTGTGAAAGGGAAGGGGGGAACAGTAAATGTATTGTTGCGTATAGCTTACTGGGAATCAGTCATTGCTAAGGAATGCTGCTGGTTTAACAGCATCTGGATCACACAGAGGTGATTGCTCTTCTCTCCTCAAATCTCCCTAAAACACATACCTAAATAAATTTTTATGAGCTTTTACATTTCAGTGGAAAGAGACAAGCAGATAATTAAAGTATGACCAGTTTTTATTTAATTTATTTGCTAAAACACAAAAAAACATCCTCCCTTCAGAGTGAGAAAGAGCAACTTATGGTAAGTTTAGGGCAACATTTGTCCATTTTTAAAATCAGCTAAATGAGAAAACCTTGTTTTAAGTCAAACTCTGGCTCTGGTGAATCCCGCAAAAGCAAGTAGTGACATTTAGAAAGGAGATACTAATTCAAGCAGCTAATAAGGTGTTTCTAGTGTTTATAAAGAAAGAGCCTAAGCATTTGAGTTCTGTAGAGGCAAAAACACTTGGATGAGGAGTTTGGTTCTGAAGTGGAAAATAATAACAATAACAAAGAATAAATAAACTCATTTTTATATAGCACCTTTCCAGTCACACACACCCCAATAGGCACTACAAGGGGCTAGTTGGGCTTCAGTGTCTTGCCCAAAGTCACCAGAGCATGCAGTCAGGGGAAGCCTGGAATTGAACTCCCAACCTTCCAGTTGAAAGACAGCTACTCCTCTACCTGAGCTACAAAAGTACAACAAGGAAATTGCAATTTGGAGAAACCTGGTCTGAGAACTGACCCCATGGAAGTCTGAGGAGATTCCTGATAAGCTACTGGGAAGAAGATCTTTTAAGCTGCAGGAGAAAGATGGGATCAGATAAAGGAAGAGTAAGAGATGGGTCTAGCTGAGCCTCACTCAGGACAGCATTAGCTGCATTAGCAGCAGCGTCTGATACTTAAAGATGAGCATTATTAGCAAAGATATGAAATTTTCCACAACAGTTCAAGATTTATTCATCTAACTTTTCTTGTTTCTTATTGTGAAAAAAAAATTTGGTACATGAATAAAATCAAATGTTTTTATTGGGCCTGAATTATCTGTTTGCAGTGCATTACAGCATCAATGTTAGTTTTGTAAATGGCTTATTTATCTTCAGGGATCCATGTTGGGCCGCTTTTTGTTATCATTTATATGCACCGTGTATTCTGCAAGAATGGTATCAATTATATAATAAATAAATGTTAAGGTAAAGATGCAAAGAAATGAATCTGTGGAAATAATGCTTCATTTTCAACACAAAAACAGATCACACCAGAAAACTCCTAAGTTGGCATCATCTCTGTGAGATCTCTGGAGCCTATCCCAGCTATTAGCAGGCTAAACCCTAAACAG
>JBAMIG010000010.1:6881477-6902106 GCA_037177335.1 Kiunga ballochi | reverse complement strand
ATCAGAACCAAAACCAGGATGGAAAACCTCCATTAGAACCAAAACCAGGATGGAAAACCTTCATCAGAACCAAAACCCGGATGGAAAACCTCCATCAGAACCAAAACCAGGATGGAAAACCTCCATCAGAACCAAAACCAGGATGGAAAACCTCCATTAGAACCAAAACCAGGATGGAAAACCTTCATCAGAACCAAAACCAGGATGGAAAACCTCCATCAGAACCAAAACCAGGATGGAAAACCTTCATCAGAACCAAAACCAGGATGGAAAATCTTCATCAGAACCAAACCAGAAGAAAAACCAGGAGGCCTGGACCGCTTGTGGTTAGAGTGGACAGGAAAGAGGGTGAACCAGCCGCAGAACTCTAACCGAGTCATCCTACTCAGAGAGAAGAAAAGAAACAGAAATGTCAGCTCTGTCCATGTTTTCCTTTCGCTTCATCTCTTCCCTTCATCTTCTCCTCTCTCTCACCTCCATCCACCAACCACCATGTCACCTGTTATAATAAACATAAAGCCATTCAATTAAAACTGATTTAATTTGAGCTCAAAGTGACCACAGTGATGATGATGATGATGAACCCACCGTTCGTTTCGCATATTCTACCCGACGACAGATTCTTCTTGACATCTTCTGCGTTTCCATTTTCTTGTCCTACTTTTCAGCTTAACATGTCCATGAACTGCAAACACATGCACGCACACACAAAAAACAACTCGCACAAACACACACACACACAGATGTCTGTGAGCGCATGTGTGTGTGCATGTGTTGTATCTTGTAGAACTGAATTATGAAGGATATCTGAATCTATATTTTATGAATGCCTCTAAAGTTAGTGTACAATATGTATGTGGAGAGGTGAGTGATGGGGGAGGGGGTTGTTGGATGTTTATCATGAGGAATCTTTGTTCTGAGCTGCAGCTAATGGATCGCCATAGAAACAGCATCTTTCCATCACATGTGGATGAAGTTATAACTTGGGCGAGGTGGGACATCATGTCCTTTTTTAGGCTGAGTGGGTCGTTTCAGATCACCGGCAGATAAAATGTTAAGATGTGAGCGATAATGCAGCCGTTGTCATGACGAGTGTGCACAGCTTCAGGGAATGTGTGTCAGTTAGCATCACGGTTACACGCTCAGACTGGAGCAGGTAAATGGTGCTGACTCATAAACACGTGTACACAGGGTCACATAGAAACTCAGGGAACAGAATAACTGTGAAAACATCTTTTAGTTGTACAGAAAACGTGCAACTCGTTCACTCAGCTTTCTGCCTCTCTGTTGAAACAAAACACACTGTTTTCCACTGGTCTGCAGCCTTTTAACCAGTAATCATCAAACACTGGGGTCAACCTGGTTTACAGCAGACATAAATTTCAGGTTTTTTTCTGTTTATGTAGGGTATTAGTCATCTTCTAGCGCTCCTCTCTTGTGGTTTGTAACAGGGATGTATTTTAGGGCTATAAATATATAGATGCTCTGTGGACTGCCTCAGCTCGTTGCTGTTGTACAACATCACGTCCGCCTTATTGGTGAGGTCAGGACAATCACAAGAGGATAACATTTTTAGTTTGCCAATTTTTCATCTGGTTTTAATTTTGACCTTATGGAGAATAAAAATGTAATATTAAATAAGTGTTGTTTAGCCTCTCGTCAGCTAATTACTGGGATTGGCTCCAGTTTCTCTGAAGCAGTGTGGGAAATGGATGGATGGGGTTTGCAGGAGGTTCAGTACATGATGGGTGGGGAAAGATTTAACCAGCAGTAGCAGTGTAGGAGTGGTTGATTTTCTCTGGTTAATGATAAAAACCTGGATTATTATAATTCTCTAGTCTAAAAGGCATCCTAGTAAAACATTGTAAAGCTTAATTCGTTGGATTAAAATGTGAATATTTTTTATCATTTATGAGAAATAATCACAGTAAAACATCTCCAGTCTACTGTCATCATTTTTATACTGCATCCTATAATAAACACGTTTACATCTAAAATGATCTGTTTGTACATTAAAATTTGACAGAAATTCCAGATTTACATGATAAAATACAACTAAATAAAAATAGTTGTGGGTGAAATTAGAAATGTTTAACATGGCTTTTTTTTAACCAATTACCTTTATACCAATTTTGTCCAACTCCTAATTTCTGATACTGATATCAACCAATACTAATATTTATTTCACACCGAAAAAAGAAAAAAAAAAACATTATATCACAAGATATATTATCCACCTTACAGTAAATTTGACGTGTCAATTCCAAACATTTGGACAAGCCGCCCTCCGAGCTTCTTATGCACAAGTGACGACATAGTTTGACAGGTTATATTGTGAGTTGTGACAAACAAACAAACAAACAAACCAAATCATTGTGAAGTAGAGATTCAGCTGAAGAGTTTGATATATAATGTGTACATGTGTCAAAAAAACAAATGCAAGTGCTTATTTCCAATACGATCATAAGGGATATGTTTATGAAATACTAAAACCCATTTTGGTTTAAATGATTATTACCAAGAATCTGGAGTTTCAGAGGCGTTTCAGATCCTTTGTATTTCCACTTGTTAATGCATGAAAAGCTTAATCCAGGTGGGTTTGAGACATAAGCGTCTTCAGGTATCTGTAATGGGAAACATTGTTGCTCAGGCTGCTCATGCTAAACAGTAGAACAGCAGAGTCACCATTTAGCTGGGTATAAATGGACTATTGTGCTTATTAAAGTCCAAAAGCTTTATGTCAAGGACAGATCTCTGGATTCCCCTCAGGTCTGTAGAAGCATCCTCTTACTTTAGGTAAAACAAATTTTAGACACACTTAATGAGATTTCCCAATAAAAGTTCAGTATATTGATAAAAACCAGCGATAATTGATCATTTCCGACTTGATGCTGGACTTTGGCTCTGTGAAGCAGCAGTCATTACTTTGCTTGTCCTGATGAACGAAACAAAGTGTGTCTGGTAGAGTGATTGGGTTAAGGAGGTCTGGGCACACAAAGAGGTCAGAAAATCACCCAGGGAGACCCAGGGATCAAAGCAGGAAGCCATGATCTGTAGATGTAATAAAGCAACATGCAGAATCAACAACAATCTGAATGGTGATTGATCATCACGGCAGGAGTGTAAATAGTGTGATCGGTCAATCCATGAAGCAGTTTTTCTGAATCGCTCTGACACAATCATTGTAAATATGGTCCTGTTGCTGGCTAGCCTTTTTTTTTTTAACATTGTCTCTTATTAACCACATATAATGATAAAGACTATTTTATTAATATAAATATTGATAAACCTTTGGGTAATAATATAATAAAATAAGAAACTTATTTATTTATTCATATATGTGTGGATTCTTTTGGGTACTCCGGCTGCCACCCATTGTCCAAAGACATATGGGCTACGTTGATTGTTGTCTCTCTAAAGAGTCTGTAGAAATGAGTGCAAGTCATTGTTGGTCTCTCTGGGTGGGCTGGACATGTACTGGTAACCTGATTAAGGTGTATCCTGGCACTCGCCTGCTGATTGCTGCCATTATTCTACAAACCTGAATTGGATTAAGCAGTATTGTGAATGAATGAATACAAAGTTCAGGTTGTGTGAATCTGTCATCTTTGCAAATTTCTCTTAGTTGTTCTTTAAGTGGATACTAAAAAGAAAAGCCCCAAAATAAAACCCTGTGGAACTCCACACCAACTTTGTATGCTCAGACGTACCTTTGTATGCACATTACCTTTGGAAAACATTTACATTACTTCTGTTTGGTTCACTTTAAACAAACAACTGTCCACTTTCCAGAGTGATTCAGTCCATTTGTCTCCTTCTTCAGACCAAAGAAGAAAACTCTGTTCTGGTTCAAAACTGGAGGTCTCATGCACTGATTCTCTTTCAGTGCAGCAATGACAGGAAGTGATGTAGATCAACATGGTCGATCTCTGGCTTCCGCTCTCACTGCTCATACTGGACTCATTTTGGTGAAAACTCTATCAGGTCTGAACACCTAAATGGAACCAGAAACAATTTTTCAACCCTGGCCAATGAATAAGCATATTTTCTTCTTCTTTGTTGTTGGTCTGTGGTTGTTTTGGAGAATACTTCCCCCTAGCGGTCAGCTGTTGTAACTGTGTGACATCCTCCAAATAAAGGTGGGACATTTTCCAGAATTCCCCATTCAATCGAATCAAGTCCCCTGGACTGTCCTGGTGGGAATGAACCTTTAGACACAAAGGGGTCTCTGTGCTGTGTAATGAACATAATCAGTTCAGCTTTTTGGGGTTTGCTGTGCAATTTAGTCAAAGTAGAACAGAAACCTCAGCAGTGTCTCCTTGCTATTATGTGGATGGACACCTGACTACATGTTAAAACACTTGGTGAGTATTATAATCTATAACGTGTCAAACTAGATTGTTTTCCTGTAGTTATTGATTTGTGAAAATAGTGGCTTGGTTACTGCTGTGAAGACAATCAGAAAGGTAAACTCCTTTAGAAAATCAAACAGTCCTGCAGTGCAAATGATGTGAGTAAGACTCTTAGAACCAATTTTCCTGCGATTACACTGCAGCATCTATTATTCATCATCTTATCTTAACTCCTTTCCAGTCCATATGAACTGACTCATGACCTTAATATGTACCTATTTGTGTGACTGCGTGTCTTTGGATGTGGGTGTGAGTGTTTGCACACTGCTCTGGCATTTAAAGGCAAATCAATGCCCTGCTGACTACCGCTGCTAATTGAAGGTTAGAAGTTAGCATCAGCATGGGTCTCTCCTCTCCTTCGTTCTCTCCTTCTTCCCCTCTCTCTGCCCTTCTCTCTTCCTGTCTTCGGTCGATAGAGCTGTATTTTTGTCCAGCTCAAGAGCTGCAGTATCTGCCTCGCATTCTGACACAGCACATCAGCTTTGTTAGAGATGACTTTCCTCCGCTTTCTTCCTCCTGGATGTGCCACATTTGTGTGTTACATTCAGCCAGTCAGTCGTTGCTTGTCAAAACGCCTCTCAAAGATAATGCAAATGTGGCTTTACGTTTGAGAAAAGAAGGATTATATCTTAATATATGAAGATTTCCATCACCGGAGACTCCCACTGTCTGCTCAGGCAGTTGCATGATGATTTATAACATAACTGATGCAAAGCCTTGAAAATTCAACTATCTAGTTTCTATAGCTGCCAGTTTTTAGGCTGGGCTACAAAGCAATCATGCTAATGTTTCATATAAATACATTTATCTCTTTATCTTTTGTTGAGATTAACTATCAAACCGATCAGAATTCCTCTTTGAATCAGCAACAACTAAGCCTGAATCCAACTTGATGCTCTGCTATATTACTGTGGTGCTAATTCAGTAGAAGAAGTCATTAAGACTGCAAACAAACAAAGCAGAATGACTAAACTGCGATGGACATCCACTGGAGGAAGTTGGAGAAAACTTCACACACTAAACATACAAGAATAAGCCAGTCCAGTCCAGCCAGTTTATTTGCTTGTAAGAAATTCTGATCTTTGGTTTGTGTGAATCTATCAGGGTTACAATCATTTCTTTGTTTTGTGTTAGACAGAAGCAGGTGGAACTCCACATCCTCAGATGCATTCACACTGGTTCCTCTTGATCTGCTTTAAACAATGGCTGGGTCACCTCCTCCAGGGTGGTATAGCGCTCCACATCCTCCACAGTGAAGCACAGAGAGGAAGTAATGGTGAACAACGACATGGTGGATATCTGTCTGCCTGTCCTGCAGCTCATACTCGACACATTCTGGGTAAAACTGGATCAGGTCTGAACTGTAAAACTAGCAACCAGACGGCACAGATTTATTTACAGGTTTGTGTTTACTGGTGATTTTTTTTTAGTTCTGGCCAATCTGGGACTGGGATTTTCTTGACTCAGGAGGTTTTTGGGAATTATGACCAGTTGACGTCCTGCTGATGAGACTACTTAAATTATTTTGTGTGTGTTTATAACAGCTTTTGAGGATCCTGTTTGTTGTTTTGAAGGTGGCAGTAAAGTCAGCTATATGTGATGGTTAGAGTTAGGAGAGATATGAGAACCTGATGTTAATGGGCATCCACACAGACAGTAAACCCAGTGTGTGTGTGTGTGTGTGTGTGTGTGTTTGTGTGTGTTTGTGTGTGAGTGATATGAGATGAAGAGTCGGCTGCTGACGAGGACTGTGGTGTCATGTCAGCCTGACCGAGTGTTTGTGTGTCCTCTCCATGGCTGCGTGACAGAAGGAAGAGCTCGCTAGGATTGGTGTTTAATTCTGATGTTGGTTGTTGCCATGACAACAAGAACACCTGAGGAAATAAGGGGAGTGAGGTAGCGGAAAGAAAATGTAGTGGACGATGTGAATATGAGACAAAGAGAAGGTGACGGATGGACAGCCGGAAAAGAGAGCGAGGAGTCCCGTCCTCCATTTTGAGCTCGTTAGTGGGAAATGATTCTTTGGGCACCACCCGCCTTCCTCCTCATCCTCCTCCCTCCACCTCTAATTCATCTTCCTTTAATTATTCACATCATAAAGAGCTTCATCTGTCTCCTCATCAATAATGTAGCTTTAAATGGGGTGTTCCCTGTGTTTCCACTTCCTTACAATTTATGTCTTCCTGTTTTTCCTTCCTTCTCTTGCTTCTATTGACTGTCCATCCACCCATCTGTACCATCATTTATTCCCATCTTAATCAATATCTTCATCTTTCTACATAGATTTTTTTCCCTCTTCTTTTTCTCAAATCTCCTGAGCTGCACAATTAAAACGTGTTCAGGTTATGGGTTTTTGTGTCAATACCTGCCGGTCACATGACCAACAATTCACTCTGTTTGATGGGTTGTTTCAGGAGTTACCACAGAAGAAGAATTAGAAGTGTTGGTGATGGTTCCCTGCTTTTCTGGCAGGGAAATAGCTGCTCTGCTCCCTGTCTTTGTGTTTTAATGATTCAAGTTGTGGTTTTTATGTTTTTATTGTTTTGGGGTTTTTTGTACACATAATGAATTAAAGTGTGGTATAAGAACTACAAGACCAGCAGGAAGTAGAAGTCATGCACCATCTAAATCCCTTTGTTCTGTTAATAATGCCATCAAGCCTCCATTGATCAAAGTGAAAACAGAATCGGATTTTCTACAGTGGACACCCTGTCAGATTTTTTTTAGTGTAAGGAGGACATGGACATCCTGTCACCTGTCATACATGTAAGCTGGATGTCCAATCCGTCGGTTCCTAAAAAGTTAGGCTTTGAGGCCGACTGAAATGTTTGATCTTGTCCAGTCCTCCCAGCCCAACCATGAACACCTCCTATCTTCTTTTGTCCACCCCCTCCTTTTCTAGCTCCTCTTTACTCTGATTTATTTGTGTTTTTGGTTGTGAAGTGCTGCTTATGTTGATGAACTGATGGAGAAAAGACTGCAGGGTGTGTATATATATATCTGTGTGTATGTGTGTGTGTGTTTGTGCGAGAGAAAGAGTGTGTTTGGACTTTAAATGAAAAGCTGGCTGGAGTCTCTTTCTCAGCCTCTCCACCTTCCCTCTCACATTTTTTTTACATCTTTTGGTCTTTTATCTTCTCCATCATGTCCTTTTTATTCTTTTCATCCTTCACTTCTAATTTAATTCTTACTTCTCCCTTTTCTTCTGCATGTCTGAATAGCTGTGATATTAATGACACAGTACGTTTCCTGATTATAGCTATATTTTACCATTTATTTTTTCACTGAAATTGACCCAGATTAATTCTGCTGAGCATAGTTACCATGGAAACTAGAGGAAATATAATAAGTTACCTGAAGGGGGCATTGTTCAGTAGGCACAAAGAGGAAATGACATCAGCAAGATATCTGGCTTGTTATTGGCAAAAAAATTGAGCTTCAAAATAACCTGTTAAATAAACCCTTGCAGTGCTACATACAGTGCTTTTCATATCATATGGGAATTTAAACTTATAAAACGGGATAAAAGTAAAAGTGTGTAAATTATGATGTTTGTTTGATATTTAAAAAATAAATAATAATAAATGCTGGGAAACCCAGGAAACATAGCAAAATATAAAATAATGAAAATGTAAAGTACACTTTAATGGCAAACAGATTAATATACATAAATAAAAACAAATATTAGTAATAAAATGTACATTTTAATAAGAGTCCACTCTGAGTGGACACATAACTTGATAAAAAAAAAAAACAGAAGAATGAGCATAGATGCTAAAGCTAGTACGGCTAGCTGCACGCTAAATCCTCTCCGCTCCATTTTTAGCTTGGATCTAGTTTAGTTTCCTCCCAGCTAGCGAAAACCACCCAGCTGCTAAAAAGGAGAAGATAGAGTCTTAGCTATAGAGATAAGGACATGGGAGGAGGTGGAGATAGTTTGAGCAGTAGAGACACATAAAAGGAGGTTCAGAGGAGCACCTCATGTTTAGATGGTATTGTGTTCTGTCTGAGTGCATGGCTTAGAGCGAATCCTGTATGAGTGCTGTCATGCATACAGGAAAACGCCTCCTCTCAGCGAGGATGTGAGGCGCTTCGCTATTTCGGCCATCCACCAAGGGGCGGGCGAGGGGAGGGGGAGGGGGGTCTTGAATAAAGCAAAGTGATGGACAGAGTGGAGAAAAGAGTTGGGCCAAAGCAGCCAGTCACCCGAGCAGCGAGTGCATTGCTGCTGCTTTCTGGTGTTGTTCTGCAGAAAGTTTTACCCACAGGGGTTTCACACACTCACACACTCTCTCACACACACATGCATGCACATGCTAGTTGCAAACACTTTTATCACGGTACTTTGGGTGTCAGAAGTAGAAGACTGCTAACATTTTCTATCACTTCACCAGCATAAACAGACAAAACCTAAACACACACACAAACATCATGCAGTTATATTATTATCTTCCAATTTAGTCAAAAATGTATTGAAATATGTGAATCATGTTCCTGCTGCAGACTCGGACTCAGCGGGAACTTTTTAGATGTGGAGAAATATTTTCCGGGAGGAACGGCAGACGTGACGCTGCCAAGATGGAGATGGTGTAAAACGCCCTCTGGGCTTTAATTCAGCTCTTTAGGAACTTATTGGTGATGTTACAGGGGCTTTTCCATCTTTTTACATAGGGGCAGTGGTTTGGATGAATAAATAGGAGATACAGGGTGATATGAAGGTCTGCTACCCACTGAAAACAGCTCTGTCTTCCACTTTTGGGTCAGGACTTTCAGCACTGATTATTTTCCTCTCACCCACTCATCTGGTCTCTGATCATCACATCCATGATTAGAATCTGCTTTCCACATCTGCATCATCGTGCTCCATCAACAGATGCTACACTGACTGAGATGGTCCAAAATCCCTGAATGTCCTCTCCTTTTGCCATTCACTATGTCCACACGCTGCCATGCGATTGGCTGGTTAGATATTTGTGTTACGTTCAATAATTAATGTGAAAAAATAAAACATTCGGAGCATCAGATGGACTTAAAGAGCTTTTGCGAGGTAAAATTTCAAACATAAAACAACATGTTCCAGGATGACTTCAGACACATGTGAGCATTTCCAGGACGAACTCATTAAAGAAGTGTTCAGTTTTGTGTGTGTGTTTGTGTGTGTGTGATTATTTATAGTTCAATGGAGCATCAGATCTGACTGTAGTACAGTATGTACTTTCTCTGTGTGTGTCTTTGGCTGTGAAAATAAGATAATCTAATTTAACAAGACTTGTCTCTAATGACCACAGCACCCAAAACACACACACTCAAACACACACACACACACACACACACACACACACACACACACACACACACACACGTGCGCACACACACATGCCATTATATGTCTGAGTTTTCTGGGACGAAGCTTCTGCTCCATCTTTCTCTCCATTCACTTCCCTGTTGGCCCCTCTGCTAGTCTCTAGGATACCAACCAGTTACCATAGCAACCAGGCTAGCCATCCACCTCAGTGGAGCTCAAAGCCATGCGGTCACCTGACCAACCGGGCTCTGTGTGATTGGCCGCTGCTCATTTGGTCAGAAATGAGGCCCCAACATTTTCTTTCTGGTCTCATTTTCATAGTTTAACTGTTTCCTCTCCCTCCATTCTCCCAGTCGCCCATCCCTCCATCTCTTCCCCCTCCCTTCATCTGTTCCCTACATCTCCTCCTGTTCTCTTTCTCCTCCAAGTTCTCCACTCCTTCATCTCCACCCCTACCTTTCCTCTCTGCAGGTTAACATCAGTATGAAGCTGCAGTAGATGTGTGGGCTCAGAGCTCTGCTCTGATTGGCTGGAAACATTTGAGGAAGCAAAGTGTGTTAAAACTTTATTGCTTTCTAGTCGGAGCCCCAACGAGCCTGAATCATTTCCTTTATGGCTGCAGCAGGATTCTTCCCTCCTGGTCTTGTGACTCGCTGCTGTTCATGTCCTGCAGGATGAAGCAGGAGAACAAACAGAGTCTCTGTCTGAAGCTCTGACTAATATCTGCCGTCAGGAGCAGTTTTTTTTTTTGTTCTTATTGGTTTTTGATTTTGATATACGGTACTTTTATTGATCCCGCCAGGCAAATTCTTATAACAGATTTTGGGGGTTGAGCAGGGACCATCATCATCATCAGAGATGGAAAGGGTCACAATGTATAAGCTCAAATGAAAAGAAGCTGGAATATTCAACATTTCAAGTTTTTGCAATATTAGAGTTTTTAACTGTAAATATCCATTAGCATTAGCTAATTAGCATTAGCACACATTTTACAGTGCATACATCAAAAGAGTTGCTCTCAGGATTAACCCAGACCAGTTCTCCCAATCCTCCTGCAGTCAAACAGGAAGACTTACTGCTTCTTGAACCGTCCTACAATTATAGTAGATGGATATAGAATAAATAAGTGAACCAAATTGCTGAAAAAGACTCTTATTATGCCCATGTTGTGGAGATTATCCTAACCCAGAACCCTCCAGGAACAGAAATGTGTAACTCTGAGGGGGGAATTGTGGATGATCCACATGTTTTCCAGGCATTTATAAGTTTCTGATATTTTTATATATAGTGGTGCCAAAGGTTGCTGAGTTGGAATAAATAGCAGCATAAATAACTGATAATAAAGGGGGAAAAGTATGTTTATAGTTTCTGTTGAGTGTTTTAACAGTTTTCTGATAATTAGGAGTCATCAGACATGGTGGACTAAAGAAGAGAGCTCTACTCGTCACTGAGCTGCTGTACCAGTTTGATGTTTTATTGTTTTCACGTGTTGAAACTCCACATGTCTGTTCAGATGTGTTTATATTCATAAATGTCCTTTTCAGTCACCAAACCTGCTGGTCTTACAGACTCATTCACTGAGTTAAACAAGCGTAACATAACCCCACATGCCTTCAGCTGCATGGTGGTCCTGCTCCATCAGGGGTCTTCATTCTGTAACAGACTCCTGGGTTAAGGTCTCATTCTTCCCGCAAATATATCCAAAGTTTGAGCACCAGGTTTTCAAAAGCAGAACATGGACTTGTTTTTGGGATGGGACACACAGCTAGGAGGCGTTTTCACTGTTTCACTGTGTCTCTCGTGTGCACTTGCCTCCACATCTGGATCTGCTAACAGGCCATCCAATCTTGAGCTCATTCACTGGAGATCTCTGTCGGATGAAGTCGGCCACTATGACATTCTCAGTCAGCCAAAAAGTTGGTTAATGTCCTCAGTGTACGTCCTGAAGAAGCCTTTGCTTGGCTTTCGTATCCTGTCTATATATATTGGCAGCAGATCCCTCTCCCTACCTACCTGCTTCACTGTTCTTTGGTAAACATAAAGTCAGCAGCACAATCCAACAGGTGATAAAAGTTATAACGAATCAAAGGCAGCATAATACCGGTTAGTGGAGCTGATCCTGGGACACATTCTGGCCCAGAATGGATATAATTAGCCTGTGAAAGTGGCAGAGAGCTAACACCCAAACCTCTTGTTTATCTTTCCTTATGTAACTGCTCTCATGGTGGTCAGATGGAAACCTGAGAGGGTGGATGAAATGCAGAGGTGTGCCGTGCTTTGGGTTCCTTCACCTTTCTACTGTCTGAGGTTAGCTACAGGAGCTTTGACCTAATGCATCATGTGAGTTCATGTAGCTGTTTTTGCTGTGAGGTCCAAATCAGTCCGCTGTGTATGTGCGTCGCTACCAGATATGTTTGGAAAGAGGAGGGGTGATGGATCAGTTTGGATCTAAGTATAGACAAAGTGTGGGAGGAAGGAGACAGAGACTGATACTGACAACAAGAAAGACACTGAGATGAAGAGGAGCTTAGGGCACTGCCAGTGACACTTCAACTGAAAGCATAGGAGACAATTTGCTGTTTGAGTAAACCGTGATGGGGAAGGATTAAAATGATGGATCCTTTGTGTTATAGTTACAATTATATGCAACACAGATCAGATTCGTGGAAACTTTGATTTGAAAATCAAAGTTAGAATCAATTACATGAAAAAATAACCTTTAAGAAAATAACTAGATTTAAAAATTATCATGATAATAGAGAATAATAATTTTGGTTGGTGACATCTTTGTGTGAAAAGATTTCATTCTCAGCTGGTTCCTGGATCTAGTTCTTGCTGTTAAAATTTATCTCAGTGTTCAAAATGACCAGATTTCTGAATTGATCTGTAGGTTTTAAAATTGTTTGCTGAAGCTGTTCTCTAATAATTTATTTGTTTATTAATTTATTTGTTTACAAGGTATATATATTATTCCATATACAAGCAGTCAGTCACAGTTAAACCTTTTAAAATGGGACATTTATACATACATTTGGTTCCAAACTCAGTTATTTATCTTTATTTAGCTGAAGAAAATCAAAATATTGATTTAGGTGACCCAAACAGAAACCTTATGTGTCCCTGCTGAGACACTAATGTAGAGCTAAATGTCATCGGCATATTTATGATCAGATAGTTGGTTTATTTCTCTCAGCTGGTGGAAATGTGTATTTGCTGAATCATAGCGGTGCCAGCATGGAACCTTGGGGAACTCCTCATGTAAATCCCTACATACAAACTGATACAAAGTAGTTTCTGTCTATCGAGTGGGATTCAAACTACCTGAGATCTGGAACAGAGATTCCCCCTAGTTTCAATTTATCATATTACCTCAAAACTACAGTTTATTTTATACTTTTTATTTGTTTGTTTGTTTTTCCATGTGTTGTTTTTTGTACAAACCAGCCTGTAAAATCTGAACATTTTAATCCCAGTCAGCATCCAGATATGATGTTTTCAACCTCACTTGTCAGATTATGAGGCTTAAATGAGGTAAGCCGTTTTCTCATCTGCAAATGATGCTCTCAAATCTTGTCTTTCAGGAATGAAAATATTACCATTAAAACAAACGCATAACAGAAATTTTTAACATATTTACATAATTTCCTCATTTCCAGTGATTTCTGCTATTTTTCACATTTATTACTATTATTCTATCATCACAAAATCAACCCCTGCCAACAACTGCATTGCAACACCAGGAATTCATTCATATTCTCATTCTTATTAGAAAGTGGCTTCATAATTATTTCCAGGTGAAACTAGAGGACTCTTAGCAGCAGCATAGTTGTAATGGAGATGAAAATGTGATCAATAATGATGCTATCAAGGATCATGGGGGACCATATAGTCTCTGAATACACACATCGCGGCTGGGTTGTAAACCTCCTGGACAGGATATAAATATTGAAAAACGTTAGTAGATCACATGAAGGATTAGATTCCCATCACAGTTGCATACAAGTGTTTCTGATGGTAGAACAGGTCCGCTGGGATTTGCTGGAGGTTTAAAGGTCAACAGTTAACCAGATTAGTTTGCTGCTAAACTTGTACTTGGATGACACAACGCTGTAACAAAAAATCTGTAAATTTAAAGGAACAATAAGATCCCAGACATTTACATGGAAACGGTTTGATGATCATGGGATCCTAACTGGGTCCATCTTCAGGCTGATGTGAAGAGAGAAGCAGTTAATTACAAAACAGCTCAGACAGGCATCCATCCATCTTGTCTTATCTACGTCCGTCTTCCTCTCCATCTTGGTTTAGGACAGAACTGCACCATGGAGGCTTTCTCTCTCTCTGCCGCACATCTTTTACATCCTACATCTGCCTCTGTGTGTGCAGGGTGTGGTTGCAGGAAGCTTTGTGAGACTAAAACACATTTCTATGTGGGCAGATGTTGCTGCTTGGCAAGCCAGCCACACTTTCCCATTATTCAGCAGCTGTAAGGAGGGAATGGGGGGAGGAGGGGGGGGGGGGTAGTTAGGTTCCCACCTTTGGATGCTTCAGCTGTTTTTCTGACATCTGTGTCACGGACACGAGTCTAATCAAATTGCCGAGATGACGAGGAGAATCTCTCCCCTATCCTCCTGAGTGAAAGGAGGGGGAGGAGGGGGAAATTAAAGAGGAAGAGAAGGAGGGAAGAGAGGAGAAGGTGATGTTGCATAAGGAAGAGGAGGAGGAAGAGGGTGCGGCACACGGATCGGAAGAACGAGAAACAGAAAGACATCGAGAGAGGAAAATCCGACAAGATTGCATTCCTGGAAAATGAGGACGGTCGTCATGGCAACTGCAGCTGAGAGTCACATGACTTGTAGGAGTGAGGAAGAGCTGAAAGAAAAGGGTGAGGCATCCACCAGTAGATGGAGGGAAGGAAAATATGGAAGGATGGAAGGAAGGGGGACCATTACGGAACGTGGGATGGTAGCAATGTTTCACTGGGAATGTCCAATCAGAAAGGTTAGATCACAAAGAAGAAGACGAGGAGTAAGAAGAGGAGGTAAAGGTGTGACTGACATGAAGAAGAAACCAAAAATAGAAGAGAAAAGAGGCTTAAGGCAGAATATAGAGCTGTGGGAAAGAAGAGAGGGAACAGACTGTCAATCATGGCTAGGTTTGGAGAAATGTGACTGGCTGGAGCTCATCATGACATAAATAACACAAAACCTCTTCCTCATGGATTTCTGTTCGATTTAAACCAGGTGATAAATTCCTGTTTCATCTCAGTGCGACAGCACAGAGCTGCATTTGTTCAGCAGAGATGGTTAACATACAAAACCAAAGACGACAACGGATCAAAATCACTAAGATGTGTAACGTCTGGACACAGAAAAGCAGCTCTTCAAAATAAAATATTTATTTTTAACTAAAATGTAAAACATCTGAATATTATTACCAAAAATAACTTCATCCCGTTTTTATTTTTACTATAATATCATATCAAACACTGTATCATATGTAAATCGTAACCTATAGGCTATAGGCTATTACTATACAATACGCCAAATATTACTATATGATATGTAAAATACCACTATAAAAATGTAAATGTATTTCTTACTATGAGCTATACTACAGAAAGATATGTAAAGCACTCCTTTTGAATATGTTAAATGCTGCTAAAAGATGTAAAATGCTATTGTAAAATGTGTTAAGTAATAAAATGGTAAAGCGCTTTAAGAAATTTAGTAGAACTAATACTATACATACAGCACAATACAAATACAAAATGGTACACTATAGTACAATAGTAATAGTCAGATATCTAAAATGTTACCATAAAATATGCATGATGTTGCTATAATGTGAAATACTACCATAAGATATGTAAAATACTATAATTAAATATGCAAAATACTAGATTAAGATATCTAAAATAAAATATGCCCGGCAAAAACTACAAGAAAATATGTAAATAATATCAGACTGAAAAAAATTATATAAGATATGTGTGAAATATTATTATAAATGGTGCAAAATACTAATGAAATACAACTTTAAACACGTAAAATACTACTATCAGATATGTAAAATGATACTGTAAGGCATATAAAATACTTTAAATAAATACCACTTATAAAAATAATTGCATAGAAAACATAGGTAGAGACAAAGTTATGTAATACTGCAGAGATTTTGCAGGAGGAATGTGATCATTATCATCCTGAAGGCTTTAGAGCGACTTCCATAGTTTTCCAGAGATTTTCCTGGGACCGTGTGGGTGCTGGTGCACTTTATGGATTTGAATGTGCTGATTGGACCATCTCTACAGCAACAGATCAAACAAGGGCTGATGGAAGTAGTGCTGCTCCGACATCCAAACCCAGCCGATTAATTTCCGCCCTCTATCAGCATGAAGGACGGACAATAGGATGAAAAATTGTATTAGAAAGCTGTTTCAGCTCGGAGGCCATGAGACCTGCAATCATCAGATTCTCTCGCACCATGAATTCTTGGCCTGGAAGAGTTTTACAGCATAAACTGAGGTGTGTTTTGACGTGTACCAGTTTGTGGGACCAGTGAATCAAAGGGAGCTGAGACTCCTTTCATGAGGAGGAACAAAAGGAAGCGTCTCTACAGGAGCTGCTTTTCTGACTAAACATGTCAGTGTTCATCTTTCCATGTGATGATGAGCGCCAGCTGAATATTTAATGAACTCTGCTTGTCATTCGTCTGTTTGCTGTCACTGTTCCAGCTTTGCTTCTGTACCTGAGACGTGAGATTCAGCAGGTCATCATATGCAGGTTGGATATTAATAGCTCACACCAGCTTGTCGTTGTCACAGCTTTTACTTCAGTTTTAAAGGAAAACTGCACTTTTAGATTGGACAATTCTGCATTTCCAAAGAAACTCACAAAAACACACAAATAAATGATTAAATATCATAAAAATACATAAACCTTTTCAGAATGTGCTGAATTATTTCATTCATTCATTGTCAATGCTGCATATTGTTTTATTTATATATATAATATTATTTAAGGCTGTAAAACTCCTCACCATTCAGCTTATACACTTTTCTCAGAGACTTTTTTTTTCTTTTTCACAAATAACTATAATAGTTTAGGAAATAACTACCTTAATTTAAATAACCTTCAAGGTTTGACACATCAGAAAAGATTAATTGTGGTTTTTGCCTTTGTTCTGACATCGCTTTGCGTTAGCATATTAAAGCATTGGTGCATCCTCGTTGAAACATATTGCTGATGTTATTTTTCTCCTTTATGTAACAAACTACCTGCATTGTGCAGTGGCGTGGCTTCTAACCACGTTCTTCATGTCCAGAAATGTGACTTTTTCTGCAACAGGTAGCATCTTCCTCGGCCTTTTTAACTCAATCGTCGGCGCCTTTGTCGGTGCAGAACGCGTCGCCGTCTTAGTGGGTTTTATCTGGAATCAAACATTTATGTAAATTCGACAAACTAAACACACACTTTCCTGTTCGAAGACACGGCACAGAGACTTATTGACATTAGTCCACAGTTCATTAGCCAATCAGAATGCAGAACGCAATGGGAGTTTCCAAACTGTAAAAAGAAAGCATTCAGAATGGCAGAAGAAGAAACTGCAAGGGACAGCTGTATAATGTATTTATTTCCTAAATTAATAAATGACTCGTGTAATTATTTGGTCAGTGCTGCTTTTGCTTCTTCTCTCTCTCCATATTTTTTGGGTTGAAATGAATATTTTACTCCAACATAGGTTTCAAAATCTATATGATTTAAGTTACTTAGATTATCCAATTATATTTATTTGATATTTTCTATAAAAGAATCACGTTACCTGTTCATCACTGAGGTGTACTTGGTAATTGAATGTCTGAACTCACATTTCACTGAATCTGATGCATGAGCAGATTTTCAGTTCAAATCTGAGCTCATGAATGTTTTAGTCATCTTTACGTTTCCATGACAACAATCTAGATTTCAACTAGCCGCTTAGTTATATGGGTCAGGACATATGTGAAGGAACGCCTTCAGAAAATGTCTTGTTTAGTCCTGAAGACGTGTTTACAGGATGTGAGATCAGCTGTGTGTGAATGAAGATGGATTTGTAGGAAAGTAAGCATCGTTAGCTTCCAGCATGTCTGCTTGGCTCTGCCTGGTGGTGTTGGAGGAGCAGGTGGCCGGCTGCCCGGCTCTTTATACTGGAGCCTGAGCCGTCTGGGAGCACACGCATCCGTCACCAGAGCATGGAAGTTTCTTATGCTGCTCCTTTCATGCACACATGCAGTTATACATGCTGCTTTTCATGCCTCCATATTGAGCCTGGCTGCTGTCAGAGGATGCAGAGGAGTTGGCTCCCGAAATCAAACCCAATCCTCCTAGAGATCAGAGGATGAGAATCAGACGAAGCTGCAGGTTGAAAGACTCAACTTACTATGGCTTCCAGATGTTTTTACAGTTGCAAAGCGAGGCAGACGGTCGCGTGGTGGAGGAAACCGTCTTACTGTTTCATATCCACATTTAATCACTAAAGAAGAACATCATGTGAAGGTTGAAGCCACCAAGACATCAGATAAAATCATCCACACCTGCTTGAGTTTCTCATCTATGCTAATCAGTTTTTAGTCTTTAGCTACACACACACACACACACACACACACACACACACACACACATGGAAGAACTGAGCATCAAATTATAATATCATGGAGGAAATGGGTGCAGTTAACTGGGCAAAAACACAAAGGTCCACCAGGAGATGAAATGCTCTGATGAAAAATAGAGAAGAGATGCATGAGCTGTTAGAGAGATGATGATGATGATGATGATGATGATGATAGTTCAAATCAGTTCCTATTTACTGTCCAGGCTTCTGCACTGTCATTGAAAACACACTCTTACACACACATTACCACATGGTAATATGTAGTAACACTGACAGGAACACACACACTGCACAATGCACACAGTAACGCATACTGACAGATATTACAATCATAGACTGTGACATAGACATAGACTATAAAGATAAACGGCGCATCCCAGTGGGTTTCTGATGAGTGAAGCTGATGGACGGTTTCTACCGCCGCCATCTTGGTAGCATTATGCATGCCGTCGCTTCCGGAAAATACAAAGACAGACAAAGATGTGGTGGACTGTGAGTGTGTGGATGAATAACTAACGTCACCCGTACTCTGAGCTGCCCGTAGTTAAGAGCTAACTGAGCTAACTGATCTAACAAACCGGCTAACAGAGGTAGGCTAAAGCTAAGGCGCACTGCTAACCGGCTAAAAACTGCTACACTCTGCCTTCTTGTCACAGATATTGGAGACCTGTCATTTAAAAGGACACACCTATGATTATGCTATACTTTAATGATTAAATAACATCTTAAAGGAATAAGATTCACCCTCTTCAGTTGTGATTAAGCTAAACTTGACCTTTTTAACTCTGAGTTGTTTTTTTTTTCTTTTGTACCAGACATGGTTGTGAGGTCGGTCTTTAACATGAGATAAAGGGGATTTGCTCTGGTTAGAAACCCCTAGCAGGTGAGCGGTGAAAAGCAGCACTTCCACATAGGTTTCACTTTTTCCCAACGTAAATTTCTGTTGATTAAAACACAGACAAACACACAAGCGCACAATAACTCATTAACACACAGTAGCGTACCACATGAAGCCTGGAGCTGTGTCAGGATAACAGGATGAGCTCACTGTAATGAAGCTTGTCGCTTAGCATGAAAACTGGTATGAGACATAAAAACATCACAGATCTGAAAACACAAGCAGAGGGTAGGGAGGTGGGTTGCATCGGGAGAGTGGGGTACAAATTAAAAAGAGGTAGAGGGATGGATTGTGGAACTAAAAGAAACTGAGACGTGTGGAGGTACAAAAACAAAGCTGGCCGTGAGATCAAATGGGAAAAGATGGAGGGAGGGAAAGAGAGGTGGAGAATAACCACATGGAAATGTCAGAGATGGTCAGAGATGAAGGTGGGTTGGGGGGTATCTCTGGGGACAACCAGAAGGATTCTGGAATCCAGTAAGACCAGAGAATGGGACCTGGATCACTCCCCCATGTTTTTATAATCAGCTGATCCATCTTTGCGATTGATGGAATCACCGCTGCTACCCTGTTAAGAGACGGCTTCTCCAGCCTAACACAGATTACTTTTTTTACCCCTGTCCTTTCTGTCTTTGCGATGATGGACTGCTGCATCTTGTCCTGTGGAGATGATGCTCTTTCTCTTGTTTCTAATGTACAGATTGGCGCATTCCTCACTGCACTGATCTGTGGAAATAGCGTGACTTTTCCTTAGTGGGTGTTTTGTTCTCTGGGGTTTGTGAACACAGGGTTAAAACGGGCCAGGATATGATGGCTGTTAAAGATCCTTCTGAGTTTGTCCTATAACTCTTTAATATGGGGAGTAAAAATGTTTCTTCAGAGTTGGTTGTAGCGGGTCTCTGGTTGTGGCTTTAGGCAGGGCTAGGTTAGGGTAGCCACATACTGGTGTGACGATTTATTCTGTTGTCTGTCCGTACCGGTACATATGGTTTGGACTCAGGTTCTAATGACTCCCAGCTTGTGTTCAAGTGACTGAAAATCAAATGACATTAGTCCATGTGAGTGGGTTTCCTGTAACATGGGTCGACCCTCTGGCCCATGATGGTGGATCTAAAGCGTATGTCCTTTCGTCTCAAACTCTATTGTCTGCATCTCATACTGAGGTGTACATAGATGACTCATGTTGTCTGTGAGTTTCTCAAAGGTCTTTGTATTTTCCTCAACTATCATAAGGTGTCCATGTCATAGCGACTGGTAAAATGTCAGTGGAGATTCTTTCATCCAACCCATTTTCATAGATGAAGTATAAAGCAAGTCAGCTGGACTGGAAGACAATGTGCTGCTTCCTCAGAGCAGCTTCCT
>JBAMIG010000010.1:6840940-6851897 GCA_037177335.1 Kiunga ballochi | reverse complement strand
TTAGTCACAGCTTTGATGTGGCTGCTGAAGGTCAGGTCTGAGTCCATCAGCACACCAAAAAAAAATTTCATCCCAACCCAACCTGTTCCCAAAATGAGCTATCCAGAACTGATCTATCACCATAGCAATCGATCCCGAACTGACCCAATCCAAACAGATTAATCCAAAACGGTCCCATCCTGTCCCAAACCGATCCTTCCAGAACTGTGACCATGTTTTCCTCCACGTGTTAGCTGATGTTAGCTTTGTGTTAGATATGGTAACATGTCAGAAGATGTAAGCTGCGACTGGTGGAGAATGATGAGGAAGAGGAGAATCAACCTGTAGCTTTACACCAACCAGGTCTTCATCAGCACCTCTGACGACCATAAACAACTTTACTTTAAAAGTCTACACTAATAAAACTTATCTTGTTGCTGTTTCTTAGCAACAACTTGATGTTCCTCAACCAGAAAGACGGATCATGAGCTGAACCTGATTTTGATCCAGCTGTTCACGTAAAACCGGAGATGTTTAGGAAAAGCTGGAAGAAGTGAGCTAAAAGTGGAAACGTCAGTGTGAAACCCTCCATCTTTTGTTGGGTTCGGTGGAACAGCTGTTCATCACTTGCATGGATCAGAACCAGTCCTGACATTTATAAGCCATCTGAGATATGTGGTGCTTTAAATCCAAAGTGTGTTTACAGCTGTGAGTCAGCGTAGAGGATCTGCATGACATCAAGAGGAAGATATTTACTGTGTGGAAAGAGGGATGGTGATGAAAAGAGAGAGGACAGGAAGTATCTGCTTTAACAGTAATCCCCAACCCCCGGACCGGCACCGGTCTGTGGGTCATTTTGCATCAGAACGAATAAGTAACTTCAATTTTCTCTGTTTGATTTATTATCTTAGTTTAATTATATTTTATTTTGAAAAATGACCAGAACATTCCCAGGGAAATGCTGTCAGTTGAAAAGTGCTGCAGGAACTGAGCGGTGTACTGATGATCAAACTTCAACTCGCACCAGTTTCACCAGTGCTGCCGAGATGTCTGCAGACCACAACCACCTTCTCTTATACACAGGGATTAGACGGTTATTATTTGCTGGCCTGAGTGTTTGAAGTAGGAAAGATTCCTCTTGCAAACAACGTCCCGGCTAGCAGTTCAGGGACAGGAAACAGATTGGTACTTACTGGTATTACTGGTGCGGCATATTCAACCTGCTCAATGACCTGAGCCTTCAGTCACTTCAGGGGAAAATGACAACTTGAAGTTGGCAGATAAAATATTTGCGTTTAAAGCCAAACTGATTTACGGGGTCTCTTAATTTGAAGGCGTGTTTAAGCGTTACCATAGCGATCGGTGAGGGTTGGGACAGAGTGGATGTTATGTTGTTGGTGTGACGTTATAAGGACGCTGCTAATAAACTCGCACAGTAAAATTAGCATTTGTCACAATTTTACGAAGAAAATACTAAAGTTTTTATATTGATCAAATTATTTGATTTTGTTTTTATCAGCTACACTTTAAGAAAATGTTGTCTGACATTAAACTGTTCCGTGTGCAATAAGACCAGAGTAAAGACATGTTATAGTATTAACAATAACCCCATATTAATCTTAGTCCTTGTCTCGTCCAGGACCAAACACCTACGAGGATGCCGCCGCTTACATCCAAGCACAGTTCGAGAGCAAGAACCGCTCTCCAAATAAGGAAATCTACTGTCACATGACCTGCGCCACGGATACGGGAAACATCCAGGTTGTGTTCGACGCCGTGACCGACATCATCATCGCCAACAACCTCCGGGGGTGTGGCTTGTACTGAGCACGCCCTGTAATACCCCTTTACCTTTTTGTCCCGTCCTTCCCCTTCCTCCTCCATCTTGTTCCTTTGACACTGCTGTGGAAATGATGGTGATGATTATTCTTACAGAAAAAGAAAGGAAAATGCAACCAGGTACATATTAATAATGAGGATAATTTAAAAGAATAGGCATACGTACATATAAATATATATATATAAATATATAAATATCTAATGTTTTTAGTTCTCGTCTCCCTCTGATGTTTTTCTGTTGCCGAGGAAACAAATTAGTTTTAGCTAAAAGATGGAAACGAGCAGGAGAAAGTCAATTAAAGCCAGACCCCGAAGCCTGAACGTTTTTTTTTTGTTTTTTTTTGTATTTTCCTTTAATGCGGACTGTTTTGGTTGACATTGTGTATTTATTACCTGATTCTAGCAGCTCACCTGACACCTGATGCAGCAGCAGAAGATCCAACGTGAGCGTAAAACCCTGCTGAAACTCTGGATTTGAACCTTTTTGTTTACATTAGCGGAGTTGGAAATCTCGGCTTCTTTTTCTTTGTTTGACTCGTTTTCATCCACGGAAGATCTCACTTCCTGTTTTCCCAGCCGGCCCAAGCTGCTCGCCTCCAAGCGGCCGCGGCCGGAGTGGTTAGCCAATCGGAAGCGTGCTCGCAGTCCGAAACGTGGACGCAGCTCTGTAGATAGATCGCTGTCTGAAGCTACTAACGTAAACAAACTTGATCCATTTATTTATTTATTGATCGATCGCCTGTTGTCCTCTTTCTCCACATCCACACCTCCATCCCTCTCTCCTTCCTCTCAGCTTTGTTCTGCATGGCGCCCTTCCATCCGGATTCCAGGGTCAGAGGGCACCCTTCCTCCTCCTCCTCCTCCTCTTTCTCTCTGGCACAGATAGCATGAGATACTTTGTATTAAGAGACCAGTTCGTTCATAAATCTGCTCAGATAAAAATTTGTTAATAAAAGGGGAAACAAAAATCCGAAACGGGAGCGTGAGATTCCAGGTGGGACGTTTGGACAGACGGGATCCACCCCCCCGTTATGGTGGATTAATCTGAAGCATAATCTTTCCTCTGCTTTGTAGCTACAGAACATTTCTCCCCCTCTTTTAAACGACAAGCTAAACCGAGTTTCTCCGGACCGACTCGGTGTCGTCGCGATGCTCTGAACTCTCCCTCGTCCCCCTCTTCCTCCTCCTCTGTTTTGCCTGTTTCCTGCATTGAAAGGCATTTTCACTTTAGCCTGATCAGAACGATTAAATATATTATAACAGTATCTATTTTTTATCATTTGAGGAAACCACGGTTTTTTGGGGAGAGCACGTTTCTTGCTCACGTCCACGCTGTAAAAAGTCCCGCTCCTTCCTCTTTGTCTCTTCGGTTTAGCCAACACCTTCCAGGTCTATGAAGAAAAGCACAGTTCTCACCTCACACTGAAACACCCGCTCACACGCAAATATGTAGATTTGGAAATTTGTTATTTATTCATACTTAATCTATGTTCCCCTCATCTATCTAGAAGCACTTCTCCTCCTTTCTTTCTAGTTTTTAACCTGTATGATAACATGATTTTCTGTTTTTTTACCTCCTCTCCGTTGTGAATGCTTTTTTCTGTGCAGCTTTTTCTCCCTCTACTCTTCTTTCGTGAATGGTTGTTATTTCATG
Source organism: Kiunga ballochi (assembly GCA_037177335.1). Classification (NCBI taxonomy): domain Eukaryota; kingdom Metazoa; phylum Chordata; class Actinopteri; order Atheriniformes; family Pseudomugilidae; genus Kiunga; species Kiunga ballochi. Next base: position 6,848,425 of record JBAMIG010000010.1, on the reverse strand, counting down.
TGGGATGTCCGTGCTGGAAAAACCAATCGAATGTAGTGTTTACATTAAAAAGCCACTGTTTTCATGACTACAAAAAGAAAAAAGAGAGAAAGAACAAACCTGTTCTGGTGTCCGAGTCGTTCATTGTCTCCATGCTTGTGTTTGGTAGAAGGAAAGTGTTTTATCGTGTTTTGTCTATTCAGATTTTAAGTTTCTCCATCATGCCTGGTGATTAAAGTTGATCTGCATCAGCCTGCTACTCACAGACTAATGTGGATCAGATTTACAGGAAACCAAGAGGAAAGACATCTGAATGCATCTGCAGCTGTCCATCAGTCTGGAAAGCTTATCAGTTAAAATCCAGCCATCTAACCCTTTTTGCCATCCTCATCATCATCATCATCATCATTTTCAGCATCCTTATCATCCTCTTGGTCTCTGGAATCAGTGTCCACGAGAAGGCCTGGACCTTCTTCCACTCTGGAGTTGCTTCCAGTGAGAGTGTGGACATACTCATCGTCCCCCGGTGCCTGTCCTTTGGGGTTGATCGCAGTGGATGATTGGATAACCTAACTCTGCATTTGGATGGGGGATGAGTTCTAACTGGTCCAAACAGCAACTCGAGAGTATCCACGCTTCTTGGAGGGAGTGTTGGAGGACGATCCCTCCAAGAGAGTCATTAGACCAGGAGACTGCAATTACAGTGAGACCATAGAATGCATGTTTGGGAAGCCCAAACGTATTGCGAGCGTCTACTGGGAACTTTTGGCATAGCTTCAACAATGTCCTGAGGATACTGGACAATGTCGACTATAGAATTTTTATTTAAAGTTTTATTGGGCCATTTTGGCCTGTGGGACTCTGTTTGATATCGGCAGGCTAGGTATAATTTTACTGGGTGAAAAATCTAGGCATGAATTTGGTGAGACCATAGAAAATGACTTCCAGATGGCTTTGAGATGATTCTGGTCGACCATCTAGCGACTCAAAAGGGGGAAGTAATGCTCTGTTAACTCTGTACAGTGAGGATGGGTTGGATCAATGCATTGATCAATGGAAGGAATATTCATGCCTCCTCAATCCCACCAACATATCTGCCAATGAGGAAGCAGAGTTGTTTGACTCAAGAGTTGGACTCTGCTTGCTTCTCGGTGGAAGAGGACAAAACCTGTCCAGAGTTTCTTAAGGCTCTGGTAGCTGTAGGGCTGTCCTGGCCGGCATGTCTCTGCAGCACTATGTGGACATCAGGAACAGTACCTCTGGACTCGCACTGGGAGGTGAGCCTCCTCTTCAAAAAGTGAGTCATGATTGTGAAGCAGCTGGGAGGAGGATCAATACCCCCATATTTGACCAAGACCATGATCCTCAGCCGTAAAATGTCTTAGAATAATGTCCTGGTCAAAGTGGAGGACTTCTTGTATGCAGAGAGTGAGGGCAGGATGGTTTTGACAGATGGATCGGTGCGGTGTCTGCAGTAATACAGTGTCAGTCTGTCACTGAAAAGCTGAAGCTCGGAGTAGAGCCGCTGCTCCTCCACATTAAGAGGAGCCGGATGAGGTGGCTCAGACATCTGGTTAAGATGCCTCGTGGACGCCTCCCTGGTCAGGTGTTCAAAGCATGTCAAGACTCCGGGGATGACCCGGGTACGCTGGAGGGATTACATCTTATCAGCTGGCCTGGGAACACCTCGGGACCCCCTGAGAAAAAGTCTTCTGATTAAGTGAAGAACAAAGATGTGGAAGCTTCTGGTTCCTATCATCCCTTCTGATGGACACTTTCAGCGATTATAATGCATTATGTCACAATTCTCACATCAGTTCACTGAATCCCATCAGCCTCCACAAACATGTTAAAACCTGAAATATCTGTGACAGATGATGTCTCTGGGATTCCTCTGTGGTTTTTCAAACATACAAATCAGCTTTTGATCTCCATAAAATCGGATTTGACTAAAATCCTGTGGAGCAGGAAACGCTGTGTGCAGACTGTTCATATTGTAGGGATTATATCAGTGTGAATAAAGAGACTAATCATCGGGCTGATGCTAATTGTGCTAATGAGCAGCTGCGATTTGAAAACTGGCTTCATAACGTCGCTGAGGAGGAGAGTAAAACTCTGATGTTGCCTCCAGGACACAAAGCTGCTAAAATCCAACCAAACAAGAAGATAAGATGATTTTTGGTAAGTTGTAAAACAGACAAGAGATGGAGGAGCTTGGATAAATTGAAGGCTTCCACTTGGGTTTACTCCGACCAGCTTCTACTTTTCCATCCACAGATTTTTAGTCTTGAAAACACCCCTCACACACAGGCACACAGCTGTGTGAGAGGGACATCTTCCCATCAGTTATATAAAAGATAAATTGATGGGAAGAATAGTGTATTCAAAACAGACAAACATATAGTAACCATGACAACAAAGGATGAGTACACACATCCAGGTCCTGCTTATAGAATTCATGCGAAGAGCAAGAAGCATTCTGGCAATTTGTATAATTTGAGTTTCCTGGATTTTCTCATGTGGAGGTAACTTCCGGGTTACTTCTTACTGGTCACCATGGTAACCTACACCGAATGCTTTACCTGTTCTGTAGAATGTTCTGGAAAAGAGCTCAACCACTCTAGAAGCAGCTCCTCCTGACCAATCAGATCTCTAGGAAACATCCTGTCTATGTTTATGGGAGGGGACTTCTTCTGGACTACTGGTGTCATCATGGAGATTAATTAGTATTCTAACACAAAGCACGTCACATGGAGTCTCATAAGAACTGAAAGTAAAATAAAATTTCTAAGTAAAAGGACATTCGTGTAAATGTTTGTTTAGCAGGGATTTTTATATCCGGTCCTCGAGGGCTGGTGCCTGCAGGTATGAAGTGACACTAACTAACTTAGAGTGTCAGATTGTGCTGCGTCTGCAGTAATGCGGACGCAGCACCGGTCTGTCGTGGTGAAGAGAGAACTGAGCTGGAAGGCAAAGTTCTTAATTTACTGGCCGCTCTATCTCTAACCTCACCTATGATCAGAGCTGTGGGTCGTGATCGAAAGAACAAGATCCCAGGTACAGACGGCCGAGATGAGCTTCCCCCCCAGGGTGGCCGGTGTCTCTGTTAGAGATAGGATGAGAAGCTCGGCCATCCAGGAGGGACTCAGAGTAGAACCGCTGCTCCTCCGCATTAAAAGGAGCCAGATGAGGTGGCTTGGGCATCTGGTTAGGATGCCTCCTGGACGCCTCGCTGGTGAGGTTTTCTGGGCATGTCCCTGGAGGAGGCCCCGGGGAAGACCCAGGATGTGCTGACTGATTACATCTCGCAGCTGGCCTGGGAACGCCTCAAAACCAAAGTAGAGTTTGGCCAATTGCCCTGACATGTCATGTGTGACTTCTGTTTCTGCTCAGAAACAGCATGGACGCTCTCTAGATGTACACAACATAAGTCTGTAAATGGTCTAAAAGTGAAGAAACAACTGGAAGAATCCAGATGCTGCTGCTCATGTCTTAAGAAAATAATATTTTTTCTGCCAAAGTGGAAAATTATCTTCGGCTCAACACAAACACAACACACTAAATCCATCTGAAACGACTCAAAGTGCAGCACTGACAGCAGAGGATACCAACGGTACCTGGAAGAAAGACCTGAAGCGACCTATAGCGGGAGGAATATCATATTCTTAACTTCACAGATTGCGAGGACAGAGGCATCATTATTATACATGTATGCTATATATACATGTATGTGTATGCTACATATACATATATCTTAAATGTATATGTAGCATACATGTATATGTAGCATACATGTAGACATAGGATACATGTATATATAGCATACACATATATGTAGCATACACGTACATGCATTCTACATGTATGTGTATGCTACATATATGTGTATGCTATATATACATGTATCCTACATATACATGTATACTACATGTACAGGTATGCTACATGAATGTGTATGCTACATAAACATGTATGCTATACATATACGTGTATGCTACCTATAAATGTATGCTACATATACGTATATGCTACATAGGCTATACATGTGTCCTACATGTACATGTATGCTACATATACATGTATCCGACATATACATGTATGCTTAATGAATTTTTTAAAACATAAATCTCCACTTTGGGTTTTCAAAAGTCCACGTTAACAAAACAAGGAAAGAGACGAGTTATCCAAACTACTCATCTATAGAAAATCCAATGGATGGATTCGAATGGTTTCAGACTGGTAACTTCCAGAATCTAGGAGGAACTGCTGGATGGTGAGAAAATATGCAAAGCATAAAAGCTCTATGACCAGTGAATGCATGAGTGAGAAACTTCAGAAGGGTCAATTCAAGCCAAAAGCAAACAAAACCCGTACAGCAAGAAATTGTTGTTGCTTCATTTAGCTGCACACCTTACAACACCTTGGGTTGATGGTAGAAGGACAGTAAATGTGTAACTGAAGATGTGATGCCGAGACAAATGGTTGAAAGTTGAAAGGAATTGATTTACCAGTTATCAGTTGTGGGCTTGGTCATAATGAGGACTGTTTAAATGTATTGGTCAACTCAATGATGAGCTGCTTGTTATGACATCAAGTATTGAAACACTGGAGATGTGGACATTTGCATTTACTCGTTTAATGAAGGTCACTTTAAGTTCATCTGTAAAGTCTGAATTGCATATTATGTTCCTGCTGAAGAGTCACCTTAAAGCCCAGTGGAAGAGACAGATGCACAGATGAGTCCAGAATCCAGGGTTATAATAATGATAACATGAGAGAAATCTATGACCAGTAGCTGCGATGTTTCCTCAGAAAATCTTCCGTTGGTAAGTGGGGCCCTCCCTTTCTGTTCAGAGGTTGCAGGAAATGTGAAAACATCCTTGTTTGGTGAAGATGAGCAGGATGTGGTGAGACTGTGGTGCAGACATTACTTTGCAGAACTGCAGCAGAAAATAAAGCAGACAGAAAGAACTGGCTTTGGATTAAATTACAAAAGGTTTAGCAGGATTCAGTCCCACATCAATGTGGAAATATTTATTTGTTAGTTTATGAAAAGCCACAAGTTCAGAGCGAACCAGGAGGAAGACTAAGATGGGAGTAAGAAAGAGAAAATACGGGAAAATGCAATGAAGAAAATATATAGGCTACGTGTAAAATATCTTTTATTCATTAAAATCTTCTCTCTTTCTTTTTCTTTTCTTTTTTTGTTCTCCTAAGGCACTTTCTTCATCACATCCTCATCATCAGGAAAACAACTTTGGCTCTTTTGTCCCTTTTCTTCCTCCTCGTTGCTTCATTGTCACAGTGAAATGGAACAGGTGAACCACCTTGTGGAGAGACTAGGTTACTACACAACCACACCCAGCCGGGGAGGCCGTGATGATGAAGAGGAGAGCCGAGGAGGAAGAAAAATCTATATAAATATATATGGAGATATATTGATATATGGATATCTAGCCTATCTAAATAGATAGATGCTGTGTTGTGTTGCTAGGATACAGGAGATTTGACAGTACTCAGTCTTTGATATCCATGGCAACAGTACTGGCTTCCTCACTTCCCTTCATCGGTTTGAGGGGACACGGCAGCACTGTAGTTTCGGGGGATGCCGCCCCCTCCTGGTCCTAATTTCCAGATGCCCAGAGAAATGGGATTAGATCAAAACATCACAAACTGCAAACTGGGAAAGAAAATATTTCTGCGTTCCAGAATTTTTTTTTATCTTAGCTGTAAAAGCAGCTGCTTCAGAGGAAATTTCCAGTAAATCTCCAGCACCAACTTAACTGAAAAGGTCAGCAAGTAAATGGGGGAAGCTCAGTTGTAGCAGCATGTATTCAGGCTTACCCTGCCTAAATGCTGAAGTGCCCTTGAGCATACACTGAACTCCAACCCTGATGTCCTCATTGGGGTGTGAGTGTAAAGCACTTTGAGTGGGAAAAATATAAGTCCACTTTGTCTTTTGTGTGAGCAGGTCAACTTATCAAGGACCAAATGGATACAAAGGTCTCCGAGATCCAAAATCCTTCTTCCTCATCAGTTGATGGATGATGAAGAGGAGGGTACAGTACCCCATACAGTCAGATGCTTAAAGATGTGGTCGTAACTTTTATGTCATATTATTCTGTTTTCCAGACAGGGATAGGATGATTTATTCAGGAATGTTTCAGGTTCGAGATGAAAAAAACGACACATAAAGAAAGAAAATGTTTTCATTTAGTCTGAAGTGAAAATGTTAATCTAAATATTTTTCTATTGATTCTACAAAGGTGTATTTATCTGACTAAAATATTTTAATGACTCATAAGTTAAAAATAAAACCCAATAAAACCAGACCTCAGTTTAGCCATCATCATCATCATCATCGTCGTCGTCGTCATTAGGTACAGTATTTATTTGTCTGATATGAATATTTTGCACCTACTTTAATTTGAATTATATAATCTTGCTATCTCTTTTTTTTTTTGGTCTTTTTTGCAACATCTATGAAAACTTTTTCTTTTGAAATATAAAGCAGGGTGGCGATGGAGGCGGAGCTTCTCCGGGTGCATGCAAACACACCTGGACAGGTTGTTCATTCATCACTGAACCAGCACAGAGACACAAACAAGCACAAGGCTCTGTATATGAAATAGCATATGTGTGAAAATGATGTTTCATCTGAGAGAAAATAAACCACGTCTGCGTGTTAAAGAAAGAAAAACAGTCAGGAATTTATCATCAGCATGAAAAATCCGCTGCAGGCTTCAGAGCCATGAGGCTTTGCTTCCAGCTGGAGGCGCCACACTCCGGAGTTTCAACTTCTTCATTTCGTTTTCAGCAAATTGACCAAATTAAAAGTGACATAAAATGAAAAGAGAATAGCTGAAATAAAAGGGAAAGATTTTTTCATTTTCAACTATTTAATCATTTTGTAATCGTTCCTGCAACACGTCCATCATCCCAGCCTGCAGCTGCTAAACTATTCCACCTTTATTCATCACAGCTTTTTATTTGCTTAAAAAATAAATTTCTGCTGGCAGGGAAAGCCTCTGGATCCTTCCAGATTAGCTTCAGAATACGCCGTAAAACAAAAAATCTGAGAGACGATTCAAGAGCATGATAGCAGTACCAGGACCATCATGGTTTGGATCTACCACCAGACAGTGCAAAGAGAGCCTGAAACATTCAGCATCGTGTACAGACACATCTGTACAAAATATTCAATGAAGACCCCTTAGTCACACCCAAAACACTTCAAAGTGGTGGAGAAGGAGAAGACAAAGATACAGTAAGACGTCCATACAGACGGAAAAAGCCAAGTGGACATCATGATGATGGATTAGCAGCAGAGGAATGATGTAATGATGGATTTATCTTTCTCAACATTGGAGATACCAGGCTAATATCCTATACAGAGAGATAGGAGGGGAGGAAGGAGTTTGTTTATATATGTGTGTGTGTGTGTGTGTGTGTGTGTGTGTGTGTGTGTGTGTGTGTGTGTGTGTGTGTGTGTGTGCGTGCGCGCGT
>JBAMIG010000010.1:6798052-6815937 GCA_037177335.1 Kiunga ballochi | reverse complement strand
ATATATATATATATATATATATATATATATAATGTCTGTACAGCAAACTCATGGTCTCATTGACTTCAGTGTTGTTTTGAAACGAAAAAACTGAGTTTCTCATCTCAGGGTTTATGAACTCGGACTAAACTCTCAAACTTAGGTTTTGTTGAACCACCTTTGTGAAATGGACCCCTGAAAATAAAACTGAAAATGGATTTTTATGGATTAAATGTCTAATCTCAGGTTTAGAAACATTAGCAGCAGGGGGCTGCTGAAACAGTTACCATGGAAATGGCTAAACTTACAACCATCCCTTCATTTTCATTCATTCTTACTATCAATACAATCACTTTATTTCTCATGTCTGTAATGTATATTAGACTTGTTTCCAGTAATTGTTGTGCTTTTTGCACGTCTGGCTTTTACATGGTGACATGAGGTTTCTGGCAGATTTTCTGGTCCAGGATCACAAGACATTTCTTAACATCCACTCTTTTTATTTGTGTGTATTCATGTTATCAGATCTACATGTGCTTGTATTATTTCTTCCAAACAATCATTGCTATACTCAAATTAATTGATCATTATTTGTCCAACCACAGTTTTATTTTATTTTTTCTCACTGTATTCAGCTTCAAAAACTGCTTCAAATTCTCCCCAGAACAGAAAATGTCAGTAGTTTAGATACTTTGCATACTTTATGATGTGTATAAACAACTTTGCTCCCAATACTGAGCCCTGTAGTACTCCGCATGTAATTTCCAAGTACTATATTCACCTGTTAAGACAAACTGTTCTCTGTTCCTTGAATAGCTTTTCAGTCAGCTCAAAGCAAAACTTGTATCCCGTACCTTTTCAGTTTAGTCAGTAATGTATGGTGGTCAATGCTGTCAAATATTTTATGAGATCCCAAAATACTTTTATTATTAGCTATTTCTACAGTCTGTGGTTTTTTCCATTAGAGTCAGAGATGTTGACCCATCTACTCTGAATCTATATTAACTGAAGTAAACAATGTTTTATGACTAATTATTTTAATCTGTCTGCAACACAAACACATCTACAATAGATTAATGCAATTCTGCTGTTTTCTTTGTGTTAAATGGATCCTGTACAAGCTTATTTAATAACAAAACCTCTGAAGTACACTTGAAGGAATGAGACCGGTCAGGTGACTTAAAAAAAAAAACACCTCAGCATATATTTATCTCTACATTTACAATCATTCAAAGTCAAAATAAACTTTTATTTATTTATTTTTTAAGTTATTTAAAAAATCACATTAGCTGCTTAAATAATGATCTACTCTGCAAATAAGCCTCTGGAATTGATCTCAGCAACATGAGACATGAGTAAATTGGTTCACACATCCAGTGACAATGTTCCCGCTTCACCAGCTCCACATTTTCTTCACTGGACTGGACTGGACCTCATAACTTCATCAGCATCCTGCTTCTGTTTTCTGAACAATTCTCAGGTGTTTGACAGACATTAAACTGTATTTTTTGTTGTTTATTTAGTGGATATTTTTACAACATCACTTACTATCAGACAAGACAGAGCGCTGTGAATGAACTGTGCTGCTCTGGCAAAGGAAGAAATAGTTCCCATCCATCCCAAAAGTTCATTATTATAGTTATATAAATGTTGTTATGTGAGGAATAAATATTTAGTAGGCCTAATGGTCCACACATTAACGCTAATTAGTCTTCTCTGAGACCGATACCTAACACCTTATGGCCTGATGTTATATGTGTTGTATGCATCACTTTATGGCAGAAACTTTACTGAGAACCCTGCTGTTCATACTGGTCTCCAGCACCCTGGTGAATACCAGTAAGGCAGGAGATTACACTATAAAAATTCTGACCTTTGTCATGGTAATAAATATTAAATATACAAAAAAAAATCAGATTTTGTTAAACAGTCCAATAAAGTTTTAAGATATTAAAAATGAGATGTTTCTGATGGTTCTTCTTAATTCAGGTGTTTAGGGGTGCCAATGCTCCCTGAGAAAATTTTGTTCCTCTCAAACTATTTCCAAACCTTCCCCAGTTCTGTCATCATACAAGTTTCTTTTACAAATATATTGAAATATACAGAATCTTTATTATTATTATTATCTTTATTATTATTATTATTTAAATAATTTAATCCATCTTCATTCTAATGTAAAAAGTAAACGAGGAATAGGTCCAGGAATTTAACTCCCCCTTGTTTGCGTTTGGACAGCATGTGGCTGCTTACAGTTAAGTTGGCTTCTCAGTTTATTTGATCTAAGGTGGTTAATGGTGCTTTCTGTGTGTATCTATTTACCTAAATCCGTTTAGAGCTCACTATTCTGCTTATTCCTGATTCTGTGTAACCTCTGGCTTCACTCTACAGTCATTGTGATTCACTTTGCCCAGCCACCTGTTTGCTTTTACCTGTTTTCCCTCAGAGTTTGACTCAAATACATCTCTATCTACTGTTGCTGCTTCTTTATCATTCCCCAGTTATACTTCCAAAAACTCCCCATATAGCCCTAAAGAAATGGTACATCATGTTGGGAAATCCACCTAACCTACCTCTGCCCCTACATTACTCCAAAACTGGCTTCCTGTTCAGCAGTGTACAAGTCAACAATAAAACTTTAACCTTCTGCTTCATCCTTGTGTTGTTGATATTGCTGCGCCTCTTTAAGTCCATCAATAAAAACATTACACCAAGTATGTATAAGCAGTGAATGAATAATAGGTTCAATGTTGTCTGTGCCTTAACTCTATATAAATCCAATCCATTGTTATGGCCCAGAGGGCACCCCCACAGGAACCATCCAGGTCAGTGTCCACATCACAGCTTTACAGGACCTCCACAGTCACCATGACAACCCTGCAGCCTAAGCAGCTATTGAGGATTTGCAATTACACCACAAAGCTATTTGACTGCATCCATACATCTTCTTGGTAAGCAGGCTTAATGTGGTGAATGCCCATGCATGGAAAGCATTGTTTACTTGAAATGTTGCCTAATTAATGTGCCTATCATTGAATGAGGAAGCCACATTCAGCTCGGACAATGTGGAATTGGATGAAGCGGTAGATTGCAGATTCATTACAAATTTGTGACAGTATCCTTTAAACTAAACTTTTAAAAAGGAAGTGGGTGGTATGAACTATCTCGGTTATGTAAATTAACACCAGTATAAACCACAAAGACTGCACACATGAGAAATATGCTTATTTATTCTAACTAAATCTCTATTATATATTATATAATGCTAGCTGTAGGTACAGGTTGGAGTTACTTCTGGTCAGCTGACATCTACATAGTGACGTCATCCGAGGACGTGCGTCGAAGACAGGAAGTTAAATTATCAGCTGATCCTGCTGGCTGTTGATGTCTGAAGTTGCTGTTGTTTGCACGCTGTGTCGCTCTTATCTGTCGCCGACATTGAAGGCTTGTTAAAGGTGGAGGAAGCGACACGTTGGGCGTTTACTGACCGTCCTCTTCACGTTCATCCCTGGACGTTTCTCACGGCACAGACGGAAGACTGGGCGCTGTAGCGACAGCAGAGCTAGCTAACCAAGAAAACAGCAGCGACAGCGTCTCTTTGTTAAAGTCGTGCCAATGTGGTTGGCGGTATTAGCTCCCGATGTCTTGAATTAAGGATTTTTATGTAATTTTGCATACTGGTTATTTATATCTCCATTACTGTTACGGTAGAAGTGCATGGCAGCTAGCTTGATGCTAACGTTAGCTTGTAACGCGAAGTAAATAACAAACATTTGATGCTTTCGTAACGGCGCCACTGAGTCAGATAAGGAACATAACGGGAAGCAGTATTTGCATTTCTCTTACGTGTTGCTGCCACTGGTGGTAAACAGTCTGAATCTGACTCCCAACTATGTACCCTTGCCTGTTGGAGACTTGTGAGCCCTATTAACAGGTAGAAGAGCGGATCTTCTAGATAATTATCACATCTCAGCTGCTTGTATTCAGTTTTTTTTTAATTGATTTTTAAATCAGTGGGTCGATCGACAGCTGGCCTTGTGTGTTTCGACATTACCGTGTGTGCAATCTGTCCACAAGCTGCTTTCTCGTCTGCTTTATTTACGGTGTGAACGTTGGTTTAGATATCTCACCAGTTTTATCTTGTTTTTAAATTAATGTTGTATTATGAGATAAAGAGTTTCTACCTGTAGAAACTAGGTTTGGTTCACACTCATGACTTTAGATGAAGACGTTGGTCGTTATGAACTGAAATAGCCACCTGGTCCTGTTGTTGGACGGTGCTGCGTTCAGGGACATCTAGCAGGAAGAGAGGGCACCTGGCGGGGTCCCATTGTGTTTTGAGGTGAGGTGAGCTGACTCCCCCTCCCCAACCACTACTTGCCAATGCTGGATCTGGAGGTGGTCCCAGAGAGATCACTAGGAAATGAGCAATGGGAATTTGCTTTAGGTGGGTGTGAAATAGATGAAAACATGTAATGCTGATAACTTCAGGCTTTGTTTCAGAGTAAAACGGCTGCTTGTGTGTGTTTGTTTTCAGGAATGCCATTTTCCCAGGCCATCTCTATCCTCCAGAAACACTGCCGCATCATTAAAAATATCCAGGTGCTTTACAGTGAACAGGTAAAACTGCTGAAAATCTGCTTTGTGTACTTTTTGTCCCTCTGTTAATCAGCTTGCGACTGAATCCCTCTTTTGGGCAGCAGGACAGGAATTTCAGACTTTACTGTTCAGTAAAAACTTTTGTTCCACCATCTCAGAAACACAGAAATGAGTGTTTTATACATAATTTCTTCCTTCTCGTCCTTACCAGTTCCACTTGGTTGGAAAGGTAACTAACCAGTCTTTTTCCAACCATGTATAACACAACTCTGGTGATGGGTTTATTTAATGAAAATGTATTTTCAAACATTATAAATATGAGTTTAACTTATTTTCCTGGAGGCACCTGGAGTTGTAGTGCACCATCTTGAGGTTGAGAAACCACATTTATAAGAGTGAGAGAGGAAAAGGAAGAAAGAGGTGGAGCAGGGTAGAAGACAAGTCAACATCTGTGACTTTTACTTTATGGAGAGATCTCAGAGATGAGACAGGACAAACATGATGCTGGATTCGACATAGTAAGGGGAAACCTGAGGCCTGTAATATAAAAAGCTTTCTCTCCGTTGCTTGGGTTGACTTGCTCAGACCTCCAGGATCTGGATAAGTTGTACTACGATTGTTATCATCTCACTAACTCAACCCAGGTTTTTTCCATTAGAATTAATGCACGTTCACCAAAACATGGTTTTTGGAGCTTCTTATTGCAAACATGGACAGACCATGCAAAGCAGTGTATGTTACCATGGAAACAGTAATGCTACAAAAATACAAAGAATGTAAAAAATAATTTAGGCGAAAAGCAACAATTTTACTGCAGCAAAAGCCAGTAAATTGTATCTATTAATGTTTAACTTCATCAGATTATCAGATATTAATGAATGGGACAAAACGGACACTCAGATCACTGTATTACAGCACAAACATTACTGGAAATCATATTTCCCAGTTCTCTAAAAGATCTGCTCCCATCGTGTTGGAATATCAATTCCTCCTCCATGAATGTACAGATAGGTGTGTGCTCCATAACTCTGTGGTTCTGTACTGATGTGTGAAAAATAATTATCACTATTAATAACCTCAGTTTCAGAAGCAACCCCAGTGGAGCTAAAAAGACTTGGGAGCAAGAAAAGAACAAATAAATATAAAACCGATTTATAGCAGGCAGTGACGAGGTTTTCTTACTGTATGGATAAAAGGAGCACAGTTTATCTGATGCTGTTTGCTGCCAACAGGGAAGCAGTGCTATGAAAAGGATGCGGGGTGGTCCTCCCTCTCAGGCTAATACTCCTGAAGAGGAGCTTGGACTATCAAACAATGAGGGTCGCTCCTTGGTGGAAGATGTAGAGGGGAGTGTGGCATCAGACCCCGGTGGACTTTGTAGCACTTGCTGGTTATTTTTCATAAGATCTGATTGATCAGCGGCTGGTGCTTTTATACTGTCTGATCTCTTATCCAGAACAAAGTCTGCACTGGGGCTGGTTAGTCGTGCAGCATCTGATGCAGCTCGGAGGTGAAAAAGCATCGTAGTACAGAAAACTCTTGAGTTAACCCCGAAGTTCCCCCACTTAGAGTAAATCCAGCTTGGTAGTACAGGCCTCTGGGTTTAACCTGATCTTAGGTCTGTTTACTTCCTCTGTGTGAATAAATGATGTTGCTCATTTCCTCCAGACGCCACTCAGCCATGACCTCATACTGAACCTGACTCAGGATGGGATTAAACTGCTGTTTGATGCCACAAATCAGAGACTTAAGGTGAAAATGCTTCGTTCCACATGCTGTAGAAACGGGTTGACCTCCTGTGCTGATCGTAATGTGTCCTCTCTGTCACGCTGCAGGTGATTGAAGTGTACGACCTGACCAAAGTCAAGTTGAAATACTGGTGAGTAGCATACGTTGCTGTGAACACTGCACATCATGAGAGGTCTTTAAGTGAATAAACCTGTTTTATACTTGTTACTGTATATAATGTATGTCGTCCGAAGCTCTTTAAACATTAATATGACTGAACATAAGTGTTTATTCCAGTGGAGTCCATTTCAACTCTCAGGCCATCATTCCCACCATAGAGCAGATCGACCAGTCGTTCGGAGCGACGCACCCTGGAGGTACCTGCATGCAGTAACTGTTCAAAGTTGCCATGGTGATATGATCTGCAATGGATAAAATTGAATGAAACTTTGATTTCATAAAACCTGTGTACCGATGTGTGCTGAACTTTATAGTGTAGTGAAGTTAGCTGTGTTTTAGCTAACTAGCTAGCTTTAGCATAAAAGATAAGCTTCCTGAAGCTCTGAAAGATGCAACACATAAACATCTGCAGGATCACTCTAACAGTGCTATGCAACTTGGTCCCAGAAGGGTTGCAGCCCTACGGGCTTTCACTGTATCCCTGCTGCAACACAATTGACTCAAATTAACAAGTTCTTGTGCAGAACTTCATTGGCTGTTGGTTTAATTTGGGTCAGGTGTGTTGGTGCAGGGATGCATTGAAAACCTGCAGGACTGCAGCGCTCATGGGACTGTGTTGAATAGCCTTGTGGTCGTCTATAGCGTGCGGTTGTCCTGCAGGTGGCAGCAGAGATTTGACATGTCTGGGGGTTGGAGCTTGAATCCAACATGAGCTGCAGAGTTTCTGTTTGTAGTGTCTCATCTCTCTTCAAACCAACATGGTTTCAAGTAGTGTTTTGTGTAACCACGAGGTCACATCTACGTGGAGCTGTTAGCATATATGTGCAGTATCCATAAAGATCTTACTGGACTGTCATTGAGCAGGCAGAGCGTTGTTGCACAGCAGTGTTTAAGACATCATGTTTACCATCATGGCAGCTGCTGGGATGTTGTGCATGAAGGTACATTTGGCACATTGTGCCGCCGTACACGGGGTCTGATATGTGGACTCTGCTCCAGTTTACAATGCAGCAGAGCAGTTGTTCCATCTCAACTTCCGAGGATTGTCCTTCTCTTTTCAACTGGACTCGTGGAACGAAGCTCCAAAGTACGAGGTGAGGACGGCAGCACGGTGCTGCATCATCCTACAAGCTCCGCTCATTGTGCTTCATGCAGATGGTCTGAGGTCAAATCTGATTTATTCTTTTATTTATTAAATGTATTAAAGATGAATTCCTTATACAAAACCTACTTTGAGCTACAGAAAGTCAGACTTGAGGAAATTTCTTGAGAAACTTATTTATTTTCTTCAACACGCCTGAATCTGAATTTCCATTTTTAGAGCATTGTAGGTGATTTTCACAGCAATAAAACATGAAATGTTATTTTAAATCTGAGGAAAAACAGAATTTAGGATGCAGTTTCTTTGAAATATGCATCTCAGAAATGTTTAATTTTGAGGATGTCCACACTAATGCAGCCACTTATTCTGTTGTTTCACCATTACTTATATTTTATCCTTTTTTTTTATTAAAATGCTAACTTCCCCCAACAGATATAAGTGTTTTTAGCTGAATTAAGTTTATCAAAAATGGAAAAGTTAGAATATGCGAGTTTTGCTTCATCATGTCTGGAGCTGTCAGTCATGTGACCACATCCTCCGCCAATCTCTGGCCTTCCTGCAGATCCCACATGGAGCCATGGTGAAGAGGATGCACATCTACACTGGCAACAACCTGCAGGAGACCAGGTGGGTGATGGGAAGAAGAGCTTCCTGTTTCACAGCTTCTGTCCTGTTTAAAAAGTCTCACTCTGTCTGTCCTCTGCGTCCTCAGAGCTCCTGCCATGCCATTGGCTTGTTTCCTTGGCAACATATTTGCAGAGAGCGTGGACATCCTGAGAGATGGGGCAGGTCCTCTGGGCCTCAGACTCCACCTCCAAACTGCAGGTAACTCCACTTCCTGGGGTTTGTACTATGGACAGGTGAAGACCATTGACCATCTGGTTTGCGGTGTCAGCAGGTTGTGGTCTCGGAGTGATGGCCGACACAAAAGTCCGGTCTCTGGCGAGGAGCATCTTCTTCGGAGATTCCTGTCAGGATGTTCTGGGTGCTCTGGGTTCGCCACATAAAGTTTTCTACAAGTCCGAGGACAAGGTAGGAGATCTTTCATCCCTCTTTTCCCAGCTGTTCCTATCAGGACTCTTATCAACATTCCCATATTTTTAATTGCGTATTTTGTCAAAAAGGTAACTTGAGAGCTGAGCAGACAAAAGCATGGAGTTCCCCAAGGTGCCATCCTGGGTCCTCTTCTGTTCATCATCAACATGTTCCCACTCATACAGGTCATAAAGGTCAAAGTTAGTTTATGTAACTGTGCAGACATGTTTGTACAGTATGTTACAGCGTCACATGGAGGACGAGCCCCTGCACTGGGTGTAAAGATGGATGTAGAACTTAAAAAAAAAAAACAGCAACCAGACCATAAAACATTTACAGACAAGTGTTCATACACCAAAAGCTGTAAAGGACAAATGCCAGAAAAAAACCAGTCCGGGTTTATAAAACTATGTATGGTTACTCCTGCAAGCAGTTCCCTTTAATCAATCACACCTCAGCGTTTGTTCACAAGGTTCCAGCTCGTGTTCTGGCTTCTACACGCCCACATTCATCAATAAAGGGTCCATTCATAGCACCTCATGAATGGCAGAGTGTATTTAAATGTGCATCTTATGTTTTTATGGTTTAAAATAAACATGGAGAGAAAACTAATGCAATTTCACCGACTTGGACATCCATGTGATGGTCGGTGAGGTGCAGCGTCAAAAAAAGTTGTTTTACCAGCAGTGATGTGAGAGAGAAACTGGCCTGCGTCTGAAGGAGGATGGGTCATAAATGTTGCAAAAATAGGTAAACAGTTGATGGAATAAAAGAAATTAGAGTATTTTGAGTATTTGTGCTCATTACAAAACAGAACCTTTTGCATGATCTTCCTGCAGAACCAGTCATCATGCAGCATTATGTCACCATGGCAACTAAATGTTTACAGTAATCAGTGTGGTTGGGTCACATGTTGTCACAATGGATGTGTTAATATATAGTCCAGATTATCAGGGAGGAACGAGGTGATGATTAAATGTTGTCATTTCTTTTTATGGCTCGTTTGTATTTATGTCAATGGTTCTGACTCACCAGTAGCATAAATACCACTGCTGGTTTTAATTCAGAGGTTTTAGTATGAATAAAGTTTGATAGGGAAAAAATCCTGATTCTGTGTAGCTTAAGGTCTCATCTCACCCTTTGTGTCGCCAGTTTCTCCTGAACCAGAACCGGCATACAAGTGGGTCAGTTTGCATGAAAGACAGCTATTTATTTTTTTTAAGGTATCAAACTTTGCTTTTAACATGACGTGCCAGTTTCACATCCCATTTTCTTAAAGACAGCCATTATAAATGAGACCCAATAAAAAAGGAACCCCGCTCTGCTCGCTGCCGTGTCATCTGATCTTTCTGCCTGTCCTTTTAAATCCCGCTCTGTAAAGCATGCTGCGGTGAAACCCGTTTTTTATGTTGTTGTGATGTGTTTCAGATGAAGATCCACTCTCCCTCGCCTCACAAGCAGGTTCCCTCCAAGTGTAACGACTACTTCTTCAACTACTTCACCCTGGGACTGGTACGTGCTGCCTGACTGCTTGTCATCGTGTGTTCACATCCTGCTGGGAAATCTGGAAACCCAACAGGATGAAGTGTTTTTAGCCTTCATGTTAGCAGGTCCAGCTCCTTCACCTTGTCCACATGCTGCTACGTGATTGGTTGGTTAAGCAGGCAGACCTGAAAAGGCATAGTATGGGTGGATGCTGTGTCCTCTGGTCTTCCTGTGGTTTACGCTGTTAATGTGAGGTGAAATGGAAGCCTGTTAGGAGATGCTCAGGATGTTTTCTCTCTCAGGACATCCTGTTTGATTCAACGACTCACCTGGTGAAGAAGTTTGTCCTCCACACTAACTACCCCGGGCATTACAACTTCAACATGTAAAGAGCTGTTCTCTCTCTGTCATCCTTTCTTTTCGTATCTTCTCTGCTGGGAGGTTCAGCTTCTCATGCCGTGTCTCTTTGTGTCTGCTGGCAGATATCATCGATGTGACTTTAAGATTCCACTCATAATCCGAAGAGGTGAGTCTGTTTCCAGTGGGAGCGCTCATCAGGACAGACTGGAGGAGCTTTCTGAACTTAATGTTTTCTCTGTTTGGCAGAAGGAGCTGGTTCCCAGATGGAGGACTGCATGTTAACAACCTACAGTAAGGTGAGTGCACCTTTCACACTGACTGTGACCGATACAAAAGCATTCAGGAAGGGTTTTATTCCCAGCAGGAATCCTCTGTTCTTCCTGCAAACATCTCAGATCAGCTGACATGAACTTTAGTTCTGAGCTCACTTTTTATTTTTTCTAGTCTTTAATGTTCCAGGTCAGTAAATGAGGGTGTGGTGCTGAATCTGGTAATGGAGAGGCTTCAGGAATACGGCTGGATGATATAGAAGAAAAGCACATCAATTAAAAAAAATGGTCATGTTGATCCATTATTATGAAAACTGGACATTTTATGCTATTGCGCAATAAGCTGAGTTGGCCTCACGACTCAATTTAACGAAGCATCAGCATCAGTTCTCTGTATCCCAGCACATTGCTGCTCTCTGCATCAATAAATAAATAATTTCTAATTATATCAAAATTCATCCTAATGTGCTGATCGTGGCAAACAGTGATAATAAATATGAATGAATAATAATATAATAAAATGGATATATCTGCTACATTGCTTTATTGCTCTGTTGCAAATGTTTGTACCAGGTCTGCTCCTGCAGGTGATGGAGGGGCTTCAGGGGGTTTAGTAAGTTCAGCAGGTAGTGGAGGTCGTTCAGGTCAGCAGATATTTGATTTTGCTAGACTCATCTTGAACATCCTCTGTTCTGTGGAAAACTTTATAATTGACATGTTTATAAATGTGAATTTTTAGTCATTTTAAAGGCATTTAAACACATTTGTAACCAAAAGTTTTCACTACGGCTATGAGATACGTCTGTTTGCTTCTTTACAGTCTGGAGAGTGAAAATATCTGTTTTCACCAGGAACCTGGATATTTTAATAACACTTCTGGGACCCTCGTAGGAAGTTATAAATCTATTTTGCTGAAGTTGTTTTTCTTGTTTATTACTGTTTAAAACTCATTCTAGGCTAATTACATATTGTGAAGTGAACATCTGTAATTATATTAAATTATACAATTATACAAAATTTATTTGTAATGTGATTTTAAATGCGTTATGGTCTCATTATTTTACTAAGTAAAGTTTCTCCTTTTCTTTTTATTTAAAGTTGAGATGATTGTTTGCTTAAAAGGAATAAGCAAAGACTTTATTTACTTTAACAAAGTCCCATCAGACTGTCAGAGCGGAGCTGATGTTGATGCTTTCATTTTATTTAAACATTTACAGTGTTTAATAACTGAGCTAATAAATATCAGAGCAGAAACGACACAGTACAGGCTCTACATGAAGTAATGGTGTAACATATGTGATGTGTGTCTCTGTAATGTGTTAGTTATGAAACACTGATGAATATTATAAATATTATGTTGGTCTGACCCAGCCCTGCTTTCAGTGTTTTTAAAGTAATATGTGATGGTTTCTCTTTCTACAAACTGGTTTTGATTTAAATATCTTTTAAACATAAAACGTTTGAAAAACTCTAAAGTTAAATGAACCCTTTTTAATTTTAACTATATGCAGGAAAATATTGGATTCAATATTTACAGTTTTAAAGATTTCCAAACAGAGATATACATCATGTATCAGGAGAAGGTCTAAAAATAAAGGAACAGCGTTAAACAGGCTTTATTTGTGCAGCTTTATGTAGAAATAACAGATGTTTTTATGTCCATGTTGTCTCTCAGTGGGATCAGATTCAGGAGCTGCTGGGCCACCCCATGGAAAAACCCGTGGTGCTCCACAGGTAAGGAGGTCTGGCTGGGTCTCTGTTCAGACAGGTGGTACTCCTCTTCTGAAATAAACAGCGTAACTGAGGGGTTGTTTTAAGCCCCGTACTGATTTATTAGTTATGCAGGATAACGATAAATGTAAAACAAATGTTGATGATTTTGCAGTAAAACATTTTGAATTTGATGTCAAAAATAAGAATAGCACCTGAGGATGGACTGAGAACGGTTTATTATATATTTCTGTTTAGATGTTTTTTTGTTTTTGGAGGCAGGAGGTGAGAGAAAGACCTTCTGCCTGTTGGTGGAGCAGCAAACACCTAAAACCTATAAATGTGAGGTGTTTCTTGCTCCACCTCTGATTCAAATTAAGCCCGACAGGACCTGGGCCTCTTAAAGGCCAAAGTTTGACCTCCTGCTCTACAGGCAGGAGGAAGACATGAGCCATGGCCCGAGTAGCATTATCAGTATTTGTATTCCATAATAATGTTCTTAACACTATTGGTGATGTTTACACCTGAACATCCTGTGTTTAGTCCCGGCTTCTCCTCATCCAGTATCAGATGCAGTTCAGCTCTAACTGTGTTGCTTATCAGGTTCAGTCATCTGATCGTATGTTTGATTGACAGGTCCTCCTCAGCCAATAACACCAACCCGTTTGGCTCCACGTTTTGCTTCGGGCTGCAGAGGATGATATTTGAGGTCAGTTCATCACAAATACGTTTATTTATTTTAATTTATTTATTGTGACGACAAATAAAAACATAAAGACCTACAGTACATCGGATCTCCTGCGTGAGATGCTGCAGGTTTTTCCTGCAGCATCTCCTGTTTCAGATGAAGTTATTTACAGACTTATGCAGAACTTTAACAAAAAGCACTTTGAGATACAGTTTATTTAAACCGTATTCCTGTAGGAAAACCTGCAGGCCCTGAGGACAGAACTTGCTTTTGCAGTATAAACGAGCATCTGTCAGCATGAGTAAGAAAACGCTTCAGACAGGTTTGAACTTTTGCTGTGAAAGTTTTACAATCTGCTGAGCTTTTATTTTGTTTGGCTCAGTGTTCCAGATGTGGCCTTTATGGAATATATTCTTGTCTATTCCAGCAATGAGGTCGGATCAATCCTAAATCCTTAGTTTAACGGTTTATTTTAATGAGATTTTAAAGAAGGTTTTCTGCACAGTTTGAAACAACGAGCAGGAAGGCGTTGGGTTTGAATTGTAAGCCCCGCCCCTAACTGGATTCTCCAGAGGAAACACAACTTTCAGGGTATTCACTGTTTTGGTTTCAGTAAATGTTTGCGTCTCTGGGAAATGATTTTTTTTCCACTTAAATCCCAGCTTTTCTCTTTTAGAGGTTACAGGATCTGTTGTCCACATGCTAGGAGAGATTGTTACCATGCAGCATTCCTTGTTTTGCAATTGAGAGAATTTGTCACAAGTTTAAAAGCTAGTTAGCGTTAGCAACTTTCCCTGACTAAAAAGGCATGGACTGTACATAAACACAATAAGTCATTTTGCAACTATAGAATTACCTCTTTTATCACATTATATATTATGTAAAAAGCTTTTTTTCCCTCTAACGATAATGAAATAAAATCAGGTATCGGTCTTTAAACCTCTTCCACTCCCAGGCCTCTGGTACTGGGAGCTGCAGGACTAAACATCTGGTTTCACTGGTGTAATTTTGTGAGTAAAACATATGCAAACATGTGTGGTCGTCACAGAAAGTCTAGAATCTCCATGAAAACCATTTCCAGCACCACCAAACACATTTAAGGCAATAAAAGATTTTAAAGACGGTAAAAGTAAACTAAGTCAGCAAACATACGTAAACAAAAATAATGGATCCTGCAAACACCTCACAGATTCCAAGTTTAATCTTGCTGTGATGCAGATCCAGACCAGGTTCTGGAGCAGACTGACTTTATGCTTCATGTCTGAAAACATCATTGCGTGTTCTGTCCCATCGTTGCCCCTAAACTTTAATTCAGGGAAACATTCAGGAGAAAACAGCATTTAGTAAAACTACGTCTCCTGGTTAGCTTTAAAAGTACTTTGCTGTACAAAATCACTTTTTTTCTGTGGTTATACGAGTTTAATCCACCATTCTGCATCACAGACATCTCTTGCTTGGCCATCGATGATTGGTCAGATTAATGTAAACACGATGACATCAGCATAATTCTACCGTATCACTGTCTGTCAAATCGGCCAATCGTTGCCAAAGTTATAGCCTCCAATAGAGGTCATGGATATCATGTGCACAAACATGTTTCTGTTTGAATCAAACATAAATTGATTTTGATGGAATAGTGATTATTTTTGATTATTCTTTAAAAAATGTCATTTCCAAACCAACTTTTCAGACCTGCAAATAAAGTTTTCAACGTTTAACACCTAAAAATGAACAAATTTTTACTTATAACAACAAGAAACACACCAGATGTGTCATAAAGTGGAATATTTCCTATAAAACGGAGCGGATGTGGTTAAACCAGAGGATAAAAGAATAAAATAGCAACAAATGGAGGACAAGTGGGCGGAGCTTCCCAGCATGCTTTGCATGAGTTCAGTAGCCTGTTAGTTTAAATATGTTAAGATTAATTTAAATACAATAGTTTAGCAGAGATAGTGAGTAACCTGTGTTTTGTTTGGCTTGTTTTTATGTGAAGTAAGGTGAAATAGTTACACAGAAGGTACATTCTGACTCTTAGTTTATTAATGCGAGGACACTAATTAGAGAGAACGCGTGATGACTAATCAGTCTGTCATTTATAACACCACGCTACTCTGATCTTACACTAGTAAATAAAGTGCTGAATCCAAAATGCAGTAAAAAGAGACACAAAGATCTAAGATATCTTCACCTCTGATGTTGCGGGAAACCAGTCTGACCAGATCCCGACCCACACCGAGCTGGATCCCAAAGACACATAGCAGGAACTTATAGCAAGATGTTTGTTGTGATCATCTGACACTGCGCTGCCTCCACAGTGAGAATGAGCCATGTGGTGTGTAAATGTGTGTTTCACAGCAGCATCGTTGATGTGTGACGACGTTAACGTGACAAACGGAGAAAACGGATCCGTTTATGATGCATAGTTAATGGAACCTTATTATGGGATGCATGTGAATCAGCTGGTACCATGTTCTCCCATCTGGTTCTACTTCTGGGTCAAAGCTTGGGCCTGAACCGGTTGAACTCATGACCTAGGTGTGTTTCAGAAGATTTAAGCTAGACCAGAACCAGAACTGAGCCCATGTTGTTCTGATGGAGCTGCTGATGTGTTTTCTTCTTCAGGTGATGCAGAACAACCACATTGCATCAGTGACACTCTACGGTGCTCCAAGGACAGCCAGTCATGCCCGGCCCGAGTCCAGTGCTAGTTCTCACTGAACCAGTAACCTGAACCACATCCCGGTCCGACCCGACCTAAATACATTTCTTCTATTGACTGAATGTTTAATCCAGGACCAGAATCTTAACCAAAACTATCAAAGTTCTTGCCGCCTGGCTCAGATGCTTCAGTCCATCTTGTGTTTCCAGTTTTCCTGATGGGTTCAGAGATTCCCTCCAGAACCTCCAGTACAGAAAGTTGCTGATGTCGCTTCGGCACACGGCATCCAGCTGAAATCTGCGTCCTCGTTCAGTTCAGCTGCTTCCTGTTCCCATCCAGACCATCATCACCCAGAACACTAGCAACGCAGCAAGACGGCAGGAAAAGAGACCCGACCCGAGTGAGAGACCGAGCTGTGGATCCAGGACAGGTCCACAGACGTTATGGCCTCCTCAGACCATCACCCTGTCTGCCCAGTCTTCCCACCAGTGCTGCAGAACCCAGACCAGTCCTGTCCTGATCCCAGTCTGGGTTTAGAGAGAGAACAACCTCATTGCTCTATCATTTCAACAGACTGGATTAAAACGCTTTTCTATTCGGCCGTTTCCATGGTTACATTACAGTAGATTTACAATGCAGCTTTGCTGCGCTACCTGCATTGTAAGGGCATTGCGTCGCCATGGCAACCGTCCTCCCCATAATTTACCTATGTTTACATTTGCACTAGAACACCTCTACTTGATGTTGCCCTTAGAAACGGGCGCGTGGAGGCGCCTCAGAGGGAAAAGTGTGTTTTCCATGTTGGTGTGTGTGTGGCATTGATGGTCGTCTGCTCTGACTCGCGCGTATCCTCCATCTTTCTTTCTCTCTGCATCGGATGGACGAGTTTAGTAGGGAGCTAAAACGGCGACATCGGTTTTGCATTAAGCAGAGAAACTGATTCATTGTTTGAAAATATAACATTACGATCATTGGTTCTACATATTACAGGCTTTTCTCTGGAACCAATCAGATTTCTCAATAACTGACCAATCAGCAAAGAGAGGAGGACTAAGATTTAAACCTCATGTGTAAAAGTAAAGTTTTATTTATCCATAAACCCACGTGGAACCCTGAACCTCGGCTCTTTCTGTGATTGGTTTGGGATTGGAGACATGTGATTGGTTGTTGAGTTGGTGTGAAAATTGTAGTTCTTACAGATGTCATCTGTCTGTCCTGCTTTCATTTTCAAACATGTAGAACCGGGTTCCACCTCTGTTTCTTTTCATCCCTCCCCCGTCTCAGTCGATGCTTTGGAGCCACAGATGTTTTCTCCTTATGATTTTTATCCTCCATTTCAAACATCTGAGTCAGGGCCGGGGCTAATGTCGGGGTGAAACCTTGGAGCCAGGGCGTGGCTTTGTGATCAGAGGTGGAACCTCAGTATCTGGGCCAGGACCAGGGTGTGTCAGAACCCTCCATGTCCAGCCTGGGCTGTGTAGGAGCAGGGATTTGTAACCCAGGGCGGCGCCTCTCAGTCAGCTTCTGTGTAAGCCTGGTGAATCTGGGAGCAGCCATCTTGCCTCTGATGCACATCAGAAGCTATTTAAACAGGAATCATCCTTCATCATCTTCCTCCCTGATGTGTAAAGCTTTTAATGAATAAAGTTTTTTCATTTTAACACATTTCCATCTCCGTCTTCCTGAGGTTTTCCCTCCACTACTCATTTCATTATCATGTTTGCATGTGAAATCAGGCGATGCGTGACGTTGGCATCATGTGTACAGTTGCTGACCTGCTTATGATCATCTCAGCTGCTTGTATCAAACACATTTTAAACGGAAAAAGTGAAAAAGCGGGGGGGTTTAGATGTGAAAGCATTTCAGAACAAAGTAATCCAGTAAATCTAGACACGACTGATCGGACTCAGTTACTGTTCTGTCAGGATCAGGATGGGTCCACTCAGTTATAAGGTGTCTAGATCAATATCCCTCCACCAGCTGATGGTTGCTATGTAGCATTTAAAGTCCAAATATGTCCACATTGGTGTGGTCTGTCTAAAGGACATTGATCCAGATGCAGTTGTCCCAGTATGCACCATGTTGGTTTTT